>CM053609.1:15666385-15849205 GCA_028646535.1 Procyon lotor | reverse complement strand
ATCTTCTTTATCCATTCATCTGTTGAAGGATATCTTGGTTCTTTCCACAGTTTGGCAATTGTGGCCATTGCTGCTATGAACATTGGGGTACATGTGGCCCTTCTTTGTAATGCATCTGCTTCTTTGGGGTAAATACCCAGTAGTGCGATGGCAGGGTCATAGGGTAGCTCTATTTTTAGTTTCTTGAGGAATCTCCACACTGTTTTCCAAAGTGGCTGCACCAGTTTGCAATCCCACCAACAGTGTAAGAGGGTGCCCCAAAGGAAACAGTCAACAAAACAAACAGGCAACCCACAGAATGGGAGAAGATATTCGCAAATGACACTACAGACCAAGGTCTGATAAGATCTATAAAGAACTCTTCAAACTCAACACTCACAAAACTGATAATTACATCAAAAGATGGGCAGAAGACATGAACAGACACTTCTCCAAAGAAGACATACAAATGGCTAACAGACACATGAAAAAATGTTCATATCATCTTTAGCCATCAGGGAGATTCAAATCAAAACCACACTGAGATACCACCTTACACCAGTTAGAATGGCCAAAATCAACAGGACAGTAAACAACAAATGTTGGAGAGGGTGCACTTCTGATTTAGACCAGCCCCATTTCAAATGCTCCATAGCAACATGTGACTCATATACCCCAAACTGGACAACCCAGATCTAGGAGTGCATGCTCAGGAGATAAAACTATCAAAGAACAGAAGGAACTTGTTCCTTTAAAGTGCCTTTAAAGTCAGGATGGTGGTCCCTTTTGGAAATGGGCTTGTGATGCAGGCAGGGTACATGAAGAGGCTTCTGCAATTGCTAACACCAGCCAATTTTATCACTTGCATGCGCTGCAAGGATGCTCACCTTGATGATTAATTAATCTCTGCCTTTGTGTGTGTGTGTATGTGTGTTTTGTATTTGTATTTTATCTTATGATAAAAAAAAATATTTACAAGAGTTTGCCTCTGGGGAACAGGATTTGAGAAGCAGAGAGATGTGTCAGGGGACCTTCTCTTTTCACTCTGAGTCCATCCAGGCCATTCAGATGTTCAACCACGTGCCCATGTTACTTTGATTTTTAAAATATGAATAAATACAATTCAGAAAAGAGACCCAAGAAAGCTGATTAGGTTTCAATCGCTTCCCTTTTTTCACCTAATATTAGGTATGCCAAGAGGTATACATATTTTAAGCACAAAATGTCTACATTGGAGCATGAAAACATACTTATTTTAAAGCAATAATTGTCTGGATCGTTCTTTGTTGTTGTTCTTTTTAACCTAACTTTTTAAAGTAGTTAATATGATATGCACAAAAGTTAAAACAAAGCTATTTAAAGGACGCCTGGGTGGCTCAGTGGGTTCAAGCCTCTGCCTTCGGCTCAGGTCATGATCTCAGGGTCCTGGGATTGAACCCCGCATCAGCCTCTCTGCTCAGCGGGGAGCCTGCTTCCTCCTCTCTCTCTCCCTGCCTCTCTGCCTACTTGTGATCTCTCTCTCTCTGTCAAATAAATAAATAAAAATTTTTTTAAAAAAGCTATTTAAAAGGGTAAATGACCAGTCTCCTTCCCACACCTGTCTCTCCTCTGCCCTGTTCCCACCCAGCACCAACCACTGACATCCATTCCTTGTGTGTCCTTCCATACATAAAGCTACGAGGAGTGACCATTCTCTTTGTATCCTCTTTTTCACAAGAGCTGGAATACTTACTATTTAGTACCTTGCTGTTTCACCTCATCTAGGAGCTCTTTCCATATCATTATACAGGAAGTTCTTATTCTTTCCCAGCTGGGTCATATCCCATTATTTCAGTTTAATATTCAGCCAGTCCCCTCTGAGCCCATGGAGGGCACTTCTGTCTTGTGGTATTACACCCGCCACAGTGAATGCCCTTGGACACAAATGGTGTCTCATATATCTGTTAGATAAACATCCAGACGTGGAATTGGTGGCCCCATGGGGATATGTGCTTGCAAATTTGATGGGTTTACCCAGCCTCCCTCTGTGGGGATTGTTCCAATTTACACTTCCACCAACAATGTAGGAGAATGTCTGTTTTCCCACAGTCTCCCCAACACGGGGGAGTGGGAGGTAGAGTACATTTTTGAATTTTTTCTAATCTGATGGTAAACAACAACATCCTTGTGTAGTTACGGTGCATTTATCTTATAATGAGTGAGGGTGAGAACATTTTCCTCTCAGTACCAATGTCTCAGCTTACACCCATTGCCTATTTTTCTGTTGGATTGTTGGAATTTTTTTCTCAACTTCTAGGAAATCCTTCCTAATTAAAAACATTACCCTTTTGCCTGTCATATGAGCTGCAAATATGTTTTCCCATGAGTTGTTTTTTACTTTGGTTAAGGCATTTTGTTGTTGTTGTTGTTGTTTGTTTTGTTTTTTGTTTTTGCTGTACAGAACTTTGTGCTTTGTTAAGGTGTAAGTGCTTCTTGATTTGTGGGCATAATTAGAAAGGACTTCTACCAACCAGCCTCTTCTGAAAAATTCTCACAGGATTCTTTTTAGTTGTATTATATAATATAATTTTTAATATATGGTAGAAATAGCCCTTTGTGGTGTTCTTAATAATGGATCACTGTGGGAAATTTCTCAAACTCAACACTGAACATTGGGAACAGATTTCCGTATTGGAGATACACATCACAGCACTGATAACAATGACAACAAAGTTGTCCATCCATAGACCGGGCCATCCTCTGGTCTAGGTCCTGTCCAGATTACGTTTGTCTTTTAATTCTTGATCCATACATTCACGTTTACATTTAAGTCATTTCTATATAAAATATTTTCTACTTCACTAAAGTTATTATGTTTTATATATCTATTCTCACTCATTATATTTTAATTTAATATTAAATTAATAACAATTTATTTTAATTGAATTCTTTGAAACTTAATGTAAGCTCTCTGCTTTTTAAGACAGGATTCCACACAATACTGCTTGCTATCTAAAATAATTTGGTGCAAGTTCTTAAATTTTTCACAGTCTGCAATTCTACCAATGTATCAAACTGAATAAGCCACAGAACATCAGAGCAGTGATAAACCTCTTCTAGGACTGCTCAATTTATTGAGTAATGCCGAAGGTCATAATTTTAAAATGTTACACATGCTAGGAAAATTTTCTAGAATTGCCAGGTCTTAAAAATCTAAAAATCTTTGTAAAAAAATTTTCTCATTCTATGTAGGTTATAATGGGGATTCTTTTTCCCCCTACCATCTTGTTTTTGGAGTTTCGCACATATGATGACTTCTCCTATCAGACATCCAAGGAGAATGAAGATGGCAAAGAGAAAGAAGAGGAGAATATGGTCAGTGCTACCCTTGATCACAATAGAATCAATTCACTCTCATTCTCAAAATTGTTGAGATTTCTCTTACCATGAGTTTAGAAACCACAATCATGGGGGAAGTCCATGTAATTCTGTATTTTTGAAGACGTCTATCTGTTAACTGCTGTGCATTTCCCATTTAGCAACCTGCTTGTCATGGGCCATTCTATTTTTCAGGATGCGAATGCAGACACTGGTTCAAGAAAGGGTGATGAGGAGAATGAGCACAAAAAGCAAAAAAGCATCCCCATTGGAACGAAGATCTGTGAATTCTATAACGCTCCCATTGTCAAGTTCTGGTTTTACACGGTAAGGCTTCCTCCTTAGCATTTGCCACATAGAATGTGTTGAACACACAGAATTGAGAAACATGTCAAAGGCTTTTACAAATGTTTTAAAATTCACAGAATTAAAGTAAATTATGAAAACAAAACCATCTCTAATTCAGATCTTCAGCTAAAACTGTATCTGGATATCTTGTCCTATATTTACATGCATGTAGGTATGTGGTCATCCTGGCCCCTAATACACCAATTCATAAAGCAAAATGGTCCTCTTTGCTTAAGATGAAGGATTTTTTTAATGCCTTTGGTAATAAAAACTTAGAGAATACAGTTTCATTTTTAAACCGACAAAGATGACTCATGATTTAAACAGCAAACTCACTGACGCCATATTTTTTTCCATCATATCGGGGGGGTTACAAAAGGAATGCGGTTGAACTGATCACAAATTCCTAGAACAGGGGAGCAAATCAAGGCCCCCCTACTCTGAAATGCACACCAAACTGACCACTGCTTGGCGACACACTCTCCTCCAGAAGCCTTTGGTGGTTACTGTCACCACACCCCCAAGAGTGAGCACCATCTGTAACAAGAGTGGCCCTGTTTTACACATGCCTGCTCTGATTTTTGCAGTTGGCTCTAGCTGCAGGAGGTCCCAGCAGGCAAGCGGAGGCTCCCCACAACCATTGCAGTCTGGGGAGGGTGGGACAAGACTACTCATGACATCCCGAGCACCACGCTACAGCCTACATTAGGCAGGTACTGACATGCAGTTCCATTTGGGACTAGGCAGAAGCAGGCAATGGGAGGTGAGGAGATGGGTTCAAGGCTGTAAATGGGGCATCAGGCAATGGGCAGCAGTAGGCAGAGGAAGTCTGCATGGGGAGCCAGATCAGCCATGGGCCTGGATCCCCAACCTTTTGGTAGCCACAGCTGGTGATGAGAGAAGCCACCACTACCCACCTGCTCTGCTTAGAACCCCTGAGCACCATTGATACATCTGGCCTGCAGTAGAGTTCAGCATAGGGCAGAGCCAGGAGGCAGAGGAGCCCCAGTGTCACCCTGCACCTCTGAATACTATCTCTGGCCTGTGGGGAGGATATCGCATGTTTTAGAGTTTCTCAAGGGATTCTGATGGAGCCCATTTTGGGAACTCTGGTTCTAATCCTTCTGAAAGGAATAAATTATGATTGCAAGGGATTTTACCTTTTTACCTATCTTACTGGTAAAGATTATACAACTGGGAGGACTGGAAGGTGAATCTTAAAAAACAAAACAGAAGAAAACAAAACAAAAAACCTGCTGAATCACCAATACACAATTGCTAGTTCTAGTTCCCCACTCCTATCCCTCAACCCCACCATCATAAGTCCTGAAGAGGCCTGGGCCAGCAAGAGGCTCTGGAGGTGAAGATTCACCCACTCCACAGTGAATCGACCACAGACAATCAACTTCAGACCACCTCTCTCCACCCCATACCTCACTCCCATATATCTCCAAACTCTGCATCTTTTCTTGCCACAAAGTATGGCCACAGCAAAGTCTAGATATGTCAGTCCTAATTGTGGGGACTCCAGACAGCTTTGTGTACCCAGGCACACAGCTCTCACTCCCTGCCTTCTAACCTCCCATATCCATCCGAGGGAAATTTGCAAAGGAGGAAGAGTAACATTTTCCAACTTCCAGGTATGAAGATACATCAGTGAAATACTAAAAATTTCCCTATTTATCATAATTTTATGCAGCTCCAAAATAACCCCATGAGGGTGACAGTAGCCACAAATACATCTTCATGTAGAAAATGAAATTCCAGTGTCCCATATCATCCTAAAGGATAAAATGCCTCCAGACATGCCCCAAAGTTTATCTGCACTGGTGATGTGAACAGAAGGTTTCCTCTGAATGTGTCAGTCCAGTTGGAAAGGTGAATTTGTTTTAGAAGACCTGTCAACCTGAAAATAGGATTTCAAAGTTGTTGTTTTTTTTTCCAGCACATGGTATCTCCCCAAACACTGCTAATAGTTGTTCTGCCCTTCAGATATCATACTTGGGCTACCTACTGCTATTCAACTATGTCATTCTGGTGCGGATGGAGCGCTGGCCCTGTCTCCAGGAGTGGATTGTCATCTCCTACATCGTGAGCCTGGCATTAGAGAAAATACGAGAGGTGATTACTCCAAAGTCCTGTCTCGGTCCCACTGAACACTGACTTTAATTCAGATATAGCTTCTTATTACAAAAACACTTCATGCAGATCATGAGTGCCATGGTACCTTTTTCTCTTCTGGGCTACCACAATCCCAAGTTTATTCCATTCCCTTGCTTAATATTTCTATGTCTTCTGCTTCTGTTTTGAATTTGCAAAGCAAAATAAATGATGTTTAGTGGTAAAACAACAACAACAACAAACAGTCTCAGTGCCTATAAAAGCAATAATAAATTCTATTAAGAGACAAACCAATTACTACAACTGGGTACAAATTTTGGCTGTTCACTGGGAACTGAAACTAAAAACAGAGAGAGACACAAGATGATGTTTTACCTACAGCTTAGGACTCAGAATCATGGCTCCCTACCACCTGCAATGGGGACTCTACCTTTTTATTAAGGAAGTGCTCTCAGGAGACTCTGAGAATATGGCAGAGAAAAGAAGGCCAGGTCTTCTTCTACAAGTTTTAATTCACCATATTAGCTTGTAAAGAGAAAGCTTACATCCAAGTAAAAATGAATCTGAACTGGAAAAGCATACAGAAGGATTTCATGTGCTTCTTCCAACTGATTTAGACCCAGTACTATTATTTTGCAATTGTTATTAACCCTTTCACTGAACTGAAAAAAAATATATTACTGCCAACTCCTTCCCAGTAGAGTGAGTATGATGCTGTCAGTCTAATGGGAACCTGAGACACCAAAAATTGACAAATCCAACATCTTACAACCCATCTCCTTTGCTACTAGTCTTTCTTTTCTAGGTAGCTTCAACAAACTTTGCACGTGTTACAAGTGGGATTCCCCAAGTGGCCTGCCATGCCATCTCTTTGCCACCATGATCCTGCTGAGTACCAGCACTGTTCTTTATTCTAGGAGCTCACTCTCCAGTTACAACTCACCCCCCAGGCTACAGTGTACATAGGTGGTTAAACTAGTGAATCCCTTCTGTGTTGGCTAAAAACTAAATACCACCCCATCCCACTGTGGGATCTCCAGGACCCACCCAGTCTCCATAACTAGGGGAGTGCCACATGGCACAGCAGATCCCCACCTCACTGCACACCATAGCTGCATCCATGGGGTTCACTCTCTGTGTATTGGTGTTGCTGTTTGTTAAATATCTCTTATTTTACCCTGAGGAAGTAGTGGTTTTTAATCAGTGATGTTTTGTTCTGTTTTGTTTTTAAGATTTATTTGAGAAAGAGAGTGTGTAGGGGGGAGAGGCAGAGCAGGAGTCTCAAGCAGACTCCCTGCAGAGCACAGAGCTAGACATGGGGCTCAATCTCAGGACTCTGAGATCATGACCTGAGCCATAATCCAGAGTTGGATGCTTAACTGACTGAACTACCCTGGCACCCCAAATAAATGGTGATTTTTTTAAAGGGTAATATCTCAAGGAAGAGAAAAATCATTTAACTTTCCCCTGACTTCTCATATCTAAGTTGCAAAGGAATTGTGGCAAACAAACATCTAGCCCAATTATGCCATGTCCACCAGGTAGATTACCCTTTTGCAGGATCACTTGGGTGTATCTCAGCCCTAAACTTTTCCTCCTGGACTAATTCTGGAATGTGGGCTGATGGGCACATATCCAGAGAATTAAAAAGAAATCAAGAGGCAGCTGCTTTAATTTCACCCAGAAGGACATAATTTAGAAGGCATTTCCTGAGAATCTGTGAAACACTGCATCTAGGAATATAGAGGATTCCATGGAATTTCCCTTTCAAGATATCTTTCTCCGTCTGAGAAGATTAGTGTCCAAAGGTCTTAGGCAGGAAATGGGACCAGATGCCCTGGAATGTTCCACCAGTCCTATCTTTCCAAGATTCTAATAGGCTTCCAACACAGCACTCCCTGTTTATTGTTCTTTGGCAATTGTTTTCAGATCCTCATGTCAGAACCAGGCAAACTCAGCCAGAAGATAAAAGTTTGGCTTCAGGAGTACTGGAATATCACAGATCTCGTGGCCATTTCCATGTTCATGATTGGAGCAATCCTTCGCCTACAGAAGCAGCCATACATGGGCTATGGCCGAGTGATCTACTGTGTGGATATCATCTTCTGGTACATCCGTGTCCTGGACATCTTTGGTGTCAACAAGTATCTGGGGCCATATGTGATGATGATTGGAAAGATGGTTAGTACCGACACCCCATTAGGAACTCGAAACGTTGAGATTGTGGTGAACACACAGACCAGGCCTTGGGTGTGGCTTTGTTAGAGTTCATTTGGTCTTTCCTTTGCAGATGGTTTCTTGCAGGAAACATTTTTGCTCTAAGATACATATTTCTCCTACACATTTATACTGCATGTATATGTATATACCCAGTATATACTACTTTATATAGAGAAAATATCTACTGTATATATGTACAATACTAATACTGTGTTATACATACGTGTGTGTGTGTGTGTGTGTGTAAATGACCTGGCTCATAACATGGGATGAAAGCCAGAAACAAATGGGGCCCAAGGTCACTCCCCCTCCTGTATTCCAAACAGTCTTCTGGCCTGGAGTGGACACAGACAATTCATGTTATAAAGGCCAAGTCAAATCCATGATAATACTTCTTCCAGAATAAATCATACAATATGAAAGAAAATAAAAGAGCCAGCAGATCATCCTTATATCACCTAAAATAGCTTCAGTGTTAGGACTGGTCCCGGAAGAAAGGAAATCTTTCTTTTTAAAAGAGTTTAGGAATAACTTTTTTAGCACAAGCTGCTTTGAGTGAAGGAGTATATGGTTTAGCTTATCCTGGCAAGGGCTCTCATCTTCAGGGATATCCAAAATTAGGAATTATACCAGTTCAGTATCCACAGTAACCAGAGCATTGCTCACTGTAACCACTCAGCATTTGTGTAATGAATGAATAAATATTTTGTACTCTGAATTCATTATCTTGTTCCTTTCTTAGATATCTCTTCCTCGTTTCCTTTACAAATTCCCATATTCACCCCATAATCCTTCCCTTTCTCTATTTGCTGTTGTGGTTATGAGAGGAATATTTGTTTGTGGGCAACAACAGAAGAGAAGAGTGAGAGTAAATGAGGGAGTCAGTGTTCTCGAATAAGATGTATGCATTGCATGGTGTATAAAAAGTAGGAGTCCATGGATGGGTGGAGGGAAGGGAAAGAAGCTCTCTTCATCTTGATTAAACACTCCTGAAGTCATCAGGGAGAGCAATAGCAAGAGAACCTGTCTCATGAGTCAAAGCAGTAAGAGACACATTTTCTCTCTACTCAGATGATTGACATGCTCTATTTTGTGGTCATCATGCTGGTTGTGCTGATGAGTTTTGGAGTAGCCCGTCAAGCCATTTTGCACCCAGATGAGGAGCCTTCTTGGAAACTGGCCCGAAACATCTTCTACATGCCCTACTGGATGATCTATGGAGAGGTGTTTGCAGACCAGATAGACCGTAAGAATAGAATTGATAGTAAGATTCTCTTCCCTGCTTCTGAGGCAGATGATCAGTTCCAAATTATGGAAGAGCATGTGTTAATTTGGAAATAAGTTACTTTTTATTCTGCCACGAGAATCAAATTATTTTATGAAGGAATAAGTGTAGAATATGCAATGTAGATTTTTGGGCCATCAGTCATTTCTTCTATTCTAAAAATCATTAATCAGAATTTTGAAAGAGTGTCCCATTCCTTTAGCTGGACCTGGTGAACATCTTATCCCATGAATGTAGTCCCAGTGCCAATATCCCAATATTTCTTCAACCTAAATCTCTTTCTACCCCAAGACAGAATGGGTAGTGTTATTCCAATAGACTGAGATGATAAGCATGATGATAAGTATGACTGGTGCCTTGTGGCATCTTCATCTTCAGGCCTCTTCTCCAAAGCCCATTCCACATGGCTATCAATTTCCTCTTCACTTATGGAGTTCAAGTTTTTAAAATTATTATTATTAACAATAATCTGAATGTTAGGAGGGAAATGAGCCATGATCCTGTGTGGATTCCTGAGGGGCATAGAACTCAGCTCCTCTCTAGGCTGAGCTGGCAGGTCGTGGTGTCTCTTGTGTTGTAGGAAGTAAAGCTTAAATGTTCTTATACCTATTTCAACCTGCCAGTTAATGCCCCACGGCTGAATGAGGCTCTTCAGACCCGTTTTTGTGTCCAGACCCATACCTTCATTTGCATGTTGTGCTCTGTCACAAAGATATGGATACAACAGCATGTCTGCTATTTCCAATATTCTACTTCTTGGGGATAGATGGTTTTGAGCATTCTCCTCTTGTACGAAAGACAGGATTCTCAGTTTATCTCCTGCCACTGGGTTAGACTGATAACTAGTTCACCCAATGCTTTCTACCTAGCTTCTATAACATGATTCTGAACAAATCATTATCACCGATATCTCAAAGTCAATTGTTGAATGTATTTGTAGTTTGGTAAACTGGAACATAAAAATCTAACTTGCTTTCAATAAACGTATGATCCAGGCATAAATTGTAACATTTTTATTTTTTATTATTAAATTGGGTAATGAGAAGATAAAGAGGCAAAGAAGGCTATTTTCAGTAACACCATTAAATGTTAGGTTTTGATTCATGATCTGATTATTGCATTTTTTTAAATTTGTGCTTATGAGGTATTTGAATTGGGATATAGAGAATGCCTGATTGGTTAACAAGTTGGTTAAAATGATCATCTGCCAGTAGCTTCATATCTTTTTCACAGTATTTTTAGCTAGTTAGCTTTTTATTGCTTATGACATATGGTAAAATCAATATTCATGAAATATATATGTATCTTCTAGAATTAATAATGCATATAGTTTCTTCTAAATAGACCACTGCTTCCAAGTGTGAATCTGTAATTCGCAAACTTGAGTACTTTGCATTTCTTAACACCCAAAAACATTTTGGTGTTGCTAATCATTTGTTTTACTTTTTTCTCAACCGTCATTTTATTTTCTTTCCTCCCTTCCTATCACACCTAAAAAAACCAAAATCCTGCTTTCCAATTGCAATATAGTCTACGCCATGGAAATTAATCGTAAGTTTACACAGAGTTGATGACCCTACTCCATGAAATGTGTGTATTAATCAGTCTTTCCCTTAGCTAATTACTGACAGCTTTACACCGGTTTTAAATACTTCTCTTGTTTTCTGATGTTAGTACTCCTCTAAATGGTAAATAAGTAAAAAGTAGGTAGACTATAAATTCACGGAAGTTACTTCACTGATCACTGTTGGGATCATTCTACTTTTTAGTTCAGGACATAGGTCTCATAGGATCAAAATGGCATTTTAAATGAGCTGAGAGAGAGAAAATATGGTTTTGCAAACATAATACCAGAACTGTTGATTAATGGATTTGAGGGTAGAGGGCATCCTTACCTCCTTCTTAATAACAAAATTACTGCTGAAGTTCACGTACAAGTGAAACCAAGGAGACAACATGAGGTGATGTTTAATAATCAAGACACTATAGTTTCCTAATGGATAACAGTACAGAAAAAAAAAAAACAATAGATTTACCTGCTTAGAAATTAAGAACTTCTGTATATGAAAAACACAAATACAGAAATGGGAAAATATTTACAAATATGACAAGTCAAGAATGACTTTCAGTGCAGAAATGAATCTCTTATTTTCTTTGCATAAGCTGATATTTTTATATGGAAAATTATTGCTTATGAAATCAGGGATAAAATAATCTTTTTTTTTAAGATTTCATTTATTTATTTGACAGAGAGAGAGAAATCACAAGTAGGCAGAGAGGCAGGCAGAAAGAGAGGGGGAAGCAGGCTCCCTGCCGAGCAGAGAGCCCGATGCGGGGCTCGATCCCAGGACCCTGGGATCATGACCTGAGCTGAAGGCAGAGGCTTTAACCCACTGAACCACCCAGGCGCCTAGGGATAAAATCATCTTTAAAAAGAAATAGATTATGTAATGGCATATGTAGGTTATTTATTCTATTCATTTTATGTGAAAAGTACAAGAAGACAAATTTTTGTTTCAGCTCCTTGTGGTGACAACCAGTATGATGAGGAAGGCAAGCGGCTCCCTCCATGTATCCCGGGTGCCTGGCTCACACCGGCCATCATGGCTTGCTACCTACTGGTGGCCAACATCCTGCTGGTGAACTTACTTATTGCTGTTTTCAAGTAGGTATCAAGGCTGATAACTGGGTTTATTATTATTACATTACAATAATATTACATTTATTACTTATTACTTATTATTTATTACATTACAAATTTCCAGTCGAATCTTGGAACACTCATGTGGCCATGGATTTACACAGAATTTCAGTAAGGCTTCTAAGTGTATAGAATTTTTGCAATCTCTTTCATTCAAACTTAATCAGTTTTCACGTATTCGTGAATCAAAAGTTGACACTTAAATACATTTAAAAATTTTTTTGATGGTTCAACATTTTATTTTTTTATTGAAGTATAATTAACATATAGTGTTGTATCAGTTTCAGGTGTAGAGTACAATGATTCAATAATTCTGTACGTTACTCAGTGCTCAACAGGATGCGATTAGTGTACTCTTAATCCCCTTTAATCTGTTTCACCCATCCCCCACCCACCTCCCCTCTGGCAACCACCAGTTTGTCCTCTGTGTTTAAGAGTCTGTTTCTTTTTTCTTTCTTTCCTCTTTTTTCTTTGTTTTGTTTCTTATATTCCACATACGAATGAAATCGTATGATATTTGTTTTTGTCTTAAATACATTTAAACTTAATCTTGGTTAGTATTTTAAGACTTTAACATGTATTTTAATCTAATGAAAGTATTTCCTTAGATGAAAGTGTCCTGGGGTAGGGAAGATTTGATTAAGAAATGCCTTTAATTCATTATCACAGGCACAGAAAGTTATGTTAATTTCATAAGCTGTGACAATTACTGTAATATTATATAAAATATTTTCCTAATTACTTCCAGAATAGAAGATAAAATGGCCTAGGAAAGACATGGCTTAAATTATAAAATAAAGTTTATTGTAAAACTTGCCTGTTTTGTCATGATGCATTGAGCATGTGACCATGCTTAATCAATGTTAAAAAAATTCTAGCTTCTAAGATGAAAAATATGAGGGAAAAAATCCTTCGCTGAAATATAGAATCTTAGAGCTGACCAGGGCTTTGGAAAGAATGGGGTTCAAACTCTCGTTCAAGTGATTGCAGGTTTAAATACTTCAAAACACTTAACTGAATAGCTCCTATCTTTAAAAATATGAAATAAAATTTTCCTGAGCATATGAATCAGTAGACTGTAGTATGGAGTTTCAAAAGAGCAAAGGGTAGCCGTTTCAATGTACTTAATTCTTAATTATTTATATGAGTAAAATGTCCTTGGGTGTAGATAATTCACACTGATAGATAAATTGAAAGGGTAATTTAGGAATCAGTACTAAAGGGCACTAAAAGGCCATTTCACTGTTTATTTTCATTTTGATGTGAGTGACTGATTGCCCTGGAAAATCAAAATGAAAAGCAAAATAAGTAAACCTTCATTCTTTTTTAAAGCAATACTTTCTTTGAAGTCAAGTCCATATCCAACCAGGTGTGGAAATTCCAGCGATATCAGCTGATAATGACATTTCATGACCGGCCAGTCCTACCTCCACCAATGATCATTTTAAGCCACATCTATATAATCATTATGCGTCTCAGTGGCCGCTGTAGGAAGAAAAGAGAAGGGGACCAAGACGAACAGGATCGTGGACTGAGTATGTGCAGGACTCTTTCATTTCTACCCTGGATGAATTTCAAGAGTGTTCCAATTGGACACCATCAAAGAAATCTCGCTAAACTACTTAAATTGTGTGAAAACATAACACTCGAGTCCAAATGTTGTTCTTTGCAGAACTCTTCTCATTTTATGTTGATTTTATTCCAGTTCTGTTAGTTTATGAATAATTAGTGCTACTGAAATAGTGCTCATGAAGAGATCAGAAATTGAGAGAGTTCTTGAAAATGAGTCATCTGTATAAATTCAATGTTCCTTTAAGATTGTTTCCAATTTGTTGCATCTCAAAAGGATAGGAAAATAATGCTGTCCACCTGACTCTATCCATAAGATAGATGCAAAAGGTTCTTCAGAAAATAGTACTTGGTTTCACTTTGCAAATAGCTGTAACAGTGGTGTTTTGTGTTAAAAAGTAAGCCATTTTGCTCCAATGGAAAGATAATTGTTGCATATTACAACCTGTTTGAGTAACAATTGGGAGTAGTCCGAGTACTGCCTACAAGTGACGGGCAAGAGAGCTTAATTCCAGTTGGGTTGTGAAATTCGCAATGGTGCAACTCAATTCTTTGTGGACAGGGCTCATTTCTCACTTGTCATACCCTTCTTGCTTTACGCAGAGCTATTTCTCAGCGACGAAGAGCTGAAGAGGCTGCACGAGTTCGAGGAGCAGTGTGTCCAGGAGCACTTCCAGGAGAAGGAGGATGAGCAACAGTCGTCCAGTGACGAGCGCATTCGAGTCACTTGTGAGAGGTGCGCCCAGCATGGGGCCAGTCCCCAGCCTCGGGCCGAGGGTGTGCAGGCTCCTCTGCCCCATTCTAAGTGGAATGCCAACGTTCATATAAGTATTCACTCCAAGTTCTCTTGTTTGGTCAAACTTTGGGTTCTTTACGTGTTTTCCCCCAAAATAGTGTGAAAATATCCCACGTGAAATGGTGATTGTAAATTGTATATAGAAGTGAATGATAATGTATATTGCAAATATCCCAGACTCAAACCAAAGCAAACCAAAAGCCCCTGACAGTTCTTGTCCACTCCCAGAGTGGGAGATTTTACTGCAATACCCTGCACCAATGAAGAAAGAAATCAACTGCCCCTGCCATGTAAATGCTAGGGAAGCCATCTTTTGACTTGTGGTTGCCTTTGTCAAGGATGGTGTTCCCCTAGGGACTGACTTGCCTATCCTACCTCAATGTTCTTGTTGTGCCTTTCCCAAAATGCCAAACGAATGAATGCGTGTGTGCAGGAATCTATGAATGGGCAAATGAAGGTAGGTGAAGGAGAGCCAGAAAGGGTGACATTTTCCAACCTTTTCAGTATTGCTCTTCCTGCAACTGAGAACAAGTAACCAGCAAAGGGTAGACAGGAACAATAAAACAACACTAACTATATTTTTTTAATCATATAATTTTTAAGAACCCTTATCACTTAATAAAAGAAACGTAAGTTATTATTAGTAGTAGTATTTAAAGATTGTGATAATTGATAAAATATCATTCCAAAGAGTTTAACCAACAATGTGGGGTAGAAGGATGACACCCATGGGAATTCTGGCTTATCATTTTGTCCTTCAGAACTCAGAATTAAAGTTTCCTGGTACTATTACATGTATATATTGATAAACATAAAGACATTCACAGGAATATTTCAACAGACCATCCAGTCAAGGGCCTCAACCATTCAGCAAAATTTGCAATACACCTTGAAGTCTCCCAGCTGTGCACGTTCCAGCCAGTGACTCTGCCACAGCCCGCAGGCTCCAGGTCTCTGGCCCATCTCCTCTCCTAGCCCTGGTTACCTTGTAATCCAGCCTACCAAATTCAAGGGTGATCTGCACCAACTTTTGGCACATTTTCAAAAATACTTTTGAATGCATCTTTGCTGTTTTAATAGCAATTGCTAAGCTTTCACTATACAAAAATTATTTCTTCCTGAGAAAGATAAGCTACTCCCATCTTAATAACCTAAAATTCCAACTTTTTAGTTAGACATTAACTTGAACTTAATCACAGCCAGTAATTTACAATGGAAATTGTGTTTTGTTTCACTCTGCCTCTTCCCCTTCCCTCTTCCCCCAGCATTGTTTGGATTTTTACCATTCTTGGAGCAAGCCTCCAAGAATGTGGTTATCAGGTCACTACCAAACTGCATTTTCCTCTTGGGGCTCTGTGCACACGTAATAGGAATGAAAGTGTGCTGGGCAATAAAAACATCTACTTCCCGTTTCCCTTGGCTGAGATCTCCAGGAGTGATGGGAGTACATTCCTGCTCCTCCGGTTCCCTTGTTGACCCTTTCTAGGCTGAATCACAGGTGAATATCAGAGACAAATGGAGGAGAGGTTTGGGGATAAGGTACTTTTTCTTCACCCTTAACCTCAGGACAGCTGAGTAGTAGGGAAGAGGATGGAAGAATAGAAATAAAATTAGTTATTTTTACCTAAATTTGACACTAGGGATTATTTTTAAAATCAAACTTTTGAGTACTCAGATATTTCTGCCATTTTTAAAAATCTGCTTTATATGTTGTATTGTTTTATTTTCTAATCACCATATGCCATTTGATGATTCTCCTGTCATCCCCAGCACCATTCGATCTGCAGGGTCTGGTTAGGAGTGAGGCTCCATGAAAGGTGCACTTGGCATCGGTTCCTGCTGTTGGCTGGTACCTTTCAAAACCTGGGCCAGCAATTTGCATGACTCAGTCTCACAAACGTGTTCACACAGGAAGTATACATACTTGTGCTCCTCCTTGCAGGGTGTTTTGAGGGCTTATGTGCAGGAACCAAATTCGTGGCTTTCCCTTCATGTTTAGAAAGTAATAAAATTCTAACAATTTCCCCCAACATCACCATTGTGAGATCCAACATCTAGTCCCTCAGTCAGAGATTTATAATATGATCCAGTTTTTAGTTAACACAACCCTGCAGCGGGGTATTTAACCCAAAGCCCCATGAAGCATGCCCACTTAGCTGACTTAGGGCACTGCACTCATGGTTTTCCTCCCAAATTTGGACATCCTTTTGCATCTCTGGGCTCTGAGAGTGGCATCACTAGCCATCTCATTTAGCAAGACAGATACTGTCAAATCACCAAATTCTGCTTTCTTCTTCCTGTGAATGAATTATGCCCCCCCCACACATACTTCTTTCCTTCTCTACCGCCAGCACTAGTACAAGCTACCGTCATTTTTCACTAGGATTCTTGCAGTTGCTTGGAAAGCATCTGAGCTCTGAAAGCATCTGAACTCTCTGTAATCATTTCTACTCTTTCAATTCATTTTGCACTCACTAGACTCAAATCCGGTTGCATTGCTCCCCACTAGCTCTCTTTAAAAGTCATTCAGTGGCTCCCATTGCTCCCAGTTCCAGTCTCACTTTGGATGGTCCTCCCTTCATGCTTGTCAGTCTTGTCAGTGAAAATGAAATGACTTTCATTTCCTCAAAGTCACCACTCTCTTCCTGCTATAAGGGTTTTTGCACATGTTGTAACCTCTGTCTACTCATCCTTTGGATCTCTGCTCAAATGTCAATTCCTTCTGGAAAATTTCCCTGACCACCTCACACCTTAGACTAGGTCAAGAAGCCTGCACATCTCCACATAGCAGGACCTTGAGTTTTTGAATGAAAGGATGACTAAAAAGTTCATGTGCTGACTTGAATATAAATTTCCATCCTATCCTCAATGAATATCAAATAGGATCTCAACTATGCTCCCTCTGGTTTGCAACTTTGATTTTGCTATTGGCGACCAAGCAGAGTTTCAATATACAAATGATTCTGCTACCCATAACTGTCAGGAAGAATCTTTAATATCAGCAACACCAAAACAACTGATGGTGTTGACAGGTGTTGTGTCTTTGCTTGAAAGTTTAATATCAGATAACCAAGAGGGCTAGTGGAAGAACACTTTACAAATACATCAGTCAACACAACCAAGGTAGAATTTGTCAACCTAGATATTCATCATACCAAGCTAATACCTAGTAACATGTATCTTTATCAATCCCAACTTGAAGGCCATCTCTGTGTCTCTTGAAAATCCACTGTTGAGCACATCATTCCTTTTGTGATTTGGTATCCCTCAGTTCACAGATCCAAGAGCAACTGAGTTGAAAAGGATCTTTTCTAAAAAACTTTTGCCAGAGATTCGACTTCCTTTTCTTGAACAATGAAAATTATGTAATTCAGTGTGTTTTCCTTTTCTCCATGGCATCAAGGAAGCTTAGCACCAAATTTAATATTTTAATTAAAACAGGTATATTATAAGTTTTTAGAATACATAGTGTACATTGCCTCCTTATCTCTTCTTCATTCATATCTTCTACTTACATGAATTTTTATTTTACATATATGATATTTTCAAGTATGCAGGCTATAATTCATAAATCATACATTTTAAATGCTGTTGGCCTTATACTTAAGCATCTATGGGTCTTAGACTAGCCAAACCTATAAGAGAAGTTTCGGATTCCCCCAAAACCTCTGGGTCAAGTGGTTTCTTGTCATATTTGTAGATCTGAGTTAAGGTGTTGGGTTTCCTCTAGGCTTGATTAGGAAAGAAGCAATTTGTGGTCTTGAGATCTTACTTGGCATCCTTTTCCCAAGTAATCAAGTAGAGATGCTGGTAACAGAGACAATAACAAGAAAGACAAGAAGGAGAGAAATGAGATATTCAATAGAAGAAGACTTGAAAGAGAGATGAGTCTCAGAAAGGAGGTGGGTAATTCCTCTGATATAGACAAGGTCATAGAAAGCAAACACACAGTGATGGGAGAGACATTTGGGGAAGATTCCATCTGAATGTCTTAATCTTAGAAATTAATAGGATTCAAAGTTTCTTGGATTATGGGGAAGGGGTGGGATTAAATGTGGGAGTTTTAATGTGTCTAGTAAGTGACAGTCTTTTTCCTTACCTGACTTTGAGAGCCAATTAAAGGACAAATGCAGATACCAGGCAGATAGAAATAAAAATAGTATTGGCTTTACTAGCAATAAATGTGCTAAAGGATGTGGTTCAGTTGTTGCCAAATTCACAGAATTAGCCAGAATTAGCCATAGCCACTGAATCACAGACACCTGTAGGCCTCTGTTCTCACAAGCAGAATCAGCTTTCCCCACGAAGCTTACCATATGAACAAAACAAAGTGAGAACCCCTTGCTCTCTGCAGGCAGCTGGCTCCCAAAGAAAGAGAGAAGCAAGCTGGTGTCCTGGTCCCCAAATTCCAACCAGAAAATCAGTCCTCCTCAAGAATAAATAAAGGACTGGAGAGAGGCCAAGAGTTTTACGCTAATAGAAAGTCCAGACACATAGGAAGGAATGATAGGAATGGGGAAAGAGTACCCCTAGCAATATTACAAACTTGAAGCCACTAGGGGATTTGAGTTCACCTTTAGGGGAAATATGATAGGAAAGGAGCTAGCCAAGAGATTGCTCAGCAGAAATATTGAGGATGTAAATGAAATTAGCTAATATGGCTTTGTATTGGGCCAAATCAAGGTGACTCCCATGACCTTCATCAGTGACTCTCTACAGCCCAAGGGCAGGGATGCAGTTAGTGAATGAAGCGTGGGGTATAGCAAAAGGGAGGCTGAAAGGGACCTATGATCCCGAGAACAAATCAGTGGGGATACCACAATGATGTTAGTGTTTGCAAATAGTAGCATAAACATATTACATTGCCTCAAGGCACCATTTTTCCCTGCTCACCTGTGGAGTTCTAGTGGCAATAGAAGAAGGCGTAGAGTTGACACTATTATTTGGAAGTGAGGGAAAGAGAACCTAGGATATTACTAAGAGCTTCAATGAGTGGCTGATCTGAGTCTTACCTGAACAGAAAGTGTAATATAGCCAGAAAAGTCTACTGATTTAGATGACTTGAATTCTAGAAACCAAGGAGTTCTGAAGTATGACCATGTTGATATATATAATGATGTGGCCTAGAGTCAAAATCATAGAAAGCTTAATATTCTTTTAGTAAGTCTTCAGTTTCTTTGTTTATTCTTTCACATATAAAAACTCTGTAAGTAAGCACAACCAGGTTCCATCTTGAATGTTCTCACTATAATTACTAAACTTAAAAGGCAGCCTCATACAAAGAAGTAGATGGAAATGAAAATATCTGGATATGAAATTTGGACTGGATTAAACAAGTTTATGATCTGTAGACCTGGAATAAAATTACAGGGTAAGAATAGACTTAGAACTCAATATAGAATACCATGGAACCTTGAAACATGGGTTTCTTCAAGTATAAACTGGATCTAGTTGTTCCACTAACATTGTTTTTAGGTTAACATTGAGCTCTGTCATTAAGGAAATGTTCCCATATAATTTATAAGATGCCTTGCAGGTGAAGGGTAATGATTGCACATGAAAAGATGACGGCACATAAAACAGGTTTTGGTAACTACCATGCTACAGAACTCTAATACCTAAGTTCTGTCTGTCCTTAAGAAACACACACAGAGATTCTTACCATGAGAACATGAATTTTGACCTTAAATTTAATAGGTAAGAGTCTATGAAACTCCAATAAAGTTATGCTGTATATCAGTATTCTGTTGAAAGTTACTACAAAAGTGCCACAAATTTATATATTGTTGTACCTATTAGTTGAGTGAAATGGAAAACTTTATTTACAATGCCTTAACCAAAAAATGTGTTTTAATTAAGCTACTTTCAAGTTTAGTAGTACAATGTCCAAAAGCAAATATCCTAAATAATAGATATATGAGGATACAGTTGAAAGCATCTGGAGATTTGTAATCATGCCTACTTGGCACGGTCATGTTATTTTACCCTTACATAGCATTTACAGCTCACAGACTGCTTTCATTTACACAATTTCACTTAATTCTCACAACACTATCATGCTACTACTGTTGTTATTGCTGTTCTTGCTGATGTTGTTTATTGTCACTGGTGGAAATGCTGGAGCATCCATCCCTAATATAAATATGGCCATATCTCAAAGAGAATCCTGAAATTGAAAAAATATTGATCCTTAATAGCTCTTCTTCTTTCCCGAAACCAAAGTCCTGATACGCAATGTCAGTTGCTAATTTGGTATCATTATCTCTAACTTTCTTAACTTAGAAAACAAGTAGAATATATATGTACCAAATTTGGAGACTGATTAGGGCATTGGGATGTGGCCTTTTAACAGAAAACCCTGTAGACTAATCTGTGCTAATCTCTGAATCAAACAGAGAGAGAAATGAGGGGGACAAATACAATTATTATTAACTGGGACTGATAAAACAAGTTAGGTTCTGGGCTCCCAGTGATTGTAGTAGGAGACACACATTAAGTAGTAAAAGGCAGGGCAATTATTGTCATAAGTCAAGTGCTGCTTAAATTCTATTCAAAGACAGGAGAATGATTACTTTGGGCCCAGCCAATTTGTAGATTTCACTTGGTTCTAATTTCCTCTGATATAAAAGGCTAGTCCTCACGAATTGTTCTTCTGGCCTGCTAGTTGAAAATCAGAAGTTTGGTAGTTAGAAAAATGACCTTCTTGCTCTTTTCAAAACTATTCTAAATGGAAGAATTTTTATTGTGAAGTGTGTGATATAAAAACCTAGTGAAGTACATGTGATGAGATGAGCACTGGGTGTTATATGCAACTAATGAATTATTGAACATTATATCAAAACTAATTATGTACTGTACATTAGCTAATTGAATTTAAATTTTTAAAAAAACCTAGTGAGGCTACTTACGTGATATATGTGTAAATCCAAACACAGAAATAATTATGAGAAGCCATGAATTCAAATTGGCAAAAATAGATAGACCTGGTAAGAAATCCTCAGTATTTCAGTCTGAGAAAATGTACTTGTATCACAAAAATATTTACCATCCAAAGAAATACTTTGAGCCAAATACTAGCCATACTAGAATAATAGTTAGAAGCGATTTGACCAAATGATTTGAAATACTCAAAAACAAATATTGACCTCTTTTATAAAATGAATATTATTTTGAAAAATAATAATGCAGTCATGTTAATCTAATGAAAAATACTAGAAGCCAGGGCAAGAACATAATTTTATACCCAATGGCTGGGATCCCTGTCATCACCAAGGCAGCTTTCATTCATCTGGTTCTACAAACGTCAGAGGTAGCAAATTCTAGAACAAGTTTTCTCAAACTGAGGTCATCAAATGCTCTGTCATTTGGGGTTCTCAAGTTCTAGGAGAATTTTATTTTTCCATTTTGATGATGATGGAATGTTGTGAAGGAAATTTAAGAATGAAGAACAAGATGAGACAGAAATGGAGGATCTGAAAAGTCTTGAGTGTACATAAGAAACAGAAATCTTTTTTAAGATTTTATTTATTTATTTATTTATTTATTTATTTATTTATTTATTTGAGACAGAGAGAGAACACAAGTGATGGGGAGCGAGAGGGAGAAGCAGACTTCCTGCTGGGCATGGAGCCTGATGTGGGGATTGATACCAGGACCCTGAGATCATGACCTGAGCCAATGGCAGACACTTCACTCACTGAGCTGCTCAAGTGCCCCAAGAAACAATAATCTTTATAGAAGGAGAATAAGGGCTGCTATGGAATTGGAAGAGAAAATCTGAAGCTGCAGTTATGTGGCACTTTACATAATACTGAGATAGTGCAACTGTTGCTATCATAGAAACATTACCAATGGAGATTATAAGATTTCCTTTACTTTTAAAGATTATTTATTTATCTATTTATTTGAGAAAGAGAGAGAGCAAGAGTGCACATGAATGGGGGAGGGCAGGGGGAAAGGGAAAAGCAGACTTCCCTGCCAAGCAGGGAACCCGACACAGGGCTTGATCCCAGGACCCTGAGATCATGACCTGAGCATGATGCTTAACTGACTGAGCCACCCAGGCACTCTTAAGCTTTCTTTTTAACATACTCCTTTTAACATACTCAGTGCCTAATGAGCAGCAGTGATTGAGTCCACTCAATCAATACTCCTTGGTACCCAGCATTGCAACAGAATTTGGCTTTTAATCTTAAATGTTATGAGAAGCTGCTACTGTGTTTAAACAAGCAATGACATAATTGAGCACATGTGTTATTGTTTTGGATTGGAGTGAGAAGCCATTGGGGGCAAAGAGGTTATTCCTAACAAATAATACATTTTGCTTTATCAGCCTGGGTATAATATGAAGTCATATCTCTTTTAATATTATGGAAAATTATACTGAGACCTCATCCTGCTTATTCTAGGAGTGTCTTCTTTCCTTTCCTATGGTTCCCCTGAGTCAGTTGTAGGAGATCCAGTGGTCTAGCAAAGTACCTACCTATTGCATCAAGAACCAAGAAGGTGGAGCCAGTTTTTGCTTTTTGTTCGCTCTCTATCCTCCTGCCACTTGGCCCTGGAAGTTGTGGCCACTAGTGCTAGCAGAGTGGATTAATTAAAGCCCCAGATTTCTGACAAGAGGTTGGAAATAGGGAGCTTCAAAGTACTAGAAATAACAAGCAGATTATAGAGAGGGATTGGGAAAGTAACCTTATGACGTTGCTAATGAACTTTAGAGCTCACCCCCAAACTATATTTGTATTTGTATTTGTATTTGTATTTGTGTGTGTGTGTGTGTTTCTGCTCCTTATTAGCATACCTAAAGCACTGAGGGAGACAAAGTGAAAAAAAAATCATAGAGTAAGGAATTCTTGGATTCCATCCCTCCATAAAACTGGCAAAACTTTCAGAATCAACTTTTTTAGAAAGATGGAAATGAACAATGGCTTGCAACCATTTATGGAGTACCTATTCAAGAAACATAGCTGAATCTTTTTTTTTAAGTGATATTTGTGGCATTTCAATTTACCTAGCCCCATCCCCCACTCCTCAGTTCAGTGGCAGCCATGAAAATAATAGCCTGAATTCTTGGTACCAGTGGAAGCAGAAAGGACCCCATCCACAAATAATTGTAGTTATCTGTTTTGACCCATCTGGTGATTCCCTGAAAGTTTGGCTCAAAGGCTTGTCTTAATTTCCCCTGAATTGGAACTAGTCCAGAGCTAAAACTGCTACCCAGAGGTGGAGATGGGGAGAGGGCATTTTTCAAAAACATTTACAAGCAAATGTTTTAGTCTCTACTCCCTGAGATGAAAAATAACAGAATTGGGGCAAACAAGAATAATGAAATAGCTTCAGAGAAAAGGCTGGGAAATGAGAGGTATAGGGCTTTTAAAAGCTCTGACAAATTCCTGGAAATCTAGAAGGCCGTGTGCATGCATAGGTTGTGCACATACTCCCAAAATACCTGATAAGGCAGAAAACTTCCAATTCTAGCTGATCTAAAGGCTCTGTGCAAACAGAAAAGGAAAGTTAAGACATAGATGCAAACTCTGGCTGAGTGTTGAAGATGTGCATGCTCAGAGTCCCTCAGCAAAGATGGAGTTTTCTTTTTTATTCCAGAGATTTAAAGAAATCTCTCTTCAACCATCAGCTGATCACTGAGCTAAAAGAACAGGATTTCAGTGACCAAACACAACAATGAAAACAGGCTTTACCAAATCTTTTAGAAAAAATTACTAAATAAGCAACTTCTACAATAGAAAGCAACAATAATAAACCCTGGGGAGAAGAGAGAATCTGACTTCAAGATTTGCCGTGCTCTGTTACTTGAAATGCACAGTTTTAAATAAAAAGAGATGAAAAGAAACAAAACAGTATGGTCCACACCTAGGGAAAAGGCAATTGAAGAAATTGCCCCTAAGAAATCCCAGATGTTGGACTTTCTGACAAAAACTTTAAATCAGTTATTGTAAACACATTCAAAAAGCTAAAGAAAACCATCTCTAAAGATTATAGGGAGGTATGAGAGTGATATCTGACCATATAGAGAATATGAATAAAGAGATAGAAATTATATTTTAAAGAGATAGAAATTACATATTTAAAAAGGAAGAAGGAGGAGGAGGAGGAGACAAAGATGAAGATGAAGAAGAAAAGGAGGAGGAGGAAAAGGAGAAGGAGGAAGAGGAGAAGGAGAAGGAAAAAGCAGAAATTCTGGAATTGTAAAGTACAGAACTGAAATGAAAATCTTACTATGGAGTCTCAAAATCAGATTTGAGCAGGCAAAAGAATCAATGAACTTTAAGATAAGTATAACAGCATAACAGCATACACATAATGGGAGTGCCAGAAGGAGACAGAAGAGAAAGTGGTAGAAAATATCTGAAAAAAAAAAGGTGAAAATTTCCCCAAGTTTGAGGAAAAATATTAATCTACACATACAAGAAGTTTAATTAACTCCAAGTAAAATAAACTCAAAGGCACCCACACTTATTCAAATCATAGTCCAAGTGTCATAAGCCAAAGGAAAAAAATCTTGAAAGCAGCAAGGAATAAGGAACTCATTACATACAAAACATCCTCAATAAAATAAAAGGCTGACCTCTCATTGGAGCCAGTAAGTAGTGGAATGAAATATTCAAAGTGCTGAAAGAAAAATACTGTCAAACAAGAATACTGTATCTATCAAAATAGTGTTTCAAAAAATGAAGGAGAAATTGAGATTTTCCCAGATAGAAAAAACTGAGAGAATTTTTTGCTACTAGACCTGCCCTAAGAGAGATACTAAGAAGTCTTTTGGGCAGAAACGAAAGGTCACCAAACAATAACTAAAATCTACATGAAGAAATAAAGAGCACTAGTAAAGGTAACTACATACATAAGTATAAAAGACATTATAAATATATTTTTGTTTATAACTACACTTTATTTTCTATATAATTTAAAAGATAACTGCAGAAAGTAATAATTTTAAGTCTATAATTATGGACATAAAACATAAAAAGATGTAATCTGTGACAACAGCATAGAGGAAGAAGGAATAAACTTTAAAAGAGCAAATTTTTGCATACTATTGAAATTAAATCGACATTAATCTGAATTAGATTGTCATGAATTAAGATGTTCATTGTAGTCTCTAGGGCAAGCACTAAGAAAATAACTCAAAAATATATAATAAAAGAAATGGAAAGGGAATTAAAATGGTACACTAGAAAATGACTATTTAACACAGAAGGAGATGGTAATGGAGGAATTGAGCAAAAAAAGACATAAGAAATGTGGAAAACAAATACTAAAATGATAAGGTAAATTCTTCCTTATCAGTAATCATATTAAATGTAAGTGGATTAAAATCTCCAATTAAAATACAAAGACTGTCAGACTGTATATTTTTAAAAACATGATCTAACTGCATTCTCTCTACAGAAATTCATTTCAGATTCAAGACGCAATAGTTTGAAAGTAAAAAGATGGGTAAAGATACTCCACATGAATAGTTATCAAAATTATTATAGCTGTAGGGCACCTAGGTGGCTCAGTTGGTTAAGTGGCCTACTCTTGATTTCAACTCAAGTCATGATCTCAGTGTCCTGGGATCAAGCCCCAATTCAGGCTCCACCCTTAGTGGGGAGTCTGCCTGAGATTCTCCCTCCCTGTCCCTTTGCTCCCCAAAATAAAATAAGTCTTCAAAAATATTAGTATCATACAGAATAGATTTTTTAGACAAAAATTGTTATTAGAGACAAAAAAGGACATTAAATTACAATAAAATGGTCAATCAAGGAGATAGAATAATTATAAACAAATACGCACCTAACAGCAGAGCCTCATAATATATGAAGCAGAAACTGACAGAATTAAAGGGAGAAACAGACAGTTCTACAATAATAGTTGGAGAATCTAATATTTCACTTACATAAATAATAGAACAACTAGACAGAAGATAACAAAAACATAAAAGACTTGAATAATACTATATGCCAACTCAACCTAACAGTACACTACTCAAGAGTATATGGAACATCATCCAGGATAGACCATAGACCATATGTTGGGCCATACAACAAATCTAAACAAATTTTTAAAAGATTGAAATTAATCAAAGTGTGTTCTCTGACCACAATGAAATAATATGATAAATTAATAACAAAAGGACATTTGGACAATTCACAAATATATGAAAATTAAACAACACCATCTTAAATAACTGATGAGTCAAAGAAGAAACCACAAGGGAAATTAGACAGTACTTTGAGGTTGCACAACAGTGTGAATGTACTAATGCCACTGAAATGTGCATTTAAAAATGGTTAAGATGGTAAATTTTATGCATGTATTTTACCACAATTTAAAAAAATTTTAAAAAGAAAGAAAATACTTCAAAGTGAATAAAAATGAAAACACAAGATAACCAAAACTTATAGGATACAGCAAAAGTGGTACTCAAAATAATTATAATCATAAATGCCTGTATTAAAAAAGAAGTTCTCAAAGGCCCTGAGTCCTGAACTAATGAATAGATGATTACCAAGGTCCCAAACTGATCACTGGGCTGTAATATACAGGACAGATTCTAAAAGAAAAAGCTTCCAGGATAAACAAAAACTGAAAGAATTTGCAAACACCAAACCAGCCCTACAGGAAATATTGAAAGGAGTCCTCTAAGCAAAGAGAGAGCCTAATAGACCAGGAAGGAATAGAGACAATGTACAGTTAACAGTCACCTAACAGGCAATAAAATGGCACTAAATTCATATCTGTCAATAGTGACTACCAAGACTTTGAAAATTGAACTGAAATTGGAATCATAGCCTACAAAAATCATGCTGGAACTTGCAACTTGAGCCTAACTAGGTCAATGAATTGCTAAAAGAAAAAAATCAATAGTTGTCATGGGATTTAAACAAGACTCTGTCACATGACATCCATGTCATAACCTAAAATAATTTAGAATATGAAGAATTAAGAAAAATCTGGGCACCTGGGTGGCTCAGTGGGTTAAAGCCTCTGCCTTCAGCTTGGGTCATGATCTCGGGGTCCTGGGATCGAGCTCTGCATCGGGCTCTCTGCTCAGCAGGGAGCCTGCTTCCCCCTCTCTCTCTGCCTGCCTCTCTGCCTACTTGTGATCTCGTTCTCTGTGTCAAATAAATAAAATCTTTAAAACAAAACAAAATGAAGCAACCAAAATTGCAAAGAATGTTGAAACTAATGGGAAAATAGAAAGTCTCAGAAAAAATAAAAGATATGAAGAAAAACCAATGAAAAATTTAAAACTGAAAAATATAATAAGTGAAATTAAAATTTCACTGGCTAGGTTCAATAACATAACAGAAATGACAGAAGAAAGAATCTGTAAACTTGAAGACATACATATAGGTGGAAGTTACCTAATTTGGGCGGAAAAGAGTAAATAAACTGGAGGAAAAAAGGAACCTTGTGGAACTAAAAGTGTAACACTGTACCATCAGAGTCTCAGTAGGAGAAGAGAAAAATTGTGATGCAGAAAATAATATTTTAAGAAATAATAACTGAAAAATTCCTGATTGGGTGAAAAACATAAATCTACACATTAAAGGACTTTAGCAAACACCAGACAGGAATAACTCAAAGAAATCCACACCCACATACATGTTAGAATCTTCTGAAAACAAAAGACAAAAAAAAAAAAAAATTACAGCATCCAGAGAAAAATGATGCATTACCTGTAGGGGAACAGCTATTTAAATAAAGGCAGATTTCTCATGAGAAACCAAGAAGGCCAGGAGAAAGTAGCATCATGGTTTTAAAGCTGAAAAGAGAACTGTCAGTCCCAAAATTCTATATCCAACAAAAATTCCTCAGGAATGAATATGAAATTAAGACCTTCTTAGAGAATTCATTGTTTGCAGTTGAGCTCTAAAAGATTATTACAAGAAGTTCTTCAGACAGAATAACCTATAACAGAAGTAAACTTGGAACACCAGGAATGAAGGAATGTAGGGTTTTCAATATGTGTTTATCTAATATCTAAGACAACCAAAGCATGAAGGCATGGACGGAAAATGGACCTATATGGTGGTAATGTTTTTATATCCAGTTGAAATGGCAAAATATTTATGCTAAGTAGGCTGTGAAATGTTACTATCTATTTTGTAGTCCCTAGAACAAACACTATACAATCTATAGTAAATGATATAGTCCTTTCTCAACTTATTTCTGAGGTCAGAATGACCCTGACACAGAATCAAAGACAGAACTGAAAGAAAAAACTACAGGATACCAACCCTTATAACCACAGATAAAAAGCTTCACAACAAATATTAGGAAGTTGAGTCTAGCTACAACTGGTAGAGTTTGTCTTAGGAGTGAAAAGATGTTCAATATTTAAAAATCCAGGGCACCAGCGTGGCTCAGTGGATTGATCCTCTGCCTTCGGCTCAGATCATGATCTCAGGGTCCTGGGATCAAGCCCCACATTGGGCTTTCTGCTCAGCAGAGAGCCTGCTTCCCCCTCTCCCTCTGCCTGCCTCTCTGCCTGCTTGTGACCTCTCTTATGGTCTCTGTCAAATAAATAGATGAAGTCTTAAAAAAAAAAAAAGGAGATCCATGTAATCCCCTATATTAACAGTTTAAAGAAAACATGATAATATCAATTCATGAAGAAAAAAGTATTTCCACAAAATTCAACATCCATTCCTGATTTTTTTTAAAAAAGAAAGAATAAAATAAAATTGAGAAAAGAGACAGAAACCTCTCAGAAAACCAGGAACAGAAAGGAACTTCCTCAATCTGATAAATGGCATTTATAAAAAAGCCACAGCTAACATGGTAAAAGACTGAATGGTTTCCCCCCTAAAATTGAGAGCAAGACAAGGATGTCCACTCTATACCACTGCTATTGAACAACATACTGCAAGTCTTAAACTGCCAGAACTTAAACTTTTAAAACCCTTCTAAACTTCAAAACTCAACAATGTGGGAGAAAATGACCCAATTTTAAAAATGGACAAAAGATGAAAATAGAAACACCAGAGAATATTTAATTTTGGCAAATAAGCACATAAAAAGATGATCAACATTATTATCTACTGGTGAAATGCAAATTAAAACCATGATGAGATAACTCTCACACATATTACAATAGTTAAAATAAGATAAAATAAAATAAAATAATAAAATAAAATAAAATAAAATAAAACTTGACAATACCAAGTGCCAATAAAGACACTGAGCTCGTGGAACTCTCTTACACTGCTGGTGGGACTATAACATGGTGCAGCCACTCTGAAAATGGTTTGGCAGTTTCTTACAAAGTTAAACATACATTCACTGTATTCTCTAGGTATGAAATGAAAACTTACTGGTTCAGCCACTATGAAAAACAGTATGAAGTTTCCTCAAAAATTTAAAAATAGAACTACCAGATGATCCAGTAATTCTATGCCTGGGTATATATCCAAAGGAAATGAAAACAGCACACAAGAGATAGATGTACCCCTATGTTTATTGAAGCATTATTTGTAATAGCCAAGATATGGAAACAACGCAAGTGTCCACAACAGACGAATGGATAAAGAAGACATGGTTTACCTATACAATAGAATATAATTTAGCCATGAGAAGGAAGGAAACCCTGACATTTGTGACAACATGGATGGACCTTGAGGACATTATACTTAAGTGAAGTAAGTCAGACAGAGAAAGAGAAATGCCGTATGATCTCATGTCTATGTGGGATCAGAAAAAGCTAAATTCATAAAAACAGAGTAGAATGGTGGCTACCCAGGGATTACCAAGGGAATTGAGGATATGTTGTTTAAGGGTACAAACGTGCAACTAAATAGCTAAATAAGTCCTGGAGATTTAGTGTACCTCATAGTGGTTATAGTAAAAAATACTATATTATACTTAAGCATTAGTAAAAAATTAGATCTTAATCATTCCCATCACAAAAAATAAAGGATAATTATGTGACATTTTAAGGCATTAGCTAATACTACAGTGGTAATCACGTTGCTGTATATAAATGTATCAACACATTTGACATCTTAAAGTTATACAATGCATCCCTGATTCATACAACTGAATACTGAAAGAAAAAAACAAGTCAATTTACCGTATGAAAATTTCTAAAGGAAAAATTTAAAAAGGAAAATATGAAATTAGAAATATGGCATGTGAGAAATATGTCTTTAAGAGCAAATCACTTAGCCTTAGAATACATTCATAGTCTGTGCTAGGCTGAAAAAATATTTCACTCCCCTTTGAAAGGAAAGCAGAATTAAGAGTTAGAAGGTAAGAAAGTTAGTTCATGTTTTGCTACAAGCTCTATGAGAAATGACAGACTTCTCTTGTGTGTTTTCTTCCACTCATTATGTCAACAGATCTGGGACTTTTGTCAAAGTGTTTCCTAGCTAGCCTTTCTTTCCCCATCTGAAATGGAAATCACTCTTTGTGGGGATGTCAAGATTTGTGAAACATCTTAAGTAATTGAGGGAAGTCACAAAATATGGCTAGCATAGGAGATGGCTTATTATCCATCCTTTTTGTTCATGATTTCAGATATAAGTGTCCTTAAACTCATTTATTTCTTTCTCCATTCACACATATTACAAAAACTCAATCCAATGTCCCTTGATTTGATATAAACATATAAACTTTGTCTCCAATGCTGCCACTGTTTATAGGCTTGAAAAAGAATCTGATATTTTTTCTTAATCTAAGCCACATCATGAAACATTGGTTCTTCCACAGTTTCAATTAAGGGAGTGGCAGTAGGAATGGGAGGAGATTTAGAGACACCCATAGAGGAGTCCTGCTATGGAGCTTGGTAGTTTATTCAAAGCAGGGGGCTGGGGTGACTAGAGAAGTAGGGAGGCAGAGTGCAGTAAGGGAGACCTTAGAATCAGATGACTTTTTATTTTTTTATTATTTCTTATTTTTTTATTGAAGTGTGTTTGGCACACAGTGTGAAATTAGTGTCAGGTGTACAATGGTGATTTGACAACTCTGTACCTTATGTTATGCTCACCACAAGTGTAGCTACCATCCGTCATTACACAACACTAGAATAATACCACTGCCTATATTTCCAATGCTGTACCTTTCATCTCCTTGGCCTATTGTATAACCAGAGGCCCATACCTCCCACTTCCTCCTCTTTTCCCATTTTGCCTCTCTCCCCCGCCCCTCTGGTAACACCAGTTTGTTGTCTGTATTTAAGAGTCTGTTTCTGTTTTATTGTTTGTTCATTCACATGTTTTGTTTTTTAGATTCCATATATGATTGAAGTTATAGGGTATTTGTCTTACTCTGTCTGACTTATTTCATTGAGCATAATACCCTCTAGGCCCATCCGTGTTGTCACAAATAGCAAATTTCCTTTTTATGGATGAGTAGCTGGCCATGCTGTTATCTGAATTAGGTAATACAGGCAAAACATAGGCAGAGAATTATAAAAGATTTGAGAGGAGAGCTATTTATCTATATTTTACCAGTGCTTTTATTTTTCAGAGTTTGGACAGAGTTTGTATTATCTCTTAAAGTAGTATTTTTTAAAGGATCTCAAGTTTAACTTTACAGAGAATATTGTGGATTTTAACACCAATGGAATCCTCAGGAAAAACAGATTTGAAGTGAGCAAGGAGACATGACATTTTAGAGAAAATCAAGTCTTACTCGAAGTAACATAAATTAATAGTGAAAGTTCTGTTGGTCCCCAAACCACAGGAGGAGAGAGAACAATTAGAACATGTACTATCTATGGTACCAGAAGTCAGGACTTCTCATACACAGTGAACTTGGTCCTCCTGGTGGCAAATTTCCAGGAAGCCAGGCCCTTCCTGCTCAAATGATGTGGTTTCCTAGGGGACATATAAATAGTCTTTTTCCCACAAAAAAAGTTAAGAATAGAAGCCAAAGACCCTCCCACACATCAGAGTGTAGCTGTCAATGTGGCCAACAGAAGCACAGCATTGGCAAAAGCAGCTCTGGAAGGATGTACAGAAGGGTAATCACAGAGGTAACAGGGAGTAAGGAAAGCACAGGAGATGTGGTCAGAGAGCAAAAACTTAGCACAGAAAAGAGCAGCTGGCACTCAAGAAGTGGGTAAGAAGAGAGCAAGGAAAACAGGTGAAAGGATTTATAAAGATATGTAAACAAGGTAGCAAGGACCTGCTAGAAACAGACTAAGTGCAAACCGGGTGACCCTAGAGACTGCCTGTATGTTTCTAAGAAAAGATCAGAAGGTGGGAGAAAACCAAGGCATGGCAAAATCAGACCAAAGTATTGGTCTTCATCCAGGGATGAACTTGCTGGAATGGCCCCCCATACCCCTGATTCAGAGGGGTATAAGAGCCTTATCCCCACTGCCCACCCCCATCACATCCTGGGGGGCAAATTCAACTTTTATTTATTTCTTTTAAAGGTTTATTTATTTATTTGAGAGAGAACACATGCACATGTGAGTGGGGGAGAGGGAGAGGGAGAAAAAGAATCCCAAGCAGATTCCCTGCTGAACGTGAGGCTTGATCTCATGACCTGAGCCAAAATCAAGAGTCGGACCATCAACTAACTCTACCACCCAGGTGCCCCGAATTCAACTTTTAGAAGGCACTGCTAGGTCCTAGGCATACCTCACTGCCTCTTAGAGTTAAATTTCATGAACCAGTTGAAAAAGATTCATGTTATACATATTGTTGAAATATAAAACACAGTCTATACCAGCAGATTTTAGTTCGGACAACATTATGGTTTCATAAGTTGTTGTCCAATCTTCTAGGAGTTAAAAATTTAACAGCAGATATTTATAATCTACCATGGTCTTTAAAAAAAAAACATTAAGGGAATACTAATTATTAAATATAATGAGCAATTTAAAGCTAGTGGTATTCTTCAGATAATTAGATGATCTTTGGCCCTTAAGTAAACCATCTGATAATCTGTACTTAATTACTAACAATTCATCTTCTGAATCCCCTGAGCCTCAAATAAGGATTTTAATTAATTTTATCATCATAACCATTAACTGCTGACAGCTATAATCAAACCTCAAAAACCTAAGGGCTAGTATCTTCTTTTATTCTCAGAGGCAATGTGATATGCCAGCTCAGAGACAAGAGTTTGAGCAAATGCTAAAATAGATTGTGTGCTTTCAAACATATACTGTGGAGACACCAAGACAAGATGGCGGAGGTGTAGGAGGCACGGAGAGCACTGGGATCCAGAAAGAGGCTGAAAACCACTCTAAAAGCCGGCAAACACAACAGCAGAGAGAAGAGAATAAGAACAGCAATTCTAGGAGCAGAAAATCAAACATATACTGTGTAGAGCCCCACTGCTTACCAGCCATGTGACCTTGGGAAACTATTTACGCGATGACTTGATTTCCTCATTAAAATGGGGATGATGATAATAGTGCTTACCTCATAAGGCTGTTATGAAGATTAAACCAGCCTAGAATAGTAGCTCAGTAAGTACTTATTAATGAATACAGAAGACATTTAGAGCCACAAATGGTAAATAGTACTCACTGTATGTATTAACTATAATTGTATTACTTTCTTTTTTTTTCTTAATTTTTATTAACATATAATGTATTATTTGCCCCTGGGTACATGTCTGTGAATCGTCAGGCTTACATATTTCACAGCACTTACCATAGCACATACCCTCCATATCAGATAAAGGGCTAGTATTCAAAATCTATAAAGAACTTCTCAAACTCAACACCCAAAGAACAAATAATCCAATCAAGAAATGGGCAGAAGATATGAACAGACATTTCTGCAAAGAGGACATCCAAATGGCCAACAGACACATGAAAAAATGCTCTACATCACTCAACATCAGAGAAATACAAATCAAAACCACAGTGAGATACCACCTCACGCCAGTCAGAATGGCTAAAATTAGCAAGTCAGGAAACGACAGATGTTGGTGAGGATGTGGAGAAAGGGTAACCCTCCTACACTGTTTTTGGGAATGCAAGCTGGTACAGCCACCTTGGAAAACAGTATGGAGGTTCCTCAAAAAGTTGAAAATAGAGCTACCCTATGACCCAGCAATCGCACTACTGGGTATTTACCCTAAAGATACAAATGTAGTGATCCGAAGGGGCACGTGCACCCGAATGTTGATAGCAGTAATGTCCGCAATAGCCAAACTATGGAAAGACCCTAGATGTCCATCAACAGATGAAAGGAGGATATGTATTATTTTCTGATGCTCCTCACAGTAATTTTTAGTAGTTTGAAGTATGAAGTTGTATGAAGTTTGAAAATATGCCCAATGAGCTCCATGATTCTCAAAAGACCAGAAAATCACATAACAATAATAACATTATAGTTTTGTTTTTAATATTTAGTTAATCTTGGCATAATAAATCTATCCCTTTGTGTTCCCCAGAGTTGAAAATATGTCAATGAGATTGGAAGAAATCAACGAAAGAGAAAATTTTATGAAAACTTCCCTACAGACCGTTGACCTTCGACTTTCTCAGCTGGAAGAACTGTCTAACAGAATGGTGAATGCTCTTGAAAATCTTGCGGGAATTGACAAATCCGACCTGATACAGACACGGTCCCGAGCTTCTTCTGAATGTGATGCAACTTACCTTCTAAGACAAAGCAGTATCAACAGCGCAGATGGCTATAGCATGTATAGATACCATTTCAATGGAGAGGAGTTGCTCTATGAGGATGCTTCTCTCTCCATGCCACCAGGGACAGGATTCAGGAAAAAAGCCTGCTCCTTCCGAATGAAGGAAGAGAAGGAGTCAAAAATGCATCTGGTACCAGAGCGTCAGGGCAGCCTTCACCTTTTATCCGGCACAAGTCTGCCAGCAACACCAGACTGCAGTCAACTTGCATTAGACAGCGTCAAGAACTCTTCAGAGCAAAAATTAGATCCAGATACTGGGATTTCAGCTGAAGATGATGGAAGGCAGGCCAACTCTAAAAGGGAAGAAACTGTTCCCCCAAGTGTAAATCAAACAGATGTTATGCATGGGCAGAACAAATCAGATTTTCAAAACCCTAAGCTCACAGTGGAAACAACACAGATAGAAGGCATAATTTCCTATCCCCTGGAAGAAGCAAAGTTGATGCGTTATCACCCTGATGCTTATAAAACAATGAAGTCCAGAAGCTTTGTATATTCCCGTGGACGAAAGCTGGTCAGCGGGGTTAACAACTGGAGCACAGAGTACAGTTCAATCATGGACCCAGCATGCCCCTCTACAGTTCAACAGTGGACGACAGAATGGAAATATGAAGTTCAAAAGATCACACGTTCTCGAAGTACCGACATCCCTTACATTGTGTCAGAAGCAGCAAGGCAAGCCGAGCATAAAGAGCAATTTGCAGACATGGAAGATGAAAACTGTGTGTCTGAAACAGCCCGTCAGATCTCTCATTTATCTCTAGCCGTCACTGACAGAACTGAAAGGGAAAACTTACTGTCTGTGAAACCAGACCAAACTCTGGGATTCCCATCTTTAAGGTCAAAAAGTTTACATGGCCACCCTAGGAAGGCTAAAGCCAGTCAGAGCCAACTAGACAGACCTGGACATGCCAGCAGTGTAAGTAACTTGGCAGTCGTGTCTGGGATTACAACAGAAGAACAGGCCAGGCAAGGGAAAACTTCCACAGAAACTGAATGTTGACACGTTCTGTCTCTTTGGTCTTTAAATCAAAACCACTGATGAATACCATCTTGGTCACCTAAATAGCATCAATTTCTGAAAACGTTTTCATTAAAAATGTCTGGCAATTGGGACTTAAGATTTAAAATTCAATGCACTAAACGTAAAGTCATATTTTGCTAGCACATGTTAGTAAACTTAGGTTGTTTTCAGTTGGAGTAGGACCAGATGAAAGTGACAACACTCCAGTTGAGATAAATTGCTTAATCTGTAAACAATTCTACAGTCTCTTTATTAGACAATCTCTAAAGTGCTTAATCAGTAAAAGATTCTACAGCTCTTTATTTTTCTTTATTTATTTCCACAAAGTAGCCTAAGAAATGCCTTTCGGTGCCACCAGTTGGTTACTAAAGGAGTAAACACTTGTGTAAAAAGAGAAATTAAAGAGAAAGCAAACATGAAAAACAAAAGAAGGGGAGAAGAAAAACAAAATCATGAGGTACAAGAAGTAAGAAGTGGAAATAAGCCATTGGCATCATATTTTATGAGTTTTTGTTTTGTGTTTCAAAGCTTTACATTTTACAATTACACAGTGGAATCAAAAATACACGATTATATCAAAGATCACACTGTAATAGTCTAGGGTGACCAGGAGTTTTGTTAATGTGTAAAAATGAAGTATCCAGCGGGGCACCTGAGTGGCTTAATCATTAAAAATCAAGTATCCAATGTGCATTTTCCTGTTGTCATAGAGTCTTTGACAGGAAACACAAATAGATTGTACCTCTGCCTATTCAATGGTTTCTGCAAAGCTGTGTACCTGAAAGGTACATCAAGGTGCAACTGTTCAGAATCATGGAGATCATTCATGGCTGAGAATACAAGGTGTTACACTTCAACTTGTAAGTTCAAAAACTTATATGACTACTGAGCTCCCCATGCTCAGGTCAGCAGCCACTCTCTAGGACCCTTGATACCACCCCTACCACCACTACTCTTGACTATACAAACAGGGGCAGAGAGGGGCAGAAAGGGATCTTCTCTGGCAAGTACAGAGGCCACCAACACTCACAGAGGTTAAGAGTTGGATCTTGGGCCCTTACCATCTCGCAATGGCACCTCTAGGGAGGACTCAAGGAATCTGGGAGCACACAGAGAAGGCCAGCCTCACGCCCAGAGTTACACGCCTACTGCTACTTTAGGGAAATGCCTCATGGGGGGAGGCAGATCAGACAGAAATGAGGATAATCACAAAATGACCACTACATCCATTCTTGTATGAGACTCAGACTGTCACATCATCATAAACTGGCAAGGGTGGGAGAGAAAGAGAGAGAGAGAGTGAGAGAGAAAGAGAGAGAGAGGGAGAGGAGAGATTCCCTGTAGTTATGCTAGTTATGTTACTTATAAAGATAGTGATCAGAGATAGTTAACAACTAAATGAGACTGAAGTCTTTAATAATCAGGTTCAAATCCCTGAACCAGGCTGAATTGATCAAAAAGCACAAGATATCATTGTGTGGATGATGGGGCTTTGAAATGTAAGAAATGATAACATTTATTTAATAAATAAAGCAACTGCTACATTGAGACTATTTAATCAATCCCTCTATGTGTGTTATTTGACCCAACGCTTAACCCATTACATTTTACCTCATTCCTAAATCTTTCCTTTCAGTGCCAAGAAACTTTTCAGCCCTTTGCCACATTCTAGGAAAAAAAAAGGTTTCTCAGAGTAAGCTGGAGAACCTATGACTGCTCAACAGAGTGGGTGTGAAGAAGGCAAAGCTTATTTTTGCAACTCTCTCTTCTCCATTCATTCCATAGCTCCCTGCCTCTCTTTCTGAGGTCTGTCTTACCTTGCCATCGGGCCTGGTCCATTCCCGTAAGTCTCATGAGATTTGTGACTCTTGTCTCCTGTAGAGGTGTTGGCTGAAAGGGATGTGATGTTTGCCTTTAGATATTGGCCTGGGGGACCCAAGGAAGTACATTATACATTATATACAGTATATAAGTATATATACAAGGAATTTCAGAACCTGTGGCAGGGACCTTCCTTGCACACTTGAAATCATACTATATGTCTATGCAATCTACCATCTCAATACAGCTCAAATATTAAGGGCCTATTATGTAGGGCTTATGATATTATTATTATTACTCTGTCATTCTAAGTTTGCTAAATATGGGTCACTACATGATGGGAACTAATATCCAATCAGATCAAATCTAGGAATATCTAATACAATTAAAATAGGAACACTGTGTATGTTCAAAGCATTTAATACAAAGTTGTCTTAGTAGGAGTGCCTGGATAGCTCGTTGGTTGAGCATCTGCCTCTGACTCAGGTCATGATCCCGGGGTCCTGGGCTTGAGCCCTACATTGGGATCCCTCAACAGGGAGTCTGTTTCTTCCTCTCCCTGCTCATGCTTTCTCCCTCTCTTTCTCAAATAAATAAAATTTTTAAAAATTGTCTTAATAAATTATAAGCCTATTTCTTTTGTGTGTGTGTGTGTTCTTTTTCTTTTCCCCAAATATGTTTATTTTATTTTTTCAGTGTTACAAGATTAATTGTTCATGCATCACAACCAGTGCTTCATGCAATACTTGTCCTCCTCAACACCCACCACCAGGTTTGCCCAGCCCCCCACCCTCTCCCCTCCAAACTATTTCTGTTCTATGTAAAACACAGTAAGAAACATACTAAGAAGGTTTTATTCTTAAATCTCATAAATTCTGGCACACTCATAAATGTTATGATAGTTGTATAACCTGAAAGTACGCTATATTTTTTACTTTGATCAAGAGGTATTAAGAATTGAACTCATTATAAGTGGCTTTCTCCTTTGGGACTATATGATTGCTTATTTTCTGATATATATATATATATCAGAAATATATATATATATATATATATATATATATATATATATATCCATATATCACCTTGCATCACCTTGAGGTTCCTATAGGCTTTCACAATTTAGGTTTCAAGATTTTAAAATTTAACTCTTAGCATTGTCCTAGAGTTATTTAATATAAACAAAATGCATTTTGGGGGCACCTGACTGGCTTAGTCGATAGAGCATGCAACTCTTGATCACAAGGTCATGAGTTTAAGGCCCACACTGTGCGTAGAGCTTACATTAAAAAGAAGTTTTAAAAATGCACTTTAAGGGCACCAGGATGGCTCAGTCAGTTAAGCATCTGCATTTGGCTCAGATCATGATCCCAGGGTCCTGGGATCAAGGCTCAAGTCAGGCTCCCTGCTCAGTGGGGGTCTGTTTCTCCCTCTGTCTCCCTCCACTTGTATACTCTCTCACTTGTTCTCTCTTTCCCTCTCAAATAATATATTCTTTTAAGATTTTATTTATTTATTTGACAGAGAGAGAGAGATCACAAGCAGGCAGAGAAAGGAGGGGGAAGCAGGCTTCCCGCTAAGCAGAGAGCCTGATGTGGGGCTTGATCCCAAGACCCTGAGATCATGACCTGAGCTGAAGGCAGAGGTTTTAACCCACTGAGCCACCCAGGTGCCCCTCAAATAATATTTTTAAATAAAATCTTTAAAAAATGCATTTTTCTGGATATATATTGGAAATAACACAAATGAAATAATCACCCTACTATCTCCAACATAAAAAAGACTATTTTAAAGAAAATTTTATTATGAAGGACACAGAAAATCATACAAAACAAATATGACAACTATTTTAAGATGAGTATCTTTATAGCCACCACCCATAGTAATAGAATTTTTTGCTACCCCAGAAGTTTCAGAAGTTCCTATCTCAATCACTTTCCTCCCCACAAAAGTGACCTCTATGTATTTACAGTAGTCATTTCCTTGCCAAAAAAAAAAAAAATTACTCTGAACCTAGATGGGCTTAAAACACCTATGTTATTATGTTCATGGATGTTGTGGGTCAGAAATTCAGACAAGGCACAGAGGAATTCCCCTGATGTATAGTCTTTGCTGATTTCCGTGGGGTAAATACCCCTACCAACTGGAAGCTACATGTGACATCACTAAATGCAGTTGGGAAAAGATGCTGACAATTAGCTCCTGCAAGCCAGTGCAAATGGGCTAGAGCACAGCACTGTCTCTATTTCATGGTGTTTGAGCTGAGAACTCAGTGTCTGGAGGTGATTCAACAGCTGGAGGCTGACGTCATCTAGAAGCATCTTCCCTCCTATGTCCGGGAGTGGATCCTGTCTGTCAGCTGTGATCTGCATCTCGGCTAGGACTATCCACCAGAGGACCCCTGTATAATCTCTGCATGTAGCCTGGGATTTTTCTCACAGCATGGCAGCCTCATAGAAATCAGATTTTTTACATAGTAATTCAGGGCTCCAAAAGTGAGCGTCCCAGTGAACGAGTAGGAAATGTCATTGCTTTTTATGACTTAGTCTCAAAAGTCATGCAGTCACTTCCATTGCATTCTCTTGGTTACAGGTGAGTCACTAAGACCAGTCCAGACTCAAGGAGAGGAAAGAGTGTTTAGAATTTTGCAGACGTGGAGCGTCTAGGTGGTGTAGTCAGTTAAGCATCTGACTCTTAGTTTCGGTTCAGGTCATGATCTCAGGGTCACAAGATTGTGCCCTATGTCTGGCTCTGTGCTCAACATGGAGTCTGCTTAAGAGTCTCTCTGCCCTTCCCTCCCCACCATACTTTCTCTCTCAAATAAATAAATAAATCTTTAAAATAAAACAAAATAAAATTCTGCAGACATGTTTGCATTTCATTATAGCTTCATCACCTGAATATCTTTTAGCACTATAATTGAGCTTAGGTCTATTTTTTCTTTTTTCACTTACTGACTCCCATTCCTTTCCCTTCCTTACATTTATCTGTTGAAGAACATGGGCCATTGTCTTGCAAAGTTTCCCACAATCTGATTTTTGCTAGTTGAATATTCATGTGCAGTTTGCATGTTTCACTGTTTCTGCAAGTTGGCAGAATTTAGAGGCTTACTCAGGCTTGGATTCAATTCTTTTAGCAAGGCTATTTGGGTGGTGTTGCTTCCTTTCTCATGAGGCACATATGTCTACTTGCCTCTCTTTTTGGGATGTCTGTAGCTGTTGATACTGCTTGATACTAAGGTTTCTGAACTCATAGGAAGCTAAAAATCATAATCTACCTAAGATTTCTTTTTCCTTTATTACTTAGAATACTTTATAAAGAATTTATTCCTTTCACCTGCTATTTGGTTTCATACCGGTACAGTTCATACCATACAGCAAGGACAATGATTTTCCCATTTGCCAGTTTTCAGGATATTGAATTGGTTCCCTATCATCCTCTAAATGTGATCAAAAGATTGAAATAAATACATAAATATGAATATATAAATATATATATACCATCAGACCAACAGATTGAAATAAATCAATATATATTATTTATAATATATATATACCATCATTACCTCATGGATTTTAACATATGGATGTGTTTCAATCCCTTGCAATTATCATATCCTCACATTTTTTTTCCTTGAGTATATTAAATATGTTGCTCCATTTTCTTCTGGCATAAAGCATTGCTGCCAAAAAGTCTGAGGATAATCGAATTCTCTTTCATCTAAGTCACTTTTTTTGCTCTTTTTGTCTAGATACCCAAAGAAATTTGCATTATTTTTTTCTTTAAAGTCCAGTATTTTTACAAGAATGTGTCTTAGTGTTGATCATTCTAGGTTGATTTTCTCAGGTACAATGTGTTCTCTCAATGCATAGATGCAAATACATATATATATGTTATATACACACACACACATGTACATTTATTTATACATATATCAAGGAGGCTTTCTTGAAGTCCAGTTTGTAGTATTTGTTTTCGTATCCTTGCCTCCTTTTTTTCCACCCAGGGACTCCTATTACCTGAATGCTGGGTCTCCTTTGCATATCTTCGATATTTGCCATTTTCTCTCTTATCTCTTTTAAACTTCTCTTTGTTGATTTTTAAAATCTTCCTCCTCTTCATCTTTTAGCTCTCTTAAAGCATAATCAAATGTGTTTACTAACCTTGGGTTTCTTTTAGTCTTCATTTCCAAAGTAATTTTTTTCTTATTTCTAATTCTATTCTGAGTTTGTTCATCTCGATTGTTTCTAACTCTGATTTATATAGTTCTTTCATGTCTCACATCATCTAGTGCCTTTTAAGTAGTGGGTGTTAGCTTTGAACTATCCTGTGCGCATGTCTTTTTGGTGTGCTTTTATTGTCTGTAGATGTGCTATTCTGTTCTTATTCTCTTTTCCGCTACAATAGTATTTTATGGGATTTGACTTCCATACTTTCCTGTTGCTTGTGTGTATGTGAAATGGGTTTTCTTGAACTTTTGGAAGGAGTCAGTTTTCAGGATAGATTCTCTGACTTCACAGAGAACCTTTTTCTGTTTTTACAGTGTGATATTAACATTTTAAAAGTTAGTTTACTTTGAGAGACTTTCTGTTCCTCCATTTTTTTTTTTTTTTTTTTTTTTTTTTGGTCGACCTCCTCTTTCCTTTGTCTCTATCTGGTTCAATTTTGTTTCCATGCCCAGAAGTCTTTCCTCAATGTGGCCCCTTTCCTAAGGAAGCCTCGGTAGGTCAATTTCAAGAGTTTCTACAGCTATATTGCTCCAATATTCTCAGACCTTACCATGAGTTCCCTCACACTCCCATGATCTTGAAGATAGGAAACACCCTTTCCTATTTCAGCTGCCCTTCTCAACTTGATTGACCAGGACTTCCAGTGAATACCTTCTGGCTACTTCGGAATTTTCCAGATGTCTCACTGATTCCCTTTGCTGATACCATAAAAATCTTGTGACTGCTATTGCTTTGTTTTCACTTGCCTGTACTGGAGATCATGGGGATACTATTTCACTTAGACTTGTTGTAGATGTCATCTATGGGTTTTGGTTTTGCTTAGAATTGCTCTGTCTGTTTTTAAGTGGGGACCCAACAATAATGCTGCTGCTGTCATTTTCCCAGAATCTCCCCCACCCAAGAAACAAGATTTTTAAAATTACTTAATAGTCATCTTAAGCGTCTTGACACAACTTTGTAAACAGTATTCGAAACCATGTCTTACCTTTCCCACCACTTCCACTATAATCTTCTTTTATCTGGACCATTATCTGGACCATTCTAGTAGCTCCCAACTATTCTCTCGGCTTCTACCATGTTGTACCTCTACAGCAGTAGGAGTGATTTTAAAATAACAGCCAGATCATGTCTCTTGCAGCTCAAAATATTGCAAAAGCTTTTCTCAACTTTCAGGCCCTGTGAGATCTGGCCCGTTCTTTCTCTCTGACTTCCTCTCCCAGTGGCTTAGGCTGCATCAGCCATATTGGCTTCAAACACACCAGGCAGGCTCTCACCTCAGGGTACTTGCACTGTTATTCCCTCTGTTCCCAAGCTTTTCCTTCTGATTTCTGCCTGGCTCTCTCCCTCACTTCTTTGGTCTCTGCTCAAATGTCATCTTATCAGAAAGGCCTTCCGTGACCACACTTCACCTCCCATCACAACAGAACTCTCATTCTCTTCCCATGTTTTATTTTTCTTCATGGCTCTTATTACCATCTGACATGTTATATATTCATTTTTTTTATGTATCGCTCTACTCATAATGCCTTGAAAGTAGGAACTTTGTCTTCTTGGTAACCTGAACAGTTTTTTTTTTAGCACAAAGGTAGCACTCGATACAAATTTGGTAACTGAATGAATACATAAAATACTTAGCACTTAACAGGTATTCAAGAAATGTTTGCACATTTTTTTTTCTTCATAGGGAAAAGGGAGTGATCTGTAGGGAATACCACTACCTGCCACGATAAAACCAATAATAGAACAGAATGAAAAAAAAATAAGGGAAAAAAATAGTGGCATCAGAGCCAAAAGAAGGGGGTAGTCAAAGTATCAAGGAGGTCAGGGCTGAATAGAGGTTATAAGAATGGTGCTATGGACCGCACCGTATCCCCCCAAATTCATATGTTGAAGCCCTGACCCCTAATGTGACTACAGTTGGAGATAGGGGCTTTAGGAGGTAATTAAGTTTAAGTGACATAAATTATTAAGGGTGGGATCCTGATCCAATAGGATCAGTGCCCTTAAAAGAAGAGATACCAGAGCACATGTGCTCATGCTCTTTCGTTCTCTCTCTCTCTCTCTCTCTTCCCCCATTCTCCCACCCCTAGGCCTACAAAAACACAGCAACCATTGGCAAGCAAGTCAAAGAGCTCTCAGGAAAAACCTATCTTGTCTGTACCTTGATCTTGGACTTCCCACCCTCTAGAACTGTGAGAAATAAATTTCTGTTGTTTAATCATAGAGTCTGTAATATTTTGTTATGGCAGCCCAAGTGGACTAATCAATTAGGTATCTGAAAAGGTCATAAAATTTAGAGTTAGGTTAACAATAAATCTGGAAATCAAAGTTTTTCTCCTTTTCGATTTTGTAGGGTCTCATCTTAGAGCTATAGATTCTAAGAAAACCAACATAACCCAAATCACAAAGTCATTTAAGTATAAAGAAAAGCCCATATATTGCTTGAAGAGTATTTGTGGAAAAAAAACCATTTTCCCTCAGTTCTGAGATATAATTGACATATATCTCTGTATAAGTTTAAGGCATAATGGTTTGACTTACATATACTGTGAAATAATTACTGCAAGAAGTCTAGGTAGCATTTATCAACTTATACAGATACCATAAGGAGAAAGCAAACAAAGAAAAACTATTTTTCTAGTGATGAGAACTCGCAGGATTTACTGCTTTCCTATCTATCATACAGCTGTATTAACTATACATTACATCATGCTATACATTAAATACCTCAATTTATGTATGTTGTAACTAGAAGTTTGTACCTTTTGACCACCTTCTTTCAATTCCCCCTCCCTATTCTTCCCTCTGGTAACCTGGTAACCTGATCTAAAATCTGATCTATTTTGCATGAGGTTTTTTTTTTTTTTAATCTATTTAAGGAAGAAAGGTCACAGACTATTCACAAAAATTTCAGAAATGTAAGTGCACAAGTGTTTTTAACACCTATAACCACATGAACTTAACATTTTAAAGTACAGTTGTAGTTCCTGAGCAAATGAAATCATGTGTTACCCAAACAGATTAACCACAAAGATCAGTAGGGTTCAGAATCCAGGATAAATTATTTTCAGAGAAAAAGCAAACTTTTGAATCTTAAAATTTTTAATGTTTCAGTTACCAACACTTGTCAGTATGACCGTGATTCATATGACCACATTGCAGCTTCCTTGTGACAGTAGTTATAAAATGTTAGATTGGAGTTTTATTCATCAAAGCAAAACAAGAATCAAGTCTCAACTAATAGATTCACCAAAATGATACATCACCAGTTCCCTTCCATCAAAGGCTGCTCCAGTTTAGAGTTAAGAAATGCCCTGTGCTCAATATGCTGAAATTCATCTGTTCTTTCCAATTAATGGGGGGGATTATTTGGTCCATAGCCTACTGAAGGCCCCCACACTGTTAGTGCCTCACTCTCACTGGGCCTTTGATCATTTTTCCGCTCACTGGTATCTTTACCTGTGAGTCTGGGCAAGGAAAGAAAGGAAGGTAACTTGCTTAATATCTTTTTCCACGTTAAATTTTAGTAAGGAAGGTAAAAGTTAATAAACTAAGTTGACGAATCTGGATTGCTTGCCAGTGCCATCTGTCAATAGCCCCCACGCCCGCGCATCCCCTGGAAATCATCGGTCCGCTCAGCTGGTTTGGACATCCCAGTCTCAAAGCTTTGCGCAAAGACAACAGACAGGATGATGAAGAAAATTGCGATTGTGAGACCTTTAAGGGAGCTTTATCATATGCGGTACAGACCGCGCTGTACTTTTGATCCTGGCCACTGCTGGCAGCACCGGTCCACCTTCCCAGTGCCGGTCTCTCACAGGCTGGATGCACCGTGTGACTGAGTCCGGGACACCAGAGACCCCTTCCCCAATGCTCCGGGCTCTCCCGGACGACTTAAAAACCACAGTGATCGTGCGAGATGGGTGACAAACGAGCAGCAGTCCAGGGACCTGTTCCAGGAAAAGAGAGCAAAGAGCAGCCAAGAAAGAGAGGAATCTGTGCTAACGTCGCCGGCCCTCTCCAGCCTCCGCCATGACCCCCGCGGGCCGCCGTAGGTCCCCGTGGGCCGCCGAGAGCCCTGCGGGCCACCGTAGGAGCGCCGGCGCTCTCAAGATGGCTACCGAGCCCCGCTCCCCCCAGCGCCCTCGCTGAGGTCCCGGCAGCAGGCGAGCGGTGCAAGCCTTGCGTGCTGTCACCAGCGCGGCCTAGAGGCCGGGAGCCGCCGACCGCCGGCCCCGCACGCACCGTCTCTCGGGGCGGGGCGCCGGGCCCCTTCCGGGGATGGGCCCCGGCGCCGCAGTCGACCCGACTTTGCCCCGGCTCCTCCCCGCTCGGGCGGGCGCTCCGCGGTGTCCCCGCCCGTCAGTCCGCCCGGCCCCGCTGGCCGCAGACGGGGCCTGGGCGGCCGCACCGGGAGCTCTGAGGCGCGGGGCGTCAGGAGGCGTCGGCGCTACCGCTGACCGGCGGCGGGTCCCGGGTTGTGACCCGGCCAGAGCGAAAAGGCAGCGACACCATGTTCTCTCTCAAGCCTCCCAGACCCACCTTCAGGTCCTACCTCCTGCCGCCGCCCCAGGTAAACAACCCCCTCCCCGCGAGCGCCCCTCTCCTTGGCGCTTCCTGGGAGCTGCCGGGCCGGCTGCCGGGCCGACCCCCGGGAGGCTCCCCAGGTCTCCCTGTTCCCAGCCGCGCGATTGCTGGAGCCCCGACGCTGGGAAACGCGCCTTCTCGGGAGCCCCCACTGGTTTGGTGGAAACTTGTAAAACTTCGCCGCAGCCATTCTCAGCCCGGAGACCTGTGATCCGTAGTTTGGGCGTGTGATGAGACTCAAGGGAGTGTCTGGAGTTGGATTTATTTAGTTCTTCGCCTGGCAGTTGTCCGCACTGTGGCCGCCAGCATGATTGCATCGCTTGTGGGCATCTGGTGGAAGAGGTTACCTGTCATAAATGTGAACACCTGGAAGCGGCACCGGAGTTTTAATAGTTTTGTCTGACTCCCAATTGATAATGAACAGATCTTAAAAAGATTTGGTAAAATATGTGAAAGATTTTAAGGATATGTGTCTGTTGCATGTGTCATCGCTTAGAAAACAAAAATTGCTTTAGTATCTCACGGGGGAGGAAAAGTTTGATCTTGATTTATTTTGCTAATGTTTTTCAGACTGACGATAAGATTAATTCGGAACCGAAGATTAAAAAACTGGAGCCAGTCCTTTTGCCAGGTAAACATCAGAGTTTCAACAGATACTTCAGTAATGTGTTTTGGTCCAAGATCATTCTACCAACTAGTACTTCGCGGTTAACTTTCCCTTGTATTTATGTTAAACTTTATCCGGTTAAAAATCTAACTGAGATGACGGAAAAACTTGGTTAGAATTAAAGAACAGCAACAAAAAGTAGTGATTAATTTGGTGTTTGTCCTTGAAAATGTAAGCACCCTACAAAGCTGTCAAGAATATCACTACCTCATTTCTTTGTCTCCTGAAATGTCCGTTTTTAGAGCAATCATTATTTGGTTAGGTAGTGAGAGTACTCTTTGCCCTTCATGTCTGCAACTTTATGCATTAATGATTAATAGGTCATCATTTTAATAGTGTGAAAAGCAACTTTTATTATGTTTGGGTCTCTATACCAGTAACAAAGCTTAGTGAACTTCGAATTACTTACTTAGTTGTTGTTTTGGAAGATGTCAGCTGTGTTTGCAAATTTACTTGTTTCATTTTAGAATGGGGTTTCCCAACAGGGGCTCTATTAACATTTTGGGCCTGATAATTCTTTGTTACAGGGACTATCCTGTGCATTATAGGATGTTTAGCAGTATCCCTGGCCTCTACCCACCAGATACCAGTAGCAGCCCTTCTCCACCTTCCAGTTGTGACCACCAGAATGTCTCCAGATGTTGCTAAAACTTAGTTTTTGTCTTTTGCCTCTGGGAGCAAAATCTCCTCCCAGTGGAGAAGCACTGGTTTAGAACAAAATTTTCCTTGGAACACCTTAAGAGGTAGAGGTAGGAACTGGCAATAGATAGAAGTTTTAAAGCATATAAAATATTATTTAATTGTGTAATAAATGGGAAAATTCAATTATTTAATATGACTCTTGCGGGGAGTAGCCAGATACTTAGGAAAGCCTGTTATAAAGCTGAAATCTAATCAAATACCAATATGTGTGCCAACTGTCAACATTTAAAAATCTCAGTCATTACTTAATGCTAAACCTAGTAAAATGATTAGCACTTTATAGGTAGTAATTGAACAAATATGGAAACTTTAAATTTTGTGTTTTAAAATTTTAAATGTTAAGTGGGAACAAACATACTACAATCAACCTGTGGTTCAATATTATAGATGCCAACTCTTAAAAATTATTTTCAACTTTATTATGGGACTTAGTTATAAATATTTTGCCTTTATTTTGTTAATACTTTTTATTCAACCTGTGTGTATTAGATAATCCTTTGTACTTTTCCTGAGAGTGAACAATAGAATTAATAAGTAACTTTTGCTCCCTGTGTGTGCTCTGTTTTAGCCTTAGTCACTCCAGGCATTTAAAAGTCAGCTGTGGGAAACAGTACTCATCTTAAATGAGTGAGTGCCTGTGAGTGATTGAACTTTGGCTTCCTTTACTTTTGTCTGAATAGGCCCTGTTCTTAGGCCTTGATTTCCCTCTTCTGATATTATGATTTGGCATTAATAAACAACATGCCTTAGATATAAATGATAGTGCTTGATTTTTTAGGATTGACTTTTATATTTAAGATATGCTTATGAAAGTGTTACTAAATATCAATGAGCAGGAAGAACTTCACATTGAAGGATTATCCCTTCTGTAGAATTAGCTAAAAACTTACCTTTCTACTAGAAAGTCACAGTTTTCTGGGGATGATATGGACTCATTTCCTGCCTGTAAATGGTTTACGTGCCCTAGAAAGGGCAGCTAAATCTAGATACTCTGATTCGTGTTACTTTTTCTTGCACTGGCTCCGGGTATGCAAACATGATGGCTGTGGTACTGTGGGTTCTGTGCAGCTAACCTATTTCTTACAACATTTAGCCAATCCTAGATGAGTGTATCTTTTGCCTTCCTTCCTCACCCCTTATGTTTTTCTTTCTCATCTTGACCTTCCCATGCACTCCCCAGTTTCTTTCTATCCAGCCACCCTGTTTTGGTTTCTCTGTTTCCTGCTTCCCCTCTTGAGCCACCTGTCTGACTACCACTAGAACAGAGGAACAATTGCTCCTCTTTTGGCCTGCATCCTACTACTTAACCTGTGAAATCTGGAAGACAGCTGGAAAGTAACTGAGGCATTGGTGATCTAAAGACCTGGGCTAGGTTAGGATTTTTACCAAGAGGGCTTAATAATATAGTTCTTCCCTTCGTTACAGTTAGAAACCAAGAGGAAATTTGGCCAAGTCACCTGTAGGTTTACACAGGCACACGGAACAAGAAGTAATTGTTCAGAGATATAATATTTCATGTTATGCTTTGGCATAGAGCCTTAGGTTCAAGGATATCCTACTTTAGTTGCCCAAAGTTTGAACTTTTACAAGCAGATGAAAATTAGACATGAAATGAATTGTGTGAAGTTACTGTGTGTTCCTTTGGAACTTAAGGCTAAATTTAAAATGATCTCCATCTTTTATCAAGTGAAGAAAATAGAAGAAACTGGTAATTTAATTTCAGTTGTGCTGTATGTTAGTAATTTTCAATTTGCCTGGTTCATGAACCTCCTTGAGATAGAGGTTGTACCTAATTCAGCTTTGTGGCCTTGATGTCTAACTGGTATACTGAGCTGCTGACTGAGGAATGACTAAATGAAAGAGTCCCTAGAACACCAGCTTGAGTTGTTATCATAGCCATGCCCACAAGCAGACAGATCAGTTCTCAGATTCAGCAGTGGAAGGCTGTTATTTTATGCCATGTGTCTGTGCTGTCTCCCAGACCCACACTTCTTCAAGAATTATTATCTGAGCCTGGAATTGAGATACAGTGCCCTGTCAAAGCAGCTAGCTTTTGTCTGGGCTTTTTCTTCATCTTCCCATCATTACCTGAATCTTGTCCTTTTAATGATTGTGTTGTGTATGTGTAAAATCACCCCAATCCTTCTGAAAATCGAGAGACTTTGAATTTTTAAATACGTGTGTGTGCATGTATGTTTCAGCATATATTTATTAAGGGCAAGTACTTTTTTTTTTTTTTTTTGTCTGGAGGAGGTTTTATTTTTCTTGAAGATAGGGTTTATACTTGAAGAGGGAAAGCAGGCTTTGGGATCCGGAGGCAGCAGCAGGAGCAGAGACTGTGAGGCCAACACCGGGGTAGGATGGGAATAAGGGAGAACCCAGACGCCAGAGGTCCTGTAGCTTCTTCCTGCAGTTGGGATGGCAGTCGTGTACCAGTCGTGTACCAAATATACCATATATTTTGGAGGGGAGGGCGGAGGAGGAGAGAGAGAGAGAATCCAGACCCAGCATGGAGCCTGATGTGGGGCTCGGTCTCAGAATCCTGAGATCATGACCTGAGCCAAAATCAGGTATTGGTCACTTAACCGACTGAACCACCCAGGCGCCCCAGACTGTGCTCATATCTTTTTCGGGTAGCTGCTGGACTGATGAAGCAGTTCGCTGAGCACCTGAGCTGGGAGCCTGGCTCTGTGCTAGATGGGGAAAGTGCTGGAGGCGGAGTGTGCCTGGATCACAGCAAAGCCTGTGGACAAAGTAGAAGATAGTGACCTATATCACTGTTTCCCAGGGTCTGGCTGGTGTCAGATCTGGATGAAGTTTTTACCAACCCTTGGACAAATTGAGAAAATTAAGAGAAATGCAGCTTTTTCCCATAGAGCTAAGTTGATTTAAAGGACTGTCCTGTATTCTGAGATTCTGTCCTTCCAGCTTCCTTGGTGTAGATATGTTCTCTGTTAAATGATGGTAATGGTAGCTATGGCTTTAAAGAAGTTTTTAAGTTAGCAAAATAAAAGGTTAAGAATTCTACATTGGTTGCATGAATTGTTTTTGTAGTATACCTGATTTGTGGAATCTGAACTAGAAATCACTTGATGAGGTTTTTATAATATCATAGACATGATTTTTTTAGAAGATTAATTTATTTTAGAGAAAGAGAGACTACAAGTGGGAGGAGCAGAGGGAGAGGGAGAGAGAATCCCAAGCAGACTCCTCCCTGAGTACAGAGCCCAAAGTGGGGCTGGATCCCAGGGCCCTGAGATCATGACTTGAGCCTAAACCAAGATGCAAATATTTAGCCAACTGCAGCACCCAGGTGCCCCTCATAGGTATAATTTAATGAGCACTTACACTGAGAACATCAGTAATTTTGTCTGCCTAGGAATTGTTTGACTGTCTTCTGAAAAATCCACTCTCTCTCCTTTGATACATTGATCTTCCCCATCCCCACTCTTCCTTGGGTTCTAGTGTGGCCAACAAGGGTAATAACCCACCCAGACTGCAAGAATGGGCACAGTTCGGCCTCTGGATATTTTCAGATTGGTACTAAGGGAAGAGATCCTTTTTGGTAATTCCACCAGTGGCCATAGTTCCAGAAAACCTGCCCCAAAGAGTGAAGTCCTATGTTTTAGAGAGAGAGGCAGAGGCACAACACTGAGGGGGACTTCTGAAGGTGTTCAAGCTTCTGGGCTCCATTTTGCTTGAAGTCCAGCTAACACAAAACCCACAGATTTCTTTTTACTTAGCTAGCTCCAGGCACACTTCTGACACTTTTCAACTAAAATCCTTAACTAATACATAGCTTTTGGATTACTTCTCATACTAGCTAACCCCCATCCAATCAACTGCTGTGCCCATGGAGGTAGTGGGGTTCATGGGGTCTCGTTTATCTTTGTGTGCCAGATGAATTTCTGTGGGCACAAGAAGATGGAATTATTCCTATAATCCGTTCCCCTGACACTGTCACGATGAATCCCAACCTTTCCATTTCAGTTCTGTATACCACCCTTGACTTCCTCCTTTTTTTTCATGAAGCAAGAGACACATTTTGTAATAGGTATTTTGGCTTTTTGTACAAAATAATAAAGGAGTCCATGTGGAAATGGCCTTAGAACAACAACAAAAAAACCCAGACATTTTTGTCTTAAACTATAGTTGCACATGCTAAGTTACCTGCCCCATATTGCATAGCTAGCAAGGGCAGAGCCAGAATTCTGAGCCCAACTCCCAGGCTGTGCCTTTAACCACTAAGCAACAGGGCCTACCTGACTGCACTGGGGACATTAGGGTACAGATTTATGCTTTGGAACTGGAGAGAGGGTAGATTGGATGTCAGCCTAGAAGTTCTCTAGTGAGGTAAAAAGAGCTCTGTCCTTGGCTGTGCCTTTTCCACAGCGGTGACAGATTTTGACCCAACTTGAGGAGCAACTTTCAATTTAAGCTGCCAGAAAAACGGACTGCCTTGGGAGGCAGTGGACTTCCTGTCACTGGCTGTGCCGAAGCAGAGGCTGGTAGAATGCCAGTGGCTTTGTCACGAGGTGGTGAGCTTTGCAGTAAGTGGGCTTACTGGCCTTTTCTCCTAACTCTGGGACGGGATCTTGTTAAGGATCTGTGAGGTGGGAGGGAGGATGGCTTGAAACACTGTGGCTAACAGTAGCGAGTTAATTGTTCCACAGGTATCGAATGCATGTTCCACACTGTTCCGCGGAGGCATAAAAAGCTAAAAAGGTTGGGTTCTTGCCCTTAGATCGTTTCAGTTCACTGGGGGAAATGCTTCAGGAGAGCAGAGGTTGAGGGCTCAGAGGAAGGTCACCAAAGCGAGATTTGGGGTTGGGGAGGTGTCAAGAAATGACTTCTGCTCCGCACCTTGAGTGCCTGCTGAGCTTCAGCCACTGTGCAAAGGCTGTTTGTCAGCTCAGCTCTTTCCCCCTTCCCATCTGTAATGCCAGCAGTGCTTTCAGCATCAAGATTAACTGTTAGATCAATAATGAATGCACTCATTGTCAGAGTCTTTTGTAATCAGATCAGGAAAGCATACGACCCTGGGCCATCTGGAAAATGAAAATAGCCATTGTTGGGTAGATGTCTTGTTTATTTTTTTTTTTACATATTCACTGTTTAGACCATTTATGTACTGTTCTTGTTTTCTGCCTCACTGTAACTCTTATTTCCTCACTTGCATGGTAAATCCTTTAAATGTAGATGTTCTCTTTTGGGTGTTTCATGTCTTGTGTTAATGTTTTTAATAACTTTTTGTAGATCAGCCTTAGAGATGATTGTAGACTGATTTTTTTTTTTTTTGGCAGTATTTTAATTCATATATACGTTGCTTTTGAAAGCCCCAAAGGACCTGTAACTCCGTTTTGGAACAGTGAAGCACAACTATAATGTTTGTCCCTTGCCTATGGAGCCTTCAGAGCGGTCCTCCTCAGGCTGCCGCTGCAGGACTTTAAGCCAGAATTTCGTTACTCGCTTCCTCACTTCTGACCATCAGTCTCTCTGTACCTTAGCTCCCGTTCAGAATCTCTTCATGAACTTACACAAGTAAAATCCTGCTTATCCAAGATAAAAATTCAAATTCTGTAACCCCTGTAATTTGCCAGCACTCCACCTTGTTGACCTCTGTCTGCACTGTTTCCAAGCATTGATACTTGCCTCAGTCATACTGGTTCCTTTCTCTCTCCCAAATGCCTGATTCCTCATTTAGGCCTTTGTCACTGTTGTCATCACATGTTCTATCTCTGTCCTCTTCTGCTTTCAAGATTCCCTTCTGGTTTCTTCCCAAAGCCTGCACTTCTAACCCTCCTTCAGCCCACGTTGTAGTTGGCACTTACTGGACGTGCTACTTGATTGCATGCTTTTCTTTATAGTGTGACCTGCAAAATTGGACCCTCAGTACCCACGACAGCATCAGACGTTTTGTGTTTGTCTTCCATATAGTTTCAACGTCCTTTAATAATTTTTAGGCTGCTTTAATTCCTGAATTTATCTACAACTAGGGTGATAACTGATTCCCTTTGCCTGTGACTGCCCTGGTATTAGTGCTGAAAGTTGCAGACAACCAGTCACCATATGTAAAGCCACATACTGATTTCTGTATTGGCCTAAGAACATTCTGCAGGTTAATTAGCCAGTGTATACAGTAAGGCTTTGTCTTAAAGTATTTTCTAAGCTAAAATGTTTTTTGGGAAAATTTATTTTTATTCATCAAACATGTATTGACTTTCTAAATGTACAGACTTTCTAAATGTGGAAGGTATTATGAAAAATGATATGATTTTTTGGTTTTCTGGAAGTTAAAAACTTTCTTAGCTCTATTACTTTTTACTTATATTTCCTTTCTTATTTTTATGGGTGGAAGGGTCTTGCGAAAACAAATTTTGATGATTTCTTGATCCCTTCCCAGATTGTAGTAGAAACTCTTGACCCATCATCTGATTTAGATAGCTTTTTCTGGGGTGCTTTTTTGCTTACCCCACAGTGAAACAAATTTCCTGCTTTATCTTCCATGTGGCCTCCCCGTGGCTTCCCTCCAGTGGTTTGCTGGAAAGTGCTTGGTGGTGAAAATCCTCCCACCAGGGCTGATTACAGGCTGTCATCTTGAAGGCCCAGAGCCAGGACTGGGGGACGTGGGGGGCACGGGGGGAACTGGAGGTTCTCCTGAGCCAGTGCAGGCGGGCTAGCACAACACTGCTCTGCCACCTGACAGGCCCCGGAGTCATCCCTGGGAAAACTTCATGGTCTCCTGAGTTCTGGAGCTTTTGTCAGGTGCTTTCTTTCTTAGGGCTCACTAATTGAAGATGCAGCAAGGACAGTCTCAATACTCTTCTATTTTGTATCTATCCTCTTTAGGAAGAGGCCATTTCGTATCTTTTTCTTTTCTGTCTCTAAGCTCGTGTTCTGGCTTCCAGTACTGCAGTACTTGCAGTAGCTTTAACAGTTCCTACCCAGAGTTACTGCTTTTTATGGAGTATGAGCAGAAAATTATTATGAGAGCGGACAGCTGTGCTGCATGAGCCAACCATTTTAAAGACTGGTTCCATGTGAACATAATTTATTGTTATCAAATAAACTCAAGCCAGGTTAACTTGACACTTACTTAATTATATGCTTATAATAATACGACCCAAGCAGAGCATTTCTCTAGCAGTGTCCTTTTTCATCCTCCTCTCCATCCCGCCTGATTTCTCTTCCCTTCCAAGGGCTCATTCCCATTTTCCACTCTCAGCGCTGGTTGACACTTCAGTTTCCTTAAAAAACCATATCCCTATTCAACTTTTGTTGTTGTTACCTTTCTATTTCTTGGCCAGTTTTTTCTCAGTTTTATTTCTTATATATTTTTTAAAGATTTTATTTATTTTTGAACTAGAGAGAACATGAGTTGGGGGGAGAGGGAGAAGCAGACTCCCCACTGAGCAGGGAGCCCAATGTGGAACTCGATCCCAAGACCCCAAGATCATGACCTGAGTTGAAGGCAGATGCTTGACTGACTGGGCCACCCAGGCACCCTCTCAGTTTTATTTATTTATTTATTTATTTATTTATTTATTTATTTATTTATTTATTTATTTATTTATTTATTAAAAGATTATTTATTTATTTGACAGAGAGAGATCACAAGTAGGCAGAGAGGCAGGCAGAGAGAGAGGAGGAAACAGGCTCTCCGCTGAGCGGAGAGCCCGATGTGGGACTTGATCCCAGGACCCTGAGATCATGACCTGAGCCGAAGGCAGAGGCTTTAACCCACTGAGCCACCCAGGCACCCAGTTTTATTTTTAAACATACTTGGATTTATAAGAGTTGTATAAAAGAGTGCAATGAACATATACTATTTACTCAGCTTCCCCTAATGTTAGTATCTTAATGACCTTGTTAAATTTAACTAAATTAAGAAATTAACAATGCAAGTTTTATTCACATTTCCCTAGTTTTTCCACTGATGTCCATTAGCTGTTCCAAGATGCCATCAGGGATACCATATTGCCTTTAGTCACTCTGTCTCTTGAGTGTCTTGAGACTCACAGTTTCTCCATTTTTACTGATGGACTGATGACTTCTTTCATGTTGGTGCCTGTATCCTTTTGAAATGTCCCCCCCTCCCACCTACTCTTTCTCCTTCCTTCTTTTCTGGCATTCTGGAACTACCAGAGACTCCCTACTTACGTTGTGTTGCCTCTGCCCCAGTCCTGGAATTCGCTGTTTTTGCAAGGATCCCAGGTTCCTGTCATTGGAGAATGGTCTTTAAATACCAAGGTCCATGTGCTGAATGTGCTTTGTTGCTGGAGTGTTACTGTTTTTAGGCCTGTAGGGGCCAGCATAGAAAATAAGCACCTGTGTTACTAACCCACATGTATACACATCTCTTGATGTTTCCTTATCCATCTGAATATATTATAAAAGTTCTTAATAAACCATGTCTAGCAAACTTTGTGTAAAGTATCAGGCAGTAAATGTTTTGGACTTTGAAGGCCAAAAAGTCTCTGTTGCAAGTACTCAGCTCTGCTTTTGTCCAGCGAAAGCAATCATAGCCAATACACAAATAAGCATGGATATGTTTCAGTAAAATGTTACAAAAACCAGGGCTGGACTTGTTCTAAAGGTCGTGCTCGGCCATACCCTGGGCTCATTAAATACATTCTCCTTTTATCTTTGTCTCATTCTCACTGCATTCATGGGCTTGACATTTTACATCTATGCCATCAGTAAGAGGATCATTTTGCTAGAGAAGAAGGACTGTCTTTGAATGTGTGCCTCATAAATATAATTGGCTGATGGTATGATGAGGCGGCCATGTCCTGTCCCACAAGACCTCCATCTCTTTCTTTCCGTTATCATGTCTTCTCCCCTTCTCAGAAATCTAAAATCCTGTGGTATGGCTTTTTTTTTAAGTTAACTTTTGAGTATACCATACATAAAAAATATATATGAATCTTCAGAGTTACAACTGAATGACTTTTTGTACCATTGGTTTGAGAGTCCTTGGGCAGATGAGTTTGCTAGTTAAGAAAGGTGGCACACCATGAAGTGATGTACATTATACTTTGTGAGCCAGTATTTGTAGTATGAAGAAATCAATGTTACAGGAGTACGACATCTAACTGTGTGATGTGATATATGATGTAAATAATTAATTTAGGTTTTGTTGTATTTTTTTCAAGTTAAAGGCCCTCTTAATAATTGGTAGCTATGATTTCTTGGTGGGGAGACAGGGTTGAGTATTCACTAGCCCACGTTCTGCTATTGGGAGGCAATGGGTTCAAGGAGCTATGGAAGAGGGGCACCTGGGTGGCTCAGTGGGTTAAAGCCTCTGCCTTCGGCTCAGGTCATGGTCCCAGGGTCCTGAGATCGAGCCCCGCATCGGGCTATCTGCTGAGCAGATAGCCCGCTTACCCCTCTCTATCTCTGCCTGCCTCTCTGACTACTTGTGATCTCTCTTTCTCTCTCTCTGTCAAATAAATAAGTAAAAAAAAAAAAAAAAGGAGCTATGGAAGATTTAAATTTTATGTCTTTGATTATTTGATGAGTTTCAGTGTATATTTTTGTGATTTAAAATTTTTTCTTATTAGAATCCAGTTAAGACTAGTACTTTGTATCTTTAAGTTTTCATGCTTCCTGTTTCTAGATACAGTAGGTTTAATTTTATGTAAGCATAGAGTAACAAATAATGGACTCGAAATCAGAACACTTGGTTATATATTGAAAACTTCTTACTATTTTTTAAATCTTAGGAAAGTGATATTACTTCTTGGGGTCCAAGTACCTTATCTGCCATACTTTATGGGTTGTTGAAAGCATCAAAGAGGAAAAATGTTGAGAAACTCCCATTGGTAGATTTTACAGCTCCCTATGTATGTGGTAGGCAAGCGCAGCAGCTCTGTTCCTTTTTTCTAACTTGATGTGTCTTAGAAATAAGATGTATAGAACCCATGCATCTTATCTCCTCACCCTGTTGGCTGCTTGGCCATGTTAAATTCCTGGTTTGTATTCTGTCTGGAGCACCTTCTCTTCCATTATTGGTAGTTACCTGGTGAACCAGGGAGCAGAGAAGTGATTTAATTCACATGTTCAGCACTTATTTAATAGGCACCTACCTTGTGTTAGGCATTTGTCTAGGAACTGAAATTTCAGCATTGCAGAAAAATCAGTTCACCCTCTACCCTCATGAAGCATATGATCCTAAGGGTGGGACAGGCAGTTATTTAAAAATATATGTATAATTGTAGCTGTGTAGATGGTAGGAATTACAAGTCTATGATGCTAGGGTTGAGGGATTTAATTGAGGCAAGGAGATTAAAAAAAAGGCATTTCTGGGAAAGTGATTAGGCTGAGGAAGAATATTCCAGGAAATGGGAACAACATGTGCAAAGACTGCATCCAGTGGAAGCAGTATGATCTCTAGGAGAGGTTAAAAGAGCACTATAGTGTGAGTGTGAAGGTGAGGAGGATGGTGGCAGAAGGTGAGAGGCACAAGGCCTCAACAGGCCATGTGAAGGAGGTTTGTCTTCAGGATGAAAAATTATTCAGATGGTTTAAGCTGAGAATTTGACATGAGTAAATTTGAATTAAATCCTCAAGTAAATGGTAGGCTGCTGTTCTTAAAATAATCTCGTGTATTTTCTTTTATGACTGAATAATATTCCTGGGGGTGGGGGTCTGTATGTGCCACATCTCCTTTATTCATTCATCTACTAATGGATACTTATGTTGTTTCCATACTTTGGCTATTGTAAATAATGCGGCAATGACATGTGGGTGCATATATTTTTTCATGTTAATGTTCTCATTTTTTTTTAATAAATACCCAGAAGTGGAATTCCTGGATCATATGATAGTTCTGTTTTTAATTTTTGAGGAACTTTTATACTGTTTTCCAGTGTCTACACCAATTTACATTCCCACCAACAGTGTAGAAGGATTGCCTTTTCTCCACATCCTTGCCAACATTTGTTATTTCTAATCTTTTCGATAATAGCCATTCCAACAGTTGTGAGGTGATGTATCATTGTACTTTTGATTAGCATTTCCCTGACAGTTAATGATGTAGAGCATCTTTTCATGTACCTATTGGTCATCTCTATGTCATCTTCAGAGAAATATTCAGATCTTCTGCCCATTTCTTAGGTTTGGTTTGATTTTAGCTGTTCAGTTGTATGAGTTTTTATATATTTTGGATGTTAGCCTCTTATATAATTTCAAAGTATTTTCTTTCAGTAGGTTGCCTTTTCATTCTATTGATGGTTTCTTTCACTGTGCAGAAGCTTTTTAGTTTGACATCCCACTTGTTTTTGCTTTTGTTGCTTTTGCTTTTGATGTTAGATTCAAAAAATTATCACCAAGACCTATGTTAAGGAGTTTACCACCTATGTTTTCTTTTAGGAGTTTTATGGTTTTAGGTTTAACATTCAAGTCTTTTATCCGTGTGTATGATGTAAGGTAGTGGTCCAGTTCCATTCTCTTGCATATGACTAATTTTCTAAATACTATTTATTGAAGACTGTCCTTTCCCCATGGTATACTCTTGGCTCCTTTGTTAGAAATTAACCGACCTTATATGAGTGGGTGGGTTTATTTCTGGGCTGTCTATTCTGTTCCATTGATCTAAGTGTTTACCAAAGACCATATTGTTTTAATTACCATAGCTTTATAATATAGCTTGAAATCAGGGAGCATGGTGCCTTCAGCTTTGTTCTTTTTCAAGATTGATTTGGCTAGGGCACCTGGGTGGCTCAGTTGTTAAGCATCTGCCTTTGGCTCATGTCATGATCCCAGAGTCCTGAGATCAAGCCTGGCATCGGGCTCCCTGCTCGGCAAGAAGCCTGCTTCTCCCTCTCCTACTCCCTTTGCTTGTGTTCCCTCTATTGCTGTGTCTATCTGTCAGATAAATAAAATCTTAAAAAACAAAACAAAAAAACAAGACGCTCACTTAAAAAAAAAAAGATTGCTTTGGCTATTTGGGGTCTTTTATGGTTCCATATAGATTTTAAGATTGTTCTATTTCTGTGATAAATGCCACTGGAATTTTGATACAGATTGCCTTGAATTTGTATATTGCTTTGAGTAGAATGGACATTTTAACAATATTAATTCTTTCAGTTGTGGGTATAGGATATCTTTCCATTTATTTGTGTCATCTTTAATTTTTTTCATTAACATCTCATAGTCTTTAATATACAATTTGTTTTTTCTCCCAGCCTTGGTTAAATTGGTACTAGGTATTGTATTCTTTTTGATGCAGTTGTAAATGGGTTTCCTTAATTTCTGTTTCTGATAGTTCATTATTAGTATATAAGAATGTAACCAGATTTTGTGTATTGATTTTTACTGAATTTATTAGTTTAGCAATTTTTGATGAAGTTTTAAGCTTTTATATATATCATATCATCTGTGAATAGTGACAGTTTTACTTCTTCATTTTCAATTTGGATGACTTTTGGTTTTTTTCTTACCTGATTGCTGTGGCTTGGAGTTCCAGTACTGTGTTGAATAAAAGTGGCAAGAGCATGCATCCTTGTCTTGATTTTGGAGGAAAAACTTTCAGTTTTTCACTATTGAGCTTGTTAGCTGTGGTCTTGTCAAATATGGCCTTTATTATGTTGAGGTATGTTTCCCGACTGGTTTTGTTGAAAGTTTTCATCATAAATGGATGCTGAATTTTGTCAAATGCTTTTTCTCTGTCGAGATGATCATAGGATTTTTACCCTTCAGTTTGTTAATGCAGTGTATCACATTGACTGATTTGTAGATGTTGAACCGTCCTTGCATCCCTGGAATAAATGTCACTCCATCAGGATGTGTGATGGTTTTAATGTATTATTGAATTTTTCTGTTTGTGAGTATTTTGTTTAGGATTTTTGCATTTATGTTCATCAGGAAAGTTGGCCCGTAATTTCCTTGTGTTTTTAGTAATTTATTCAAACTATTGACAATAATAGAGTCCCCAACTGTTATTGTATTGCTGTCTTATTTCTCCCTTTAGGTCTTGGTTACATAAGTGTTTACAAATGTTATATCTTCTCATTGGGTTGACCCTTTTATCATTATGTAGCACCCTTCTTTGTCTGTTATCACAGTCTCTGTTTTAAAGTGTAGTTTGTCTGCTGTAAGTATATATACTCCAGCTTTGGTTTCCATTTGCATGGAAAATCCCTTGTCCCATCCTTTTTTAGTCTGTGTGTCCATACATCTAAAGCGAGTCTCTTATAGTTAACATATAGATGGGTCTTGTTTTTTTATTTGGTTCACCCACTCTGTATCTTTTGATTGGAACATTTAGTCCATTTACATTTAAAGTAATTATTGAGAGGTTTGTGCTTATTGCCATTTTATTACTTGTTTTCTGGCAGTTTTTGTAGTTCCTCTCTGTTCCTTCTATTGCTGTCTTCCTTTGTGGCTTGATGGCTTTCTTTAGTAGTATGCTTATATTCTTTTCTTTATCTTTTGCGTATTTAGTATAGGTTTTTGCTTTGTTTTGCAACTATGAGGCTTGTATATAACAACTTCCGTTAGTCTATTTTTTTTTAATTTTATTTATTTTTTTCAGTGTTACAAGATTTATTGTTTTGCACCACACCCATGCTCCATGCAATATGTGCCCTCCTCAATACCCACCACCAGGCTCACCCAGTCCCCACCCCCTCCCCTCCAAAACCCTCAGTTTGTTACTCATAGTCCACAGTCTCTTATGGTTCATCTCCCCCTCTGGTTTCCCCCCATTTCACCTTTCTCTTCCTTGTCACAATGCCCTCCATGTTTTTCTTTACACTCAGCACGTGAGACCATAAGGTAATTGGTTCAGGTCATGATCTCAGGGTCCTGGGATCGAGCCCTGCATCAGGCTTTCTGCTCAGTAGGGAGCCTGCTTCCCCCTCTCTCTCTGCCTGGCTCTCTGCCTACTTGTGATCTCTCTGTCTGTCAAATAAATAAATAAAATCTTAAAAAAAAAAAAAGTTGATAACTTAAGTTGTATCCCATTGTAAAGCTCAAGATTATTACTCTTTCCACCCACACTTTATGTTTTTGATGTCAGATTTTACATTTTTTTATCTCCTATATCCTATAACCAAATATTATAGTTTTAGGTAATTTTATTATTTTTGTCTTTTAACCTTCTTAATAGCTTTAGAAGTAATTAATCCACTACTTTTACCTATATGTTTATCTTTCCCGTGAGATGTATTCTTTCATCCTTTTTATAGCCCTGTAATAGTCCATTGTGTATAAATATCACATTTTTTTTATCCATTTGTCTACTAATGGATACTTATATTGCTTCTCCATGTCTTAACTATTGTAAATAATGCTACAATAAAAAACAGGGGTATTTATCTTTTTGAGTTAGTGTTTTCATTTTCAGTGAGCACCTTTACTACCATTACTTTGAATTCTTTATCAGGTAAATTATTTATCCAAAATGCAAACCCCCCTGGCTACTAGAGCCACATGATCAAGGGGTGTCCCCTGGGCAGCAGCTGCAAAAACTAGGACTCCAGACATAAAAGCCAGGACACCAGAGGCATGAAAGTGTCCCTGTAGGAGACACTGATGCCCTGGAGTGCTGCAGAGCATGAGCATAAAGATAGCACACAGGCTCCGAGGTCTCTGGAAAGGATTACAGTCAGACCGTAGTTGTGTGTGTCTTTAGAAATTTGCCTCTCAGGCCACAGTTGTGATGATTAGTTAATGGTCCTCCTTCACAGAAAGACCGTGCTCCTGGGTCTCTTTCTTCTTGCTGTACTCTGGGGGCTGTGGCTGTTTAAGAACTCTTTCTCTATTGGTTACAGTCCTGTGGGACCTATAAGTGTAAATCTCCTCCCAGAGCCACATGACATAGAGATGTCTTGTGGAGCAGTCACAAAAATCAGAGCTCCAGGCAGGGGTATGAGCCCCTTTCTGGGTGATAAGATTCTTAACAGTCCCACGGGACGAAGAACACAAGCTCCCTTGGCCTCCAGAGCCAGGCAATCAAGAGGTGCTCCCTAGTTAGCAACCACAAAAATCATGGTACCAAATGTATGTAAAAGTAGCCCTCTGAGAGATTCTGGTGCTCTGGAGCACAGCAGGAAGAGTGTGTGGTATGGTGGCGCCCACTAGTCTCTGTCTACAGAGAGTGTTCCAACAGGCTTCTAGATATATGTGTTAAAGAAGGCACCTGTGCCTCAGGCCAGTGCTTCAGTATACGCAGGTAAGCCTCCTTCACTTGAAATCTGGGCACCATCACTGCCTCCGACCTGGGCCCCCAGGCATGTGAGTCCAAGTGTCTGTGCCTTTTAAGAGCAGTTTCTCAGATCCTCCAGGGTCTTATGGGTCTTGGGACACAAGCCTCATTGGTTTTTAAAGTTCCATGTTTTGGGGGCTTGTCTCTCAAAGTATGTGTTTAAACTTGGGATGCCTGATGTAGCATTTGAAGCCTTCCCTCCTCAAGGAGAAACTCTGGGTTTTGAATTCTATCCTGGTTGTGGGTCAGCATGCAGGGATGGGGTTTATAGTGAATTTGTGTTGCAGCCTCTCCTACCTGCTTGCGTATGGTTTAGTTCTCATTTGCCCAGCATGTAGCCATCACTCAGCTAGCCTTTAGGGTTTAAAAGGAAATTGTCCGTATGTAGCTATAGACTCAGTATGTCTACAAGAGGAGATGAGTTCAGGGTCTTCCTAGCTTACCATCCTGAACCCTATTTACCAGTAATAGAGTGTGTTATTAATATTAATAATAATAGAGTGTGTTATTAAGGGTTTAACATCCCTTAGTTTCTCATCCCGTAGTAAAGGAATCAAAGACATTGGTTTGGGATGTAGTCACATGTTAATAAAACACAAATACTCCATCAAGCAGTACTCTGAAGAAGAGAGTGTAGTTTATCTCTTCTCCAGAATGCCTTTCAATAAAAGATAATGAGAGGCAGTATCACATAGTACCACAGAATGCAGACTCAGTTTCTGCCTTTCTGGTTGAACCATCTCAGACCCCTCAGCTCTTCGTGCCTCAGTTTCTGTATCTTACAAATGGCGGGCAGTGCCTCACTGTTACTGCTGCTGTTGTGAGAATGAAAGCTCTCCTGGCACCTGGTGAGCCTCCAGCGTTCGTTCTTACTCTTGTCATCATGAAGTAGTCCTCGTAGGCCACACGATGACTGTAGACGTTTTATGGTATAGTTGTAGCTCACAAGATATTTTTCTTTTTTAAAAGGAGAAATTGTTGTAAATGAAGTCAATTTTGTGAGAAAATGCATTGCAACGGACACAAGTCAATACGATCTGTGGGGAAAGCTGATCTGCAGTAACTTCAAAATTTCCTTTATTACAGATGACCCGATGCCATTACAGGTGTGTGTTATTTGTGTGCTGTTTAATTGTATCAAGGATTTGACTCTAAGCACTATGTGTAATTACATAAAGCACAAGTATGGAAATTTATAGTAAAATTGCTACGTGATTAACAGTGTTGGGAATGTATTATATTAAAATTCAAAATAAAGTGTAAGGAGAATGTTGGGACTCAAGGAGTAGAATTAGTGAGAGAGTTGAGTTACCTTGCTTTTTTATCTTCTGTGATTATTGCTTAGATGTCCTTTCAATAATGGAGTTAGTATTTTCTTTCTTCTACAACTTTCAAACTGCTTTTAAAAATGAGGCTTTTTTTTTTTTAAAAAACTAGTCCTAAAGAGAAAAGCTTATTTAGCAAATAATTGCATAAACACAGTACATTTTATAGATTTCATAGTATTTTTAACTAGTTCTTTTTCGAAAACATCAAATTCTAGTTTGAAATTTCAATTTTCTGGTTCCAGTTAGAATGAAGAAATATATTGAAAAAATTTTTCTTCAACAACACTCTTGCCATTTTATAATCTCACTGGAAACCAGTAATACCATTTAATTTGGGCTTTTAAAAGTTTGGGTATTCATTTGATTAACTTAAAAATTCTGGACTTTTCCTTGGCTCTTCTATTTTAATTTTTAGAATGTTAAATACTTTTATCTCCTAGACTTTTATTTATGATAGGAATTGTTCTCTAATCAAATATTTGGATTAGGATATTAATTGTAAACTTTTGTCTGAAGTATCTGACTCTGGATATGTATATTTCATATAGCATTTATTAGTTTACCAAAATATTTACTTTATATTTGTGTGTTTATTGCAAACTATTGCAGGTATATTTAGACTAAAGGCATTTACAGATACCTGGTATGTAGACACAGGGTCTAATTTGGCTGTAGACTTGAGTTTTTCCCCCTTTGTTTTTAGCTTCATTTTTCTCTGTGGCTGCAGACTTCACTGTAAATAAGATGCATATACTTAAAGTAGTTCACATCTCATACCACTGATAGGGGAAATAAACCAGTGCTCTACTGACAGCTGGTTAATAGTGAGAACTATGTTCTTAGTTTAAAAATGGGTATAAAGTGTTTGTTGACAGATTAAAATAAAATGAGCTATAGTTTGCCTAAAAATTTTTATTTCTAGTAGAATTTCTGCTCTAATAATTACTTTCTAAAGAGTGATTTTCTAAAATCTTTGTGAAATCAAGCCATGAGTTTACTCATTAAAATCTGATGACTTGAGAGTACCTTTTTCCTTATTATTTTAATGACAGTTTAACCATAACTAGACATGCAAATGGTTGCCTATGAAGTGATTGATAATATTACATACCTTGGATATTATAAAGATATCGTTGTATACAATTTAACCTGATTTCATATTTAAAAGTATGGAGGGAAAGGTGGAGAGAGTGTGAACACAGCATGTGTTTCTTTTTCCTTTTCATGACTGAAGCATGTTCTGAGATAATTCCTCCTTAGAACTGTCATAATTCTGGAGACAAAAGCTTTTTGTTCTTTTTAGAAATAGTCATGATAGAGTAAGACTGTTACCACCATTTGAGGTTGTTGAGGAACGACCTAATGTCAACATAATTTTTATTTCAGAAATTCCATTACAGAAACCTTCTTCTTGGTGAGCATGATGTCCCTTTAACATGTATTGAACAAATTGTCACAGGTACGTAGTATTCTTTACTCAGTCCTTAAAAGCTGATTCTCCGCAGGAAGTATTGCTTGAAGAATCACACCTCTCAAATATTTGGGTTGGAATTTTTTTCTGTAGGTTTATGTGCCCCTCCTTTTTTTGAGTCCCAAGAATATTAATGAAAGAGAAGTCGATAAATTATTTTTTTCTAACTTTTATTTATTTTAGAGAGGGAGAGCAAGCGCAAGCGGGGGGAGGGGAAGAGGGAGAGGGAGAGAAAGAATCTCAAACAGACTCCCCACTGACTGCCGAGCCAGACGTGGGACTCAATCCCATGGCCCTGAGATCATGTCCTGAGCTGAAAACGAGTCAGACGCTCAACCGACTGAGCCACCCAGGTGTCCTGAAGTCAGTAAATTATTTTTAAATGGAAATATAGCATATTTAGCTTTTTATATTTTCTAAGTATTTGTCCTCTTTTTAATTAAAATTTTAAGCATTAAATGTGTCTAGATGGTGGTGGTTTTATGCAAAGATCATTTAAAATATAGTCAGAAATGAAGTTAAAACCCTTTTCCAAGTTCTATAAATTATAGACAAATATGAAAGATCCCAGAGAAGCGGTATTTAAGTAGTGGTGAGAACCACTACTTAGAGAAAGTAAGTTCTAAAGAGAACCATCTTCTCTTTATTTTCAGTAGTAATTTGTTAAACTATACTAAAGAGTGAGTAACAAAAAAAGAATTTTTACACATTTTTTCTTTATTTTTTCCTTTTTAGTAAATGACCACAAGAGGAAGCAGAAAGTCCTAGGTCCCAACCAGAAACTGAAATTCAATCCAACAGAGTTAATTATTTACTGTAAAGATTTCAGAATTGTCAGATTTCGCTTTGATGAATCAGGTCCTGAAAGTGCCAAAAAGGTAATACTGTTAAGCTTTATCAAATTTGGGGTTTCGCACTATATTTACTAATATCAGTTCTGTATGGAAGTTCTGTTTTCTCAGTTGCTCAGACTTTTTTTTTATCAGCTCCTACAATACTAGAAACTATGATGTAGAAATTAGTATATCTTTTGCATTTAAACCATTACCAGCTGCTTTCTTTCTCGGTTAGAACTTTAGAAAATACCTTAGAATGTCATCAATGAACTAAAAGTTAGACTTAAGTTACGTAAGGGTTAGGTAAAGGTATAGTTATGAGAGACACCTAATAATTATTAGTACTTTAAGGAAACCTTAGTGAATTAATTTGAGTGCTGTTACACAGGAACAGCTAAAAACTAGGGACTTTTTAATTGGTTCTGTTGTTTTTCCTGCCTTCCGGGAATGTTTATTGCCAGCTCATGGAGTAAGATTTATGAGCAGAAATTCCCACTTCCTTGATCCCACATTTTGGCTTTGGCAGAGGAGTGAAACTGGTGGCCCTGATGCCTTATTGGTCCAGGCTGTGATGCAGCAAATGCAGAGAATATAACACCTTCCAGGAGAGGTCTGCTCCCACACATTGGGAATAAAGGAACAGTTTCTTAGTGAAGTGGAACCTTCTCTCAAATGAGTCAGCTTTTGCACCACCCCAGAATGCACCGGTGCACTTGGTTTCCATGATTAATAGACTAACTGCAGTGAATTTTCTGTTGATATCAAAATGAGGCCGTCAAAAAGTCTTAAGGCAGCTGTTTTCATACCCTTTGGTGAGGACATTGTAGATTTATTTTTAGAACTTAGAATCAACAGTTTCCTCACAGGACGGCAAGCATAATATAAATATCTGAACACGCTGGACCTTGAGGACTAGGTTATCTAGCAGAGTGATGGCAGGTTCTGTGGCTAAAAGTATTCAGGTGCAGTCTGTAAAACCGTCTTTCAGCATGCTCCGTTATCGAAAATTCAGCTAGATAGCTGTGAGTCATTGGTTCACATTTTGTAGGCCCCTTTCATCTGTTCAGTTCTGCAGTTTGTGATTTTAGCATTTTACTAACTTGAGATGTCTGCTCTTATGTAGAAACTTTAAGACTATTTAGGTAGTAAGCTGTATATAAAACATTTTAGCCGAGTTACTCTCTTGAGCTTAAATATATACTTGTAATTTAGTCATTCAAAGCATCAAGAATCAGCTTATGAAAATCTTAATTTCAGGATATATAGCATTTCAAGAATAGGGACACCATAGAACTTAAGAAATTTAGGACAGGATTTTTTTTAAAGTAAGAAATTGATAATACTTCAAAAAAAATACTTCAAAAAAAAAAAAAGAGTACTAATTCTTTCAGAAAGTTTCCCTCTCTCCCACTCTCAACTATATTTTTCAGATGACTCTATTTCAGTAATTGGAAATCATAATCACTTGGCCTCATTCTTTAGCCTTCTAATAAACACCTGCTGGTCATTTTTAATGTGTGAGGCAGTGTGCTTAGTTGAGAAAATTACAGCAGGAACAAATGAAAATTGAGTAGTGGAACAAAGCAGTGGCAGAAAAGATGTTTCCACGTAAGTGATTAGTTGCCAAATGAATGAAACAGTTAAGTGAAATTCAGGATATCCCTTGTTCTGCTGGTAAGTGGTGAAGGGGTCTGCACTGAACTGTCTACATGAAGCAGCCTAGTCCAGCTGTTTATGCTCTTTCCCAAGAGTAGATTTCTGGCACATATCCTTTCCCCTCTGTCTTAAAATATTAAAAGCATGTAGCTTCAGGCCTGAAAGAAATGCTCTTTTTGTCTTTTGTACAGTCATGTGGAGAGGGGCAGGTGCAGAAAAGGAAATTGGAGGCAATAAGAATATAAAGAGAATTTTTTCCCTGATTTACGTTTCAAATATAGAGGTTAGGGCATGTATACTGCCAAAGCTTACTGGCTTCATGAGTTAAAAAGAATTCTAGCATATTCTTTTATTTCAAGTGCAAGTTTTCATCTAAAATTAGGTAACAGTTGGGAAGTTACAACTTGATTTTTACCTCCCAGAAATTTTGAATGCTAAATTTTCTGTGGAAATGCTCTGATTTTATAAGTTGTTTTAAAATGACCAACTGCACATCTCCTCCTTATTCTTGGTCTGTCACAAGTCAATTAGGATGTTTGGGACAGATCTGTATAAAGCAAAAAAGAATTTGATATTGTAGAATTGGATGTCTAGCCTCAAAGCAGCTTAGAGCTACCCTTTCCTTTTGAAGAACCTCTGTTCAAAACTGAGGAGCAAAAAAAAAATTGTTTTTTTTATAAAATATGTGTGTGTGTGTGTGTGCATGTGTGTGTATACATATATATAAAGATGGTAAGTGAAATGTATGCCCTTTGTTTCTACTTTATTCTCAGGTTACTTGGTTGTGAACCATTTGTCAGGCATACTTTCAAAAAGTGAAAATTCAACCCATCCATTCTTATTATTATCTTATTCTTATTAAAGAATAAGTTGGCTTTTCCTGAACTTACTTTTTTTGCTTTGAATCTGAGACTTACCTCTTGGTGGCTTTCGGACCACAAAATAAGGAAACCAGTTTTGTTTGCCAGTGTGCTAGAACTTGATGAGGTTTGAGCTTCTCCAGTGCTGCGCCCCCAGCTGGTCTTAAAGGAGAAACCAACTGTGGGTACTTCTGGCTTCTGTCTGTGAGATTGTCCTTGGTCCAAAAATCACTTCAGCAGTAGTTTACTTTTTTTCCTCCAATGAAATATTTACCATAATTTAATGTCTTTAATACCAAGATATTCTTTGTTCCCTATGACAGCCAGGGAAGATGAACTGTTTTCGGAAGCAGTTTTTAAAGATGTAGAGTTTTTCTAAAAAATTTTAATGCTTATGGAGTACATTGCAAAATTAGAATAATTTTACATGAAAATGAGGCCTACTTTTTTAAGTCTTTCAAGCTTTTAGTGACGGAAGCTAGGAATGTGGACATAAGCTTTTTAAAGAGTGTGTGTGGAAAAGCTTGAAGGAGAGGATTCTTGGCTTATTTCTATTCTCAAAATGTCCTACAAAATAGCATGAATGTAACCCAGATAGCACAAGTGGTATGTGCCTTTATCTGGGTCCCCAGAAATGCCCCTTGCTTAAGTTACATAGAAGTAAGTTACACACACTTGTAATTACACTACTCAGCACCAGCTTTAGTTCAAATTGTGCCCCCTCTTCCCCCCACACCCCATCAGCCATTGTGCAGGTGATTAAACAGTTTCAGTTTCACAAGATTGTTTATAGTCTTCTTGCAATGGAGATACTATTAGACATGCTCATTTGTTTCCTGATCCTTTATAAATGTGATGTGCTATTCTAAAGGGATTTTTAAAAATGGGCTACATTGGGTTTGCCTAGTTGGGTTTGCCTTGTTTGTTTTTGCTTTGTGACCATAAACAACATACTCCATAATGATCTGTGAATTTCTTTTGTGTAAATAAGGCCTGTGGCTGCTTTCTAAATGTGTTAGACAATGTGATATGCTCATTTCATTGGCATAGAGCATTTTCCTTACTATGTTAGTAAATAATTTTGTCAACGAGTATTTTTAGTGCAGCTGCTGTTGTGCTCAAAGCACCTTCAGAAAGCTACTGAGGAAAAGTAAAAATGCAGAAGTCTTCAGGTTTTCATTCAGTACTGCACAGAGAGGTCTTTCCTGGTCTCCTCTACATTATTAACCTACTCCCTTCTCTGCCTCACCATAACACTTCATATCCTTCCCTTGCTGGGCTTTTTTTTTCCCCTTTAGCTCTTAAAATGATCTCACTTGCTATCGTTTTATTTGTTTATCTTGCTTCATGTCTGTCTTCCCCTTCCAGAATGTAAGCTTCATGAAGCCAGGGATCTGTATCTGTGTTGTTCATTGCTGCCAGCCCCAGGGCTTTGGATGTGGTGGACGCATAGGAAATATCTGTCGAATGAATGACAGGGGCAGCATCTACCCTTGAGGGATTGGATTTAATGGTGGAAGTAAAACAAACCCCTGTGCCCTTTTCATCTACACTCAAAACTATGTCATGAATACTTTGAAATTCATGCAACTACACAAGCACAGCTAACTGAAGAGACACTATATATCAGAGTGGTTGTTATTCAGAGAGAACAGAAGAGTTTCTGCAGTTCATACTGTGCAATCCACTCCATCTAGGAAGGCCTGTGAAGAGATTCAAGTTGAACGGAGCTGGGTGTTTCAGAGGCAGCATGGTTGGCTGAGCGGTGGAGGATTTCTTTGGCAGAGTGTCTCAAGGAGGTGGCTGGGACTAAGGCAGGCAGAATATGTGCAGATATGTTGTTCTCTGACAGGAGACTACTGAGGGAACATTGGGATATCTGGTAGAGGAGAACATTGGGAAAAGAAGGATGTCTGGTAGAGGCGAGCCAGCTTGGTGAAGAATCAAGAATGAGAAGATTTCTTTTATTAGGCAGGAATGCGGGAACCATAGCAGATTATCTGGGAAACACAATTGTTGGTCAAAATTTCATCCTTAGAAGAGACTTCTTAGGCATCGTGGATTTTTTTTTTTTTTCCAGAATGTAGGGAAGCTCACAGAAATGCCGAAAGGTGAGTATGGCTTAAGAATATGGCTGTGGTAGTACAGAGAAATGGAACAAAGGTGAAAGATAATTTTGAGGAGAGTACAACAAAGTTTATAAAACTACATATGGTACCCAGAAGAATAGGAAGTGGTCAAGGACTTCTTCAAGGTACCGATTTCAGTAGTTTTGCTGCTAGAAGAAGCTCTCTAAGGAAGACTGTTAGACCGATTAGGGATGGGAATGTAGATTAGTGTCTCCTAATTGCATAAGTGGGACTGTTCTAGAAAGCTTTCCTTGTAGTCAAGAAAATTGAGGTATTACATAAAAGTTTCAAGAATCTTTTATTATTTTTTTTAAGATTTTATTTATCTGACAGAGAGATCACAAGTAGGCAGAGAGGTAGGCAGAGGGGGGTGGGGGGAAGCAGGCTCCCTGCTGAGCAGAAAGCCTGATCTGGGGCTCGATCCCAGGTCCCTGAGATCATGACCTGAGCTGAAGGCAGAGGCTTTAACCTACTGAGCCACTCAGGCGCCCTTGTTGTTTTTAGTCAAAACTAAAACTAGTGATAAACTCGGTCCTTTTATTCATATGAATATATTCTAATTTAATAAGATAGGAAACATTTATTCCATAGAAGACTTTTAATATATATATTAAACAAGAAATTGACACATAGTTACCCATTAGTAGAACTTGCATCAACCATCCCAAATACCACTAATTGACATGGACTAACAATTAACTAAACTTTTCCTGCTTGCTCGCTGTCAAAAGTGTATTGTTCTGGCTTAATGCTTTTCCTTCTAAATGATATTTAATCCTTTTAAGTAAGATCTTCTCTTCTCTCCTTTCATATGTCTTAAATTTCTTCTTTCTATTCCAATCAGTTAAGAGTATTTTCTTCTGCAGTCTAGTGCAGGGCGTTATCAACATAGAGCACTGTCTGTCCTTCTCTCCAACAGCAGTTGGGAATAGTATCAACCGTATTTCCATGTCTGGAGCTTCTGCAGAGATCAGGCATGCATTAAGATTTAATCCTTACCATAGCCATAGGTATTATCTTCATTTTACAGTTGCATAAACCAAGGCTCAGAGAGATGAACTGACTTCATACCATTCACAGGGCAAGTGTTTGGTAGACCCTACAATTCAAGCCCTATAGAACTCTCAAACCATTTTCTTAAACACAGTTGTTTGGGGTTTTTTTAATGTACCTCTTTGAGCCACCTTTTGAGTTTCTTGCTAATTTTCATTTTTTGTGATAGTAGCTTTCATATTAAGTCAAGATTTTTTTTTATTCATGAGGTATGAACATTAAAATTTCATACCTTACATTAAGCCTTCCAGATTGCTGGTATTAAATCATTACAGTCCACCAAAAATGAAACTTTTTAATCCTTTCTTTAGGAGTATATATATATATAGATATAGATATAGATATGTCTATATATATGTATATGTCACTGCCTTTTTGGAGAATGCTTCTTTAGGTTTCAAGTTTCTTTATTTAAATAAAATTACTTTCCTGTTAAAATTCAATTCAGCAAGCACTTACTAAATACTTACCATGTACTCCCTAAAGATTATAAACAGTGTCCTGGGGGCACAACAATGAATGATATACCTGGCCTTAGGGAGCTCTTTCCCATTATAGGTTCAACAGAAAAAAACATGTAAATAAGTATCTATAATCACTGGCCCACCCAAGATGGTGCTCCCAGTAATCAAGGCCTTATTGTACATTTCATTTAAATAAGTGTGTTAAAATCAAATTCTAAATGTAGAATTTTTCCTAGGTATGCCTTGCAATAGCTCATTATTCCCAGCCAACAGACCTCCAGCTACTCTTTGCATTTGAATATGTTGGGAAAAAATACCACAATTCAGGTAAATATGAAAATATTAAATATTGTGACTAACTTTACATTGTATAAGTTTTATTCTTATGTTTATCAGAGGCTTCCAAGTACATGAGCTTTAATGATTTTACAATTATTAGCTTCATAACTGCTAGAGAAGAAAGCACTATATACTAAAAGAGACAATATTTGTTAGACTATTTCTTAGAAAGTGACCAGGAAAACTGTAAGCAGGTATAAATATAGGTTTATAAGAATCATATCAGCTCTTTTACCTATGGTCCCTGGCTTGTATTTTATGGTGAAGAAAGATCCCCCTCCTCCCCACTTTTAATTGATAGCTTTAGTTGAAATAATCTCATCTTTTAAAGAAAACTGACAGAAAATTAAAAGATACTTGAAATACATGATCTTTTCTGAAATGGTGTGATTTCATGCAAAAGCTGAAGTCGTTAAACTTTTTAGTGGAGAGATCATCATTGAGATCATCAAAATACTGACTTTCTATTTCTTAATAAGATTGATGAAAGGAAGAGGAGGACAAGTACATTCTAGGCAGTTTTGTAAAACTAAAGTAGTACTGTTCATGTACTTACTGAATATGTGACTATTCAGTGATAGCATCACCCAGGAAAATTCCAGATGATCATGTAATTCTGTACATTTATATGCAAATGTGATTTTAATCAGCCATATTTAAAAATCTCATAAAGGGATAGAGGAAAAACAAAGCAGTTGTGTCTCATATTAGCTCCTTGTGGATTTAGGGACCACACATCGACTCAGCCTACTAAAGCACATGTTCTCCCACTATTAAGGAAGAAAAATAAATCAGCTACATATTTACAGTGAAAGATCAATTTACCCCAACATGGTCTGGAAAAGGATCTTACAAATTATTAATTGTACTGATCTTTCCTTTTATTATCTTAAAACATACTGTAGTAATTTAATCTACGTAATAAAAGCATGTTTGAGTATCATCATATTGTAAATACATTAAGTAGGAACAATACAGAGTATCTACAGATGCATATGGTATAAGTATATTTTCACTACTTTAAAAGATGCTTGTAAACACCATAGAGATGGTATGTGAAAGTCATGCTTTGCAGAAGGAGCAGCTTTTATCATACAATGCTGTATTTATAGAAATTGAAACACAAAGTATTTGTGACTTAATTTTTCTTATCAAAATGTAACCAATTGTAATTTTTAAAGTTTATTTCTTAATATAAATTAAACAATTCACTTATTGTCTAAACATAAAAGTAGTATAGATCCTGCACTACTCATTAGGTGAATATTTCTTTGGATCATCATCAAGCTACAGACCATGATCATCAAGGTTATTTTCAATAAGATCCTCACCCACACTTGCAAGAGAGTAGCTGAAATGAAAGTTTCAGGAGGTCCAAAAGTTCTAAGAGTCTTTGATTCCCATTTAAATTTATGATACAGATCAGTTCTTCATGCTGTTTTTTTCTAATAGAAATGATTCCATCTAGGATATAGATTCATGATTTCTCCAGTAGTATAATGACCTGAGCTTAGCAAATGCACTAAACATTATGTGTTTGGGAACCTGATGCCTGCTCTAGTTACTTTTCAGTTTTCTTCATCCATTCCTTATGGGCATCTCTGGGTTAATAATACTTAAATAGTTATTCTCCCCATAGCTCTTCTACTACAGGATTTTCTTATTTATCAGTCAGTTCTGTATGTCTTCTTATATATAGCTTGTTGATAAAATTTGATAATATTTAAAATATTCAGGAACACTTTTTTTGTTACATCCTTCAGTCACCTCCCGCTTTGACAGATACTTCATAAACATAACACTTGGCCAGAGTTTTGTTACAGTTCCTCATAGGGTAACACACTTTAATATCCTTCCATGCTGTTGCAGAAGCATAAACTGCATCCTTAAGATCAAAAGAAGCCTGAATTGTCCACACACTGCAGTCAGAATTCATTAATTTGTGAGTGAAAGATGCCCAATAATCCACTCTTGAACTTCTGGATGCCACCTTGATTCATTGGCTGGATTAAAGAATAAAGAAGTCCTTTTTGCAGGCAGGTAGGTGACAAAGCTGTTTCCACGAATAAGATCTGAAGTTTTAGGATATGCCCTGCAGTTATCTAAGAAAAGACTCTTTTAGATGGCCCTGGGCACTCTGAGGTTTTCTTGTTCAGCATCCCTTGAGTGAAAACACTGTCTCTGCAGAGCTCCACCAGTCATCCAAGTACTTCTGTGAGGATCCCAAAGTAAAGGAACAATGATGCATAGGACCCCCAGGATTGGAACCCCTCAGGAGGCACTGGCACAAATGCACAGTGGTTCTGGGTTTTTTCTTTTTTAACTTGAAAGAAACCACAAGGACTCTGCTTTCGTCAGTCAAGTTATTATTGGGCAAATAATGTCACAAAAGTACAGATGGATCTTTGTAATAAAATTGATAAGAAGTCAGATTATGCTTCCAGTCTGAAGAATTGAGAACCTCATGAAGTTGGGGCGCCTGGGTGGCTCAGTCAGTTAAGTGTCCGACTCCTGATTTCAGCCCAGGTCGTGATCTCAGTGTGGTGAAATCAAGCCCTGCATCAAGCTCTGCCCTGGGCATGGAGCCTGCTTAAGAGTCTTTCTCTCCCCTCCTCCCCTACCCCTCCCCTGCTCTAAAAAAAAAAAAGAAAAGAAAAGAAAACCTCATGAAGTTATCTGCAGCCTCAGTGTTAGCAGCTTTGCTCTGTGGCAGACATTGAGCTTGCAAATGCTGTGATGTAATCTCAAGTTACCATATAGTCTCACAGCAGAAAATGTTTATTTTCAGAGGTTTATTTTGTGATTTCCTCCTTTGTATTAACATAGGCCTTGGTATTAGATTTTCCATTACATGCTTATTTGAAAACTACTTAAGAGTACATAGTCCATTTGAAACTGTAGAAATTTTTTAAGTTTTTTTGCCTGTCAGTTCTTTTAAAATTCTCAGTGTAGCTATCTCTTGAACTAGTGGTTCCCAGCCAGCCTCCTGTATCAGAATCCCTGGAGGAACTTTTAGAAACTTTTAGAAATAGAGCAGCCATCCCAACTCTGCCCCAGGCCCAAAGTCCAAGGCTCCTGGTTAGAACCACTTCGTTGACTCACCCTGTTTAATATGACATCACAGCTTTGTTTTTACAAACCTTGTCATCCTTTATGACTTCTGTTTGTTTTTTTTTTTATGACTTCTGATTCCTACAGTATCTTCAAAGATATAGGCTTTCTTCTCATATGTTGACCACTTTTATTGTCTTTGCTGTTGTTTGAGCCCATTCTAAATATAGATGGGGCTAGTTAAGTGGAAATTCTCTGATAATTTCAGCACAGCATGGGATTAGACTTCTGAACTGTGTCACAGAAGATAGCTGAGGTGGGGCGCCTGGATGGCTCAGTTTGGTTGAGCGCATTCAGTTCTTGATTTCAGTTCAGGTCATGATCTCAGGGTCCTGGGATCATGCCCTATGTCAGGCTCTGAGCTCAGTGGGGCATTTGAGGATTCTCTCTCCCTCTCCCTCTGCCCTTCCTCCTGCCCCACTTATGTGCATGTGGGCACACAGGCTCTTCTCACTCTCACTCTCTGTCAAATGAATCTTAAAAAAAAAAACAAAAAAATGAAGAAGAAGAAGGTAGCCAGGGTCAGGAGTGCTTAGTATCTGGTTTTTACTTTTGGTTGGCTGAGATGTTGTCCTGAAATCTCAGGTAACTCTCGGGGAAGCTGGATCTTCGTAAGACGACTGATCTTGCCGGTCTGTTGCTGCACCAATTAGTAACCCACTTGAAGAGCAGGCCACGGGTGTCAGGCCTTTTGGACTTTCTGGAAAGCATTAGAATTTCCAGACTCTCTAATGCCATATTAAGTATCTGCTACACATTCTCTAATGAGCTCTCACTGAAGAAGATGTAGAACATATAACCTAGCCCTAGTTGTTGAGAAATGGACAGGTTTTCAGCAACCAAAACCTGTAAAATAGTAAACAGTGCAATATCCTTTTGTTTTTCTCAACCTGATGTTCAGAAGATTTGTCTTTTTGTAGTTAGACTTTGAGACTAAGTCTTGCCAGAGAAACCGTCTCATAAATTCTGTGTTCTCAGCCTAGCTTACTAAAGTCTATTAACTTCAAAACACTCAAAAGTATTCCGTTATAGACTCCTAGCTGAGTGTATCCTGCCAAACTATTTGCATAGCTCTTTAAAAATGGTAAGTGTGCTCTTTATTACTTCTTTTTTGGTGGTGGTTGTCTTATTGCATGGTGAGGACCTCTGATAAAGTGTTGAATAGTAATCAAGATAGCAGGCATCATTTCTGTTCCGGATTTTGATGAAGGTGATGTTTACTGTATGTTTCTGGTGATTACCCTTTATCAAGTAAGGAATTTCCCTTTTATTCCCAATTTACCAAAGTTTGTTTTTTAAAATTATGAGTAGGTATTGAACTTGATCAAATATTTTTCTGCACTTTGAACTGATTATCTGGGGCTTTTTTTTCCCCCTGTAATCATCGTATGATGAATTATATTTTCTAATGTTGAATAGCTTTCTGTGGCTTTTGGTGTTCTGGAACACTGTGTGTAAAGTGACAGTTGCCTGGACATTCCATTAAGGTTCTGCATCCTGGAGAGATTACAGCTCTCAAGTTCCTCAGGATATTTTTTGGCTGTAGCTACTCTGGAGAAGGCTCTGCGATGGAGTGGCACTCCAGGATATGTGCTTGGCTTTAGCATGTTAATATTAAACAAGCTCTGCTGAAATCAGAATCACTGGGTAATTCCGATGCCACTTAAAGTATAAAATTCAGACTTCTGAACATGGTGCATAAGACCCTTTCTAATGGAGAATAGCACTGTCCAGGGAGGGAAATGTTCTCTCCTCTGCATTGTCTGGTATAGGATCCCCTGGCCACATGTGTCTGTTGAGCACTGGAAATGTGGCTGGTTCAACTGAGGACCTGCATTTTTTATTTTATTTTATTTTATTTTATTTCAATTTAAATCACACATGTGGCTAATGGCTACTGTTTAGAACAACATAGACAAAGAGTCTTGGCCCCATCTCATTTTCCAGCCTCTCTTCCACCATCCCTTGCATCCTTCATGCTCTAGCTGTATTTCATTACTTCTACTTTTTTATGTTCTGCTCTGCCCAGCATGCCTACCTCCTCATCTCACCAGCCACCTGGCAACGCTTGGCTCCTTCCTTAGGTCTCTGTTCAGGTGTGGTCAGGTCCTGAGGCCTCTTGTACCCCAGCCTCCGTCTCTAGTGAGCGCTGAGGGCACCCTCCTCGAGGCTGTCATTGCACTTAAACTCCCAGCTCACTGTGACTGGGGCTGAGCTTATCCTCCGCTGTCTCGTTGGTGCTTTCAAGATACAGATAAAACCTTACTCATTTTTAAATTTTCAGGCCTTAGCACATGGGAGGTTCTCCAAAAATACCTGTCTGCACCAGATGTTAATAAGTGGTCCACAGAAGTGACATGGCATGTTCGTGGGATAGTGAAGGGGTTTCCGTGGCTACAGGGGAGCACAGGGGTTAGGCAATAATGAAAGATCGGGTTAATTATCAAAGGGCTTTTTAGCAAAACCATTTTGCTTGAGGAAGTTGTGCTTGAGGGAGTTGGAAAATGAACATGAGGGGAAGTTTGGGACAAGGGTATAGCATCATGAAAGCATGATTTTTGGGCACTTTGTCCTGTAGCAGGCTACAGGCTGGTTTGAGTGCTGCAGAATGTCATGTCAGGGATGTCAGGCTGGAAACTTGCCACCAGTGGACCAGGGAAGATTGTGCTATCTGTCACCCCAGATTGCCAGGGTCAGCAGAGCTGACTGCTGAGATGCTCTCTTTCTCTCCGGTCATTCTGCTGGCTTTCCTGAGGCCATGGGCATCTCCCAGAGGACGGCAGTCCTCCTCGATGAGAGAAGGCTCCCTGCTTAGGAAATTCAAATGTAGGCCCTCTGCTGAAATCCCCAGGTGAGAGTGGCCCTCTGGTGGAGTATAAGGAACCCTTGTGAACTTATCAAAGGAAAATTGAGTAGATTATAGGAAACCAAGAATTTTATAATGAGCTGTAGAAAAGAGTGGGGCATCTATATTAGTAGGATGAAAGATTTGGTTGAGAACAGACATGATTGGATGTATTCATTGTTCTAGGCGAAATGTGTGGAAAAAATGAGCAATGATTTGAATATACCCCACAGTTTAGGGCAGGGGGGTGAGGGAGGCTCGTGAGTGGTTTCCATGAAATGATAGGGATAGAAGACCATGGAAGAGGAGAAAATCTGGGCAGCAGGCATTGTTCATCATTTTGGGAAGATGATCAATAACAGGGAGGAGGGAAAAAATGTATATATAGCACAGTAGCTGGAGTGGTTCAGCTTGGCCAAATGAAAGTCTTTTCAAAATCAAGGTGACCTCTTTGTGTTTGAAGGCAGAAGAGATAGGGCCAGTAGAAGGACAGAAAAACTAACGGTACTGAAGGAGTCAGGAAGGACCTAGATAAGGACAAAATAAAATGAGTTCTTCTGACAAGAGGAGGGCTGCCTTTTTCTCAGGACTGTTGAGAGCAGTTGGAATATCTGAGGGAGACTTGAGAGATGTACAGGGAGGAGACGTCCATTCCCAGCGTGTTCCTGGCAGGCGCCGAGAGCGGAGAGGGCGTGTGGAACGAAATGCGACCTTGAAACAAAATTAATAATACTGCTTTTTCTTGTAGCCAACAAAATTAATGGAATACCCTCAGGAGGTGGCGGAGGAGCTGGTGGGGGCAGCATCCAAAAAACTCCGCTCTTTGAAACGTACTCAGACTGGGACCGAGAAGTCAAGAGGACTGGTGCTTCTGGATGGAGAGTTTGTTCTATTAATGAGGGTTACATGATCTCCACTTGGTAAGTCCAATTTTAACAACCTTATTTATAGCTGGGAGTCATTTCTTAAGCATAATAATCAAACTGCTCTCTGGTTACTTTCACATTACCGTGAATGGAATATTTGTTTTTTAATAGTGCTTTCACAGTATTTTAAAGATAAAGGAAGAAGAGAGAAAGGAGGATGTGTTCGGGCACAGTGAGCCTGCCTGCTAGGAATTGCTGACCAGGCAGTGTCCTGGAGTCTGGGTGTCTATCGGGGGTGGGAACAGTTAGAAGAGGGAGATAAGGATCTAAAACTTCTTGGATTTGTGAGTTTGGTTTGGTTTTGTCTTGTATGCCTTTCGTCATTACCCATAGAGAAACAGAATACATCTTTGATTAAAAATCATTTTGGAGAATATTTCACACATCTCCTTTGGCTGTTTTCCCCTGCTTTAAATACTAGTTTTGTGATAATTGACCCCATGATACATGTTTTAGGCAGAGATGTCTAGGGTCAGCCTCATCTTCCACAGTAGATGGCATGTGGCCGCCAAGTAGGGTACACATTAAATGGGGATAAATGTGTATATATGGGATCTGGAGAGCACACTTAACCTGCCTAAAGCACAGGACTCTCATGTTACAGCTTTCTTTTTCCCCTCCAGCCTTCCAGAATACTTTGTAGTGCCAAGTTCTTTAGCAGACCAAGATCTGAAGATCTTTTCCCATTCTTTTGTTGGAAGAAGGATGCCAGTAAGTGATGTCTGTTGGATTTCATTCACACTGATGCTTTTTTCTTCTGCCCAGTTAAGTAAAGACTCTGTTTCTCTCCTAGCTCTGGTGCTGGAGCCACTCTAATGGCAGTGCTCTTGTGCGAATGGCCCTCATAAAAGACATGCTACAGCAGAGGAAAATTGACCAGAGGTAATCAGGACACAGCTGTTGTTACTTGGAACTTTTTTAGTTGTCCTAAATGAGTACAGTAAACTCTTAACTACTTGAAAGTAGTTGGAAAATGGCATAGTTTTTTTTTGTTGCTGTTTTGTTTTTTTCCCCAAATATATTTATTTTTTCAGTGTTCCAAGATTCATTGTTCATGTACCATACCCAGTGCTCCATGCAATATGTGCCCTCCTCAATACCCATCACCAGGCTCACCCAACCCCCCACCCTCCTCCCCTCCAAAAACCTTCAGTTTGTTGCTCAGAGTCCGCAGTCTCTCATGGTTCATCTCCCCCTCCGATTTCCCCCAATTCACTCTTCCTTTCCTTCTCACAATGTCCTCCGTGTTTTTCCTTATGCTCCACATGTAAGTGAAAGCATAGGATAATTGACTCTCTCTGCCTGACTTATTTCACTCCACATAATCTCTTCCAGCCCCGTCCATGTTGATACAAAAGTTGGGTATTCATCCTTTCTAATGGAGGCATGATATTCCATTGTATATATGTACCATATCTTCTTTATTCATTCATCTGTTTAAGGGCATCTCGGTCCTTTCCACAGTTTGGCGATTGTGGCCATTGCTGAGGATAGCTCTATTTTTAATTTCTTGAGGAATCTCTACACTGTTTTCCAAAGTGGCTACACCAACTTGCATTCCCACCAACAGTGTGAGAGTGTTTCCCTTTCTCCACATCCTCTCCAACATTTTTTGTTTACTGTCTTGTTGATGTTGGCCATTCTAACTGGTGTATGGTGGTATCCCAGTGTGGTTTTGATTTGAATCTCCCTGATGGCTAATGATGAACATTTTTTCATGTGTCTGTTAGCTATTTGTATGTCTTCTTTGGAGAAGTATCTGTTCATGTCTTTTGCCCATTTTTTGATGTGATTATCTGTTTTGTGAGTGTTGAGTTTGAGGAGTTCTTTGTAGATCTTAGCTATCAGACCTTTGTCTTTAGTGTCATTTGCGAATATCTTCTCTTATTCCATGGGTTGCCTGTTTGTTTTGTTGACTGTTTCCTTTGTGAAAACGGCATAGTTTTATTAATTAGTTAGCACCATATATTCTATACATGAATTATCATTTTGAAAAAAAAATGCGTATATTAAAATTAACATTGAAGTCATGCTAAATATAGTTTAACTCTTTGGCTTGTAAGATACCAGAGAATCTTATGTTGCTGACATCTTGCTATAACAGTGTCACCGTTAACATACTTACAAAGTGCAGTGGTTTCTGGTTGAGATACTTCAGGATAAATCAAACTTTTCTATTAGTGGAGTGTGTCTTAGGTCTTAGAGTCACAGAAGCTTAAATCATGGTTTTAATTAGCTACCACAAACAAGTTTGGCATCTCATGCTGAAGTCACCAGTAATCTCCATGTTGTTAAAGCGGTAGGCATCCAGCAGTTGCTCACTGCTGGTCTGTCTGTCCCTAAGGTGCTCTGAGTCCTAGGTGCCTGCTCCTTCCCACTCTCCTGCAGCCCCTCTTCCTCACCGGTACTCTGTGCCCTCTGCAGCCCTGACTCTTTGCAGACTACCTAGAATCTGTCTGAGGCCACTGCTTCCCATTCTGTATTTCCTTCTTAAAGTTCATCTGTGGCTGTGGCTTTAGTGACCATGAAATTTATATCACTAATGTGACATCTTCCATGGAAGTCTTAAAGGCCCTTCAAAGTTATGATGTCCAAATTCAGACTCCAGCATATGGGCACCATGCCCTCTCCCAGCCTGCTCTCAGAAGCCCAGGAGTCATCATGGATGTGTTCTCTTTCCCTTCCTTCTCCACGTTCAGTCCATCATCAAATTCTGTCTCTTCACTGTCTCAAAATCTTACAAACCCATGTGTGTCCACCCCAGTTCCACCTCCTGGCATGCTGTCAGGGGCCCTCATGTCTTCTTTCCATGTCTCATCCAGTACCACGCCTGTTACTCTGGGCCCTGGCCCCATGGACTATGCCGGAGCTTTCCCATCTTCTGATGTTTGCTGGTGCTATTCCCTTTTCGGGCTGTCTTTCTTCATGCTTATCTTTTTTTTTTTTTTTTAAAGATTTTATTAATTTATTTGTCAGAAAGACCACAAGTAGGCAGAGAGAGAGGGGAAAGCAGGCTCCCTGATGAGCAGAGAGCCCATGTGGGGCTCGATCCCAGGATCCTGAGACCATGACCTGAGCTGAAGGCAGAGGCTTTAACCCACTGAGCCACCCAGGCGCCCCATCTTCATGCTTATTCTTGAACACTCTCTACCCCACCCACTCAGTGCTCCCTCATTCTTTATATCTCCCTTTGGACATCACTCCTGAAGATAAGCTGCCCCTTACCTCCTAAATTAGATCAGGCCTCAAGTTACACATTCTCCATGTCTCTCTGTTTTCATCATAACACATATTTTAGTTTTTAATTGTATATGTGTGTTAGTTTGGTTACTGCCTCTCTTTGCTACTAAGTTGTGAGCTTGTGAGCTAAAGGGACTATGTTTTGCACACCATCGTACATTCATCACTCAGGAAATACCTGCTGTTTCAGGTACTTATTCAATACTTACTAAATAGATGAGGAACAAAGGAACAGATCTTTGAAAACTAGCTCAGAGAGCCTCAAATTGTATATCACACTATTATTGGTACAGCCAGCCAGATCTTAGGGTTTATTCCACACTGCCATACCTGAGAAAGCCTTGTTTGCTGAAGCAAATAGCCAGGTGACCCTCAAATGACCCTTTAGGTTTCTGGAAAGGAGAGTGACTGCCTTCACGTAATCTCTGATGGATTTTTTACCTTGGTCACGTTGAATATGACCTGTCTGTCATGTCACGCTCCGAGGCCAGTGTTGACTGCCATGCCTGCTGACTAAGTGCTCAGGGAGGGGCACTGCTATTAGAGGAAAGCCTCCAGTGCTGCTGGGCCAGGGTTCTTTCTAAACTCTTTCAGCCAGTGGCACTTTTAATCTTTTAACTTTATTAAGCTGTGAATTGTTTTAATCCTTTGTTTTTCCAACTGTCCCACCCTTCATAAGTAAGTTTCTGTTCCTGGTCTGAGCTCTCTCCACTCCTTTCTCCTTAGATATATCAGTTCAGCCCCACTGGCCTTCTCTAGGTTTCTCCACAGCCAAGCTTGTGTCCACCACAGGACCTTTTCCTTTACTGTCCCTCTGCCTAGAACACTTACCCACAGATCTTGCATGGCTCCTAGTCATTTGGATTTTGGCTTCGGTATCGTTTTCACAGAAAAGCCTTTCCAACCACATGATTTGAACGAGCCTGCATTCACTCAGTGAAGCTACCATGGCCTTCACACCAGCCTGTTACTTTCTCATTTACCCTCTCATCACCAAGCATAGAGGCCCCACCGGTCTCATTCATCTATCTCCAGTTCCTAGAGTAGTGCTTTAGCTCAAAGACTACATAAAGGTCTTCAAAAAATATGTGTGGCATGAATGAATAACTCAAGGATTTTGTCTTTATTAGGATTTGTAACGCAATAACTAAAAGTCATCCACAGAGAAGTGATGTTTACAAATCAGATTTGGATAAGACCTTGCCCAATATCCAAGAAATACAGGCGGCTTTTGTGAAACTTAAGCAACTATGCGTTAATGGTAATTTCAGTGTGTGTGTGTGTGTGTGTGTGTGTGTGTGTGTGTGTGTGTAGTGAACAGGAGATACAGCATTGCATGAGGTATGTCAGAAAAAGTGATATTCCTTGAAAATATAAGAATAGATATATTTAAGTTGAGGCTCATTGAAATATCTGTACAAATTATTGTATGTAACAATATCAGAAGCTCTTAGAAAATGAAGTTTAAACTGCTTTTTGTTTTGGAGGAAAGAAATAAACCAAAGAAATCACTTTCAAAGCATGAACTGTCATGGTAGGATCCTTTGGTAAAAGTGCCAAGGAGAACGACGAGCCACCTTACAGACAAACGTACTGAGAATTTAATGCCGACAGTTAGATTGTGAGATATGGTACTTGACACAGATTTCAGACAGAGCCGTGTTATAATCTCTGCAGCCTTGGAGTTCTAATCCTGTGTTTGAGCAGGTGCTTCTCAGGTGCTTTCAGTGTGTCCCGGGTTGAGGGTGACTCACACGAAAGCATCTTTGGCATGAAATGAGTCCTCCCTGAAGGGTGCCCAGAGAGAGCCCCTCGATATCCAGGAGCCAGGAGAGGCAGTTGCTGGGGCAGGTCTGCAACGACGAGGGGCGCTGGCCGGGAAGGAGAGCTGGTGGGGTGGGGGGAGTGTTAAAAAAGTATAGTGACGTGAATGATTATTGGCTCTCTGGTGGAATGTGACTAGAGCCTGGGGTTCATGAGGTGGAAGACACCTGGAGACAGGCCAGGCAGGACTAGGGAGGGCATGCAAGCCCTGCCGGGAAGGTGCCCTGCTTCCTGCCATGCTCACTGACACCATGTGCTGGGAGGCAGTGCGGGCGGCAGGGGAGAGGGAGAGAAGCAGGCAGGGCAGGGTTTGCTGGCAGGAAGCTGTGATTCGGGGCTCCAGAATCCAAGCATGGGCTCCCCGGGAAAGCAAGAACCACTGGCTCTTAGGAGACAGAGATGCTGAAACTCTCCAGAATTTCCCTGAAAGCCAGAATGAAGGAAACCGAGGCCCGGGGAATCCTTGTTTTATTTTTTATAGGCCTGTAACGTGTCTCTCAATGTTTATATTGTTAAGTGAAAATGCATAGTACTTTCTTAAAGTCAACTTTTAAATATGAAAAACTGTAACGTGTATCACTTAATGATACACGTCATGATGTTGGTCATGTAAAGTTGTTTAAAAAGCCTAACCATGTATGTGTATACATACATTGTGTGTGTGTGTGTGTGTGTGTGTGTGTGTACACATATGTATATATAATTGCTGTATTTATTGTAGAGCCTTTTGAAGAAACTGAAGAAAAATGGTTGTCTTCACTAGAAAATACTCGGTGGTTAGAATATATAAGGTTTGTACAGCCACTTTCTTTTTCTAACTTAACTTTTTAATTTTTGAAATAATTACAGATTCACAGGAAGTACAAAAACAGTGCAGTGCTCCACTTACTCCTCACCAATTTCCCCTAGTGGTAACGTCTTCCATAACTAGAATATGGTATTGAAGCCAAGTGGTATAGGGGCACCTGGATGGCTTAGTCGGTTAAACATCTGCCTTTGGCTCAGGTCATGACCTCAGTCCTGGAATCCAGTCCTGCATCAGGCTCCTTCCTCAGCAGGGAGCTTGCTTCTCCTTCCTGCCACTCCCTCTGCTTGTGCACTCCCTCTGTCAAATAAAATCTTAAAAGCAAAACAAAACCAAGTGGTACAAAATAGGCCTTATTCAGATTTCACCCCTTGATATGTGTTTTTGTGCGTGTGTGTGGCGTTCTGTGCATTTTTATTGTGCATATAGATAGATCCGTGCAGCCACCACCACAGTCAGGATAGAGACCTACTCCGTCACCACAGGGCCTCTGTGCTGCCCCTTCAGAGTTGCATCCTCACCCCTGTCCCCTGGCAACCACCGATCTCTGCTCCATCTCTGTGTTTTGTGATTGTGATTTCAAGAATATCATGTAAATCTATCCCCTTTTTATAAAAGGGTTAATGAGTTCCCCTGATAAAAAAATCAAAAGGTACTCTGTTGAAGAATCACATAAATATTGATGAAATTCATAAAGGTTATTGAGGATACAATATACTGAAAGATTAGGTGTGTTTGATTTCAAATACTTTTAAAGGAATATTTATAATAGGAATCTGATTTTTTAACAGTATTTGTCCCTTTCTCTTTCCAGGGCATTCCTGAAACATTCAGCAGAACTCGTGTACATTCTAGAAAGCCAGCATCTCTCTGTCATCCTACAAGGTAATTCATTACTGAAAACACCGGTCACCATGCCAGGCAGTTTGGTGACTGTCTGCAGTCCAGTCAGTCACATGACTTCTAGCTGTCTCTTACTGACGACAGTGCCACCAGACACACTACAGCTTCCGCACCTCAGTCGAGGACAGCTGTGGTCCAGCGGCTGCAGACGGAAGATTAGAAAGGAGTCCAGTTTTCTGCCCTGTGTTAAACCTTCCTTCCTGTAGCATAAGTGTGGGTCACAGATCCCGTTGGAGTCAAAGTGTTAATCTTGGCAGAGCATCCTTTCTCTTTAATCTTGTGATGTTTCAAGTTCATACAAATTTCAGTTTAAATGCCTTTGGATCTGCTGGATTGGACTCTAAAGAAATAGTTGGGTATCAAAAATTAACCGAGTTGAGTAGCCAATAATGTGAATTTTGTCTCATGTTTAGGAGGAGTAAAGTGCAATATAAAAATACTTCAGTTAAGGAAAGGATAATTATATGTGAAATAACTTTTCAGCTAAAAGAATTTCTAAGCTTACTGATGATAAAGTTTCATAAAGCATGAGCTACCTTATTTTATGACGTATTCACATTGCATAGTTTATGAATATGCTACGCTACTGAAGCTTACAGAAGTATTTTTATCAATTGTCGAATTTAACTGACTTGAGCAAAGTAAAGATATTTAAAACACTTTGGGGGAGAAAAGAATAGTGATGCACTATTTCAGGTAATCCTTAACTGCTGCAATCAGAATTATCTAATTCACAAATGTAGGCAGAGCCCAGGAACCCAGTAATCTGTCCTCTGAGCCAGTGGGTGTTCTTATCCTACTGCAAAATGCTACTTAGCGCATGTCTTGAAGCATTTGTTATTATACAAAAGGCTTAGAGAAGATACTGTGCCTGCATTTTACTAATGCTTTTTTTTAAGAACATGTTTTTGAAATAGTTTATTGTAGTATAATTCACTTACTGTAAAATTCACCCATTCTGAATGTGAAAATCAATAATTTTTAGTAAATATACAGAGTACATGTAGAGTTCAGAGTCCAGTTTTAGAAATTTTTTATCACACCAAAAAGATTCCTTGTGTCCCAGCCCCAGATAACTACTAATCTGCTTTCTGTTTCTGATTTTCTCTATCTGGATGTCTCATGTAAATAGTCATACAGTGTGTATGACTGTTGCTTCTTGCTTCTTTCATTTAACATACATGTTTTTGAAGTTCATTCATGTAGCGTGTATCAGCAGTTTGTTTCTTTTTATTTCTGCATAGTATTCCTTTATCAGTACCACATTTTATTTATATATTAGCTATTGATGGACATGGGGTTGTTTCCATGTTGTGGCTGTTATGAATTATACTGCTGTGAACATTTCTGTAAAAGTTTTCGTGGGAACGTACTTATTTATTTCTTGTGGGTAGGTGCTTACAAGTGGAATCACTCAGTTCTAGGAGTTACCATCCTTAAAGAATGACATTGGTTGCGGGTTTTCATAGATTGTCTCTCACCAGGTTGAAGTACCCATCTATATTCCTCGTTTGCTGAGAGTTTTCATTCCAAATGAACTTTGAATTTTTATCACACAGATAATTTTATGTGTGAGATGATTGAGATGATTGTTATTTCTATCATTTATTTTATTTATATGAGGTGTTACTTTGTTAGATAGATGTTAAACCAACCTTGCATTTCTGAAATAGATTCTTGCATTTATGAGATAATTTGATTTGCTCATATTTTGTTGATGATTTTATAATCTAACTACAAGGGATACTGGTGGGCAGTTTTTCTGATATTTTTGACTGGCTTTGATATCAGGATATTTACTGGCATTATCGAAAAGGACACCAGCTATTAAAGATGGGAGGAAAATGTTTGCCAGCTTTTCAGATGATGGTGGACAGTCCCATCCCCCTCATTCACTTCTGAGTCACCATGTGGAATTGCCAACAGAAAGATTATATTTAATGTTTTTAGGAAACACAAGTAGAATGGACTCATGAAAGATTTCCACCACAAACCACTGACATGTAGAAAGTGTGAGGGCTGTGCTCTCTTTTCTGGAAAATATTCATGTTTAAAAGACTATCTCATTAGACACTAATTGATCTGAAAGTCTATAATGTTTTAGAGTTGCTGGAATCCAGTGAACTTACCTAACTTGGATTATTTTGAAGGCAGCCTAGGCAGAGAGTACTGTATTATCCAGTGTACTCTTTCTTCCCTTTCTCTCAGCATTTTTCTATGTAGTAGTCATTTTCTTTCCATTTTCTTGACAGAGGAGGAGGGAAGAGACTTGAGCTGTGTTGTAGCTTCTCTTGTTCAAGTGATGCTGGATCCCCATTTTAGGACAATTACAGGATTTCAGAGTCTGATCCAGAAGGAGTGGGTCATGGCCGGATATCAGTTCCTAGACAGATGCAACCACTTAAAGAGATCCGAGAAAGAGGTAACAGAATCATAATGCTCACTGAGAGGGAGTCTTGAAGCGTGCACAAGGTAAAATTCATGTCATCCTGTGAAGAGGTATTCTTTCTGTAAAGAGACAAGGGGCCTTTTTAAATATTCCATTCGGTACCTCTTAGCTTCTTTGGTCTAAGACTAACAATGGATTAGCATCCAAATTGATGCACTTATAAAGATGATTATAACTGTATAGGTGAAATTCAAAAAAAAAATTGACCGTTGCATTTCTCCAAGTTCAAAACTACTTCAAAAATGCTGTCTTATCTCTTCTGCAAAGCAGATGATGAGCACATTAGGTATTTTGAAAAATCAGTTTTGGAATATCACATTTTCTTAAAATGGGGCACATGTGTGGAGAATGGAAAGCTGGAGAGGTTCATCTTTGTAAGTTCAGTGGGCATAGTGTACGGCCCCGCATGCCTCTCACGGACGTGCTTGTTGCGGAGAGTGCAGTTGGACTCACAGGCTCTCAGGTTTCACCACACACTGCGCCATCTGAGGAAATCTCAGCAGTGACCGCTTCACTTTTAAATTGCTGGGACTCCAAGATACAGTGGCTGTCATCAGGTGCTGTACTTGGCAACCCACCATGTGACCTAGAGACTAATGCCAACTGCATCCTGAAACTCTGCAAAGGTTTCTGGATGCTGAGCCCTCACGGTCTACCAGAAGCGAATTACAGAAGTTGTTTTTGCTTTGGGGTTATTTTTTCTTTTTTTCAGTATTCTAAAGAATTATTTCCAGGGCAGGCTTAATCACATCTTTTAGCGTCCCCCATTCAAACAGTGACAACCTGCCTGTTGACTTTGCCATTTCAACTCAACAGGCTTCTTCAGCAAGGAAGGGCTGTGATGTTTGTGGCGGTTGACCTACTTCTGAGCTTTGACAGAAGCCGTGTTTAACCTGTCCACATAGCCTTGGCTCAGCTTGTGGGGGCCAAGTGTTATAGGCCGAGGGATTTTCTTAGTAATCTCTTTCTGAATGTGAGCCATAAATTTGGAAATAAATGGGAACAACTGAAGGCCAACATAAAATGATCCCATTTTCTGTCTGTGTCTGCCAGTCTCCCTTATTTTTGCTGTTCTTGGATGCCACGTGGCAGCTGCTGGAACAGTACCCGGCGGCCTTCGAGTTCTCAGAGACGTACTTAGCAGTGCTCTACGACAGCACCCGCATCTCCCTCTTCGGCACCTTCCTCTTCAACTCTCCTCACCAGCGCGTGAAACAAAGCACGGTAAGCGACTGCTCGGTTTGTCTTACAGCTTTATTGAGGTAGAAATAAAGTACAGTTAGCTGCATGCTGAAAATACATAAATTAAAACTGTCTTAGTACCATTTTAAGCTGTAGTTTTTCAGTGAATTGTTTAAAGCATAAAATCTAGGAACCTGTTTCATTTTTATGAGTGAACACTTTAGGTATTTTTCTCTGATGTACATTGTTCATAATAAACCAGTTTTTAGGGGCACCTGGCTGGCTCAGTCGGTAGAGCACGCAACCGCTAATCTCAAGGTCATGATGAGTTCAAGACCCATGTGAGGCATGGGACTTACATTAAAGAAAAGAGAAAGAAAAAGAAAATGTGATATGTAACAATTTAAAAAAACAACCAGTTTTTAAAGATGTACATTATTTTAACCACCATAAATGTGGTGCTTTTATATTTATATTTTCACATTTGGGCTGTCCAGACTGATAATTAAAAAGGTTCTGCTAGAGGACTTTTATTTTCTAGAATAAAAGTTGTACAAAGCAAGATTATTTTCTTTAGGAGTTTTGTGGAGAAGGGCTATCAGAGATGAAGGGCCCCATGGTGCTAGACCAAGATTCTCAGTGGCTGCTCGCTCACCCAGTAATCACAGAATCAGCCTCACCTGCCACACAGCAGTCCCTTTGGGGTAGGATTATCAGTTTCTAGTCACATTTCATGGACCTAGAGGAAGAATCGTGACTAAAGAGGGTCGCAGGCCATGCTTGAGAATAACTTCTGATTGCCACTGGTAGAACTTTCTGGAACCATAGTTTCTGGCTCACCCACATTTGAACCAACAATGGGAATAGCTGGTAAACGCTGTGATAACCATGGAGAGAAACAAAAAGGGCAGCTCTTGTGAGCCTCTAAGAAGCCCTTCTAAGAAGGAGGTTGCCATCACAGTGAGCCGTGGGGTCCTCAGTCTTGGCGGCAAGGCCCTCCCTCGGCCAGGCCATGTGGCCCGGATTAATAGAGTCCCACCCAAGGTCTGGGGGAATGGTGAGCCCAGGTTCCTCATCTGTAAAAATGGACCCACCAAACTAATGATATTAACTTTGGCCTCATTCTGTGAATTGAAAACATTTTGTAAACTGTGAAGCATTATGCTGCACTATTCCCTAAAGAAATGAATCATTCTAGACATGATGTGAAAGACAAAGTGCCCTGGACATTTAAGGAGACGATTTCATTCAGGCTGTTGCAGTAGGACTAGGGAGAACTTTATTAATGAGGAACACCCCGAAGTAAAGGAGGGGACCTGGGGGCCTGTTACGAGAGACAGGAGACACGAGGGAGCTCCGAGGTCTGGGCTCAGAGCGGGTGAGCCATGTCTCAGGGGTGCTGCTCTCCAGGGGCTCAGGGTCCGAGAGACTCAACACTGTCATGGGGTATTTATTCTAGGTTGGAGAGTTTGGGAAGGAGATTTTCATAAAATATATTCTCTGCTTCCCTAGAAGAACGTAACCTATCCCAGTACCATGCTGAGACCAGCGGTAGGCTTGGGCTCCTGAAGTGTGGTGAACTCTTTGTTCCTAAACTTAAATGGACTCCAAGTTGCTCCTTTTCATTTCTCATCCACTGAGCGTCCTCCGTGCTGTGCCCCTTGCTGTACTGTGGGCGGTCCCGTGCTTGGCGCTGCTTGCCTGCTTTGGTACTTCTCCCTTGCTCTCCATTCACTGCCCCATGAGCACACCCATGCACGCACCCTGGCATGCTTTCACACACGCATGCACGCGCGCGTACATACACACACACACGTGAGCCTTCAAAATGTACACGAGGCTAGGAAATCAAACAACCTTGTTAGACGTAAAACCTTAGGTGTAAAATGCGAGTACGTCAGCCTGGTGGTCCCAGTGACTACAGTGCCTTGGGTGGGCGAGAGGGGAAGGCTCTGTGGAGTCCAGGTTGGCCTCCTGGAGACACTCACTCCTCCCCCTGCTTCTTGACTGGATTCTGGATGTGCTGACATAGGTTTACAAATAGATTTCTATGGAGGAATAAAAGTTAAATATTTTTTTAAAGTGTATCATCTGTTTTTCCTGCTCTGTGCTCCAGTGCTGTATTTTTGTAACTTCGCTTTTTTCAAAAGCTTTTTCTGGCAAGTACTAACATTAGATCCCTCCTGCCCTTAGCGCTTTATTATTCATGATTTGATGTTACAGCCAGACTGGAGGCCGTCAGTGCCTCCTCTGCCCTCCCTGGGAAACTGGCTGTTGATTCGAGGTCCTGATTTTTAGCATGACCACTGTTCTCAGTTCCTTCCACAAAGACATTTCTTTCTTTTCTCCATTCTGAGGCCACCTTAGATGCTCATGGTCAGGTACTATTTGTAGAAATCTGCTTTCTTGGAGAGATTTTTAGTTTTCACATTTAAAAAAAAAAAAAAGATGGCTGATTTCTATATATTTTTCTAAGGGCCGTTAAAACACGTTGGGGTTTATGTTTTACCAGATTTCAGCTCTTAACAGTACTATTTTTTTTTTAAGCAAATGGGTTGTTTCTACATGCACATATATGATGAAATCTCAAATAACTAAAAAAAAATTTAAATATATTTCGTACTTAATGAGTTCAGTTTTACTCATTTCAAATAGACAATGTTGTCAACTGCCCTGTGCTGTTAGTTAGCTTACGTGTTTCCGGCTCACCGGGAGTCGACTCACCCTGAGGCATGAGTCACACCTTGTCACATGTGTGGCATGGAGCCCGTCTCCTCACTGCAGTGCTGCTGACACTTTGTCTGCCTTTTTTTCTAATTTCCAAAGAAATTCATTTTTTAGAGAATACTGAAAGGTACCAAGCAGAAAATAAGAATCCATCGTCTCCCACCATCCAGAGGATTGGTATTTTGAGATATTTCCTCTAGAGAGCTAATAATCAGCATAAACCTGCTTTTGTCACTCAGCTGAGATGAGGGTCATGGTTTGAGATGCTCCTCACCTCCTCCATGCAGAAGCGGTGGGCTGTCAATCCTGTAGCTTTGTGCCGCTGGCTCACTGGGCCACACCAGCCCAGAGCCGGCTGGAGGTGGGCTCCGGGGAACAGATGCTCCGGCCTCCATGCATGGTCTTGGTGGACTTGGCCAGATGCCAGGACTGTGCACGGTTGGAGGGTGGCTTCCCTCCTCACTGCTTCTGAGCTGTGGTTCAGATATCGAAGGTCACTGGTAAGTGAAGGGTGGCTGTCCACTTAGAAAAACGGGGTAAAATAGATGGCAGTGATTTCTATCCCAAGATTGTCTTGCACACCCATTTGCCAATAAATGTGTAAGCGTATGATCATGTGCTCAAAAAGTAAAAAGCTCCAAGTGCAGAAGTAACTGCGACACGTTTCAGATTCTGTGGTATCATCTCTGTGAAATTTCACTTATAATCACATACTCAGTGCTCAGAGGGCCCCACTTCCTTGGGGGCTTCCAGGAGAAAAGGCGCTGTCCTCGCAAACACAGCGTGTGAGCTGTCCCTCCGATCTGTGGTGCCAAGAATGTCTCTTCTCTCAAAGCAAAACACGCTGCTCTCATGGGCTAGAGTTGCTGTAGTCCAGAAAATTCAGCTTAAATAGTGAGGAATGGTTCGTCACAGAAAAGGAATGTATTTAAGAAAATCTTTCATTTGGCATCTTTTCACAGATGTTCAAATACTTTATTTTGCAGGAATTTGCAATCAGCAAAAATATCCAGTTGGGTGACGAAAAGGGTTTAAAATTCCCCTCGGTTTGGGACTGGTCTCTTCAGTTTACAGCAAAGGATCGCACCCTTTTCCATAACCCCTTGTACATCGGAAAGAGCACGCCTTGTGTGCAGAACGGTTCTGTGAAATCTTTGAAACGGACAAAGGTAAATTACAAAAAGGCACTGATAATAAAAACCTGGTATCTGTTCACACCTCACACAATGTGTATTTTCAGAACGCCGAGTATTAAGAGCCAGGTCACTTCCCTTAACAGCAGTGCTGGAGCAGATTTTGAGGGATCATTGGCTTTGTAACTGAAATGACACTGCCCCAACTTTTCTTCTTGGTGACTGAGGCCCACAGAGCTCACTCAGCCTCTAGGATTTAGCAGATAGGAGCTCTGATCCTGGGAGACCCCATTCCTGAAATCCATCCACTTGCATGTTCTTTCTAGAATAAGCCAGGTCTACATTTTTTTCCTAACCCAGAAGTCTTAGAATTTGCACGTGAGCAGATTACTGAAGGTGTATCCCCTTCCCACCCCCACGCAGGTGAGTGCTAAGAGCCAGCTGTGGATTGGGATGAGTATTACAAGGGAAGAAACAAAATGATCTTTATGGCTGCATTTCCACCCTTTCTTATAGTACTAGGCTCCTACTTGCCACTGCCCCTTTACTGTCTTTCCAAAAGGGGGAGCTCCGGAGAAATAATGCAAAACCCTCTCTTCTGCACAGAAAAGCTACAGCTCCACACTGAGAGGAATGCCAGCTTCCTTAAAGAACGGAATCATCGGTGACCAAGACTTAGTTCCGAGGAGAAATTCATTAATATTAAGCGCAAAGCCTGAGCCTCCTCAGCAGCCCGACAGCCAGAGCAGCAGGATGGAGCGGTATTTCAGAGAGTGGTTCTCCAAACCTGCCGACCTGCACGGTGTCCTCCTGCCGCATCTCTCCGGGACACACGTGAAGCTCTGGAAACTCTGCTACTTCCGCTGGGTCCCTGAGGCCCAGATCAACCTCGGGGGCTTCATCACTGCCTTTCACAAGCTCTCCTTGCTGGCCGACGAGGTGGACGTGCTCAGCAGGACGCTCCGGCAGCAGCGGGCTGGCCCCCTGGAAGCCTGCTATTCGGAGCTGGACAAGAGCCGGATGTACTTCCGAGCCAGCGGCCCGCACGATGCCTCGGGGACGCCCGAGTTCCTCTCCTCCTCCTTTCCCTTCTCCCCCGTAGGCAACCTCTGCAGGCGAAGCATTTCAGGAACACCGTTAAGCAAATTTTTAAGTGGGGCCAAAATATGGTTATCTACAGAGACACTAGCAAATGAAGACTGAAATGTACTCTTTTCTGAACATGTTGAGGGAAGCCGTAAACTTTTCCTCTGACTTAAAATTGCTAACCTAGGCATCTGAGGCTCTAAGAATTTTTTATGTCAGAATAACAGTTGAAATTTGCACTAATATTTAAAAACATGTTGAATTATGCTTCCTTCATAATTTTTTTTAAAAAAATAGACCTTTCCTTTTTTTATGGCCTCTTTTTTGTCATTTCAGGCCTGGCTCAGTTTTACGTGACATGCAGGCAGACATTTCCCCACTCTTAACTACTGTGAGCAAACAGATCAGGTTTTTTCTATGGCATTTATTTTGTCCACTTCCATTTTCTCCTGCCACCTGCTAAAAGTTACCTGGTCCTTAGGTGAGCACCCCAAAGAAGCAGACACTAGGAGAGTTAAAAAATTAATGTTTAGTAGATTTTCAAGACGCATCTGGTAAGTGCCCCCTACAGGCGTCAGAAAGTATTCATATATTTTTCTGGTCACTTTCTGTTCTTGCTAATTGAACTCACCTGAGGGTTCAGTATTTCCAAGGCCATAATTTATCAGAAGTCACCTTGTTTGGGACCGTAGGTCACTGTGTTTTAAATCATGAGTTTGCTTTTACCTTCATAGGACTAATATGCACTGTTGACTTTAAAAACATTTGCTGTAGATAATACAAACTTAGAAGTGCCTTTGACATTAGTATTAATTAAGGTATGCATTAACACAAAGTAAAACACCATTTCGGTTTTTAAAATTACGGTGTTAAAAGCCTACATATTGGAAACAGGTTATTCACCACTGAGCTTCACTCCAATAGCCAGGAGTCCCCAAAACTACATTTCCTTTCCTCTGAAAGTCAGTGAGAACACAGTGGGCCTGTGGGGATGTCCAAGTTGGTGGGACAGCAGCAGGGTTGAGTGCTGTCCACGCTGAATTCCACTCTCAAAAACAGAGTTCTTGCTCAGGCCTTTGGGCCATTTCCTGTCAGGATTTCCAGTGTGGTTAACTGTGGCTGACACTTTCCCTTGAAATCACTAATGAGCCGTGAGTCTGCTCACCTGTACAGAAGGCCCGCCTCCCACCGGCGAAGTTCTTATTGGTTAGGTATAGCCAACAGGAGAAATAAAAGTGTACTTCTGTCAAAACACTGCCATTTTCATGTGGAGAGAAACCCCCGGGCCCCAGCCTCTGCCAGCGGTCTCAGGATGGAGAGGCACACAAAGGCGTGTGTTGGTCAGATTGTGGAACGGGAACCCAGGCCTCACCGTGGGGGCCAAGCTTAGGCTCCTCAGGGCGATGGGGGCCGGCACCACGGCCCTCAGCCCTCACTCCGACGTACACCCCAGTCCCTATTTATAGGATGGATGGTTTCAAGTTGGGCTGTTAGAGTTTTTTAAACTGCCACCTTAAGCTTTAAAGAAGTTTTATAGTGAAGTGGGTAATCTTTTCTAAAGCAGGTTTTTTCAAAGCAGTGTTTTACGGTTAATGTTTAATGAATAGCTGTGTCTATTTGGATTACTCTCCTTTTTAAAATTGATGTCTCTAGGACTTCAAGGGCAGAAGTCCTTAGAAAATGTCTTAAGAAATTCATCTTGTGGATAAACCCAATGTTTTTGCCAGCTGGTTGCCTATAAGGGCTTTTTTTCAGTTTGTATAAAAAAAGCACTGTTGCCATTAAACATTTTATAGTCCTTGATTGGAAACCAGTCCCAATCCCCTTAAAATCTCACAGCATATCCTGCCTTAGAAAGTATAATAATTCTTTTTTGGTTAAGCTGCCTTTTTATTATTAGAAAATTATTCTAAATTGGGGGGTTTTGGAGAGGGATTGTTGAGCATTTATTTCTTTATACTTCTCTTTCCTCACATTTATTTCAACCTTGTTAGCAATTTTTTTTTGTTAATTTACAAGTTTAAAAAAGATTAGGTACTGTTAATACTGTTTTAAAATAGAAAATGTGCATATTTTTGTATGATAACCAAATATAGTAAAAATGGTTTTTCGTTTTATTTTTGCCGGACTGTTGTTATATCATGATTATTGTGCCACAATTTCTCGTGCATAATATGAAGAACAACTATACCGGCTTTAGGTCCTGGCCGTCGTAGAGCTGCCCGGCACCTGTGCTGGCAAAGGAAGTGGAGGCGACCGAAGTGCTGCGTGTGGTTACGGACTGGGCTCCGAGGAGCACCTCACGCTCCGGCCCCACTGCCCTGCGAGCCAAGTGCGTGCCAACCAGACACCACACGGGCCCCGATGGCCTGGGACTTTGTAGTACTGAACTGAAAGGTGTACAGCGTCTTACTGTTATTTTATGATGGAAACCGGTTTTAAAACCAAAAATGTCTTAACTTTATTTAAGAAAAGTATATTAATTTGTGCTAACAGAGGGTGAAAAATTAGCATACCTTCAACAGAACCTGCTTGCCACAGCAGTAACCTCAAGTAGTTAGAACTTGATTTTGAGAGAAAACTAAAACCTTTGTGCCTAAAATTCTGATTTGAGTTAAAGTAGGATGAGCAAGAAGTGAGAGATCTTGTTCAACAGTGATGAATGTGAAGGAAATTTTGACTGCTAAATAAAATTTCCACAGAAACTGGTTGCTGTAGTTATCAATATGAAATCGTCTACAAGAATACAAGTGATTCAAGAAGTGAAGACACTTTCTTCCAGCTATACCTGTGTGGGTGTTAGCCACTCAGGCTTTTTTGCCTGCTGTAAAGGTAGTGATCAGTAACATTTGTAACATCAATGCAGAACCGGCTGTACTTAAGGCCAAGTGGTATTAATGGACCATGCCCTAACCTGTTCCTCCCATTCACTAAATTACCAAGCTGGGGAGGAACATTTCCCTAAGGAGCCCTCTGAACTAGTCTGTGGGGGGACTGGGGTCCCCGTCCCGGACTCCTGGTCCTATCATTGTGGTTAATTGCCTTCCTACCACATACCTTCCTTGGCCTAGGGATCTTAGGAATAGCCCTGTTGCAGTCATACCGTGTGTATAGAAAATTGCCCCTCTAGTCATTAGGGAAGTTAGGGATGAAAAGGGACAGTTGCCTTTGGTAAAGACTGTTCATTCCTTTGATGATCTAGGCCCAATTAGTAAGAGCAAGTTAAAAGTTACAGAATTTAATGAGAATTTATTTTTAATTCCCAGAGAAAGAATTTCATTTGTGCCCTTCTTTAGATAATCCTGAAACAAGAATGTTTAAGAGCTGAATGTATCAGGGAGTAGAGAAAACCTTAAATTCAAGTCTCTCCAATACACTTACTAGAAACATTGAGTATGCTACTTTTGTAAAAAGACTAAAAGCTGTGAAACATCCCATTTGGATTTTTTCCAGCTGTTTTGCAAGTCTAGTTTAATAACAAAGATGCATCCATTTCCTAAAATGGCCACCAAGGTTCTAACCTAGAAAATTCATTACCTGTTATATGTAATCAGTACATTTGAGCCAAGACCATGTTTTATGACACACAGACACCGTACAATGATGACTCTTAAACTCTCAGATTTATTAATTACTGACGTAACAAAATCAAAGTTAAATAAAATGTAATGATGCTTTATGCTTTTGAAAATCAATCCATGTGTCACCAGACAGCCCCAACTCCACAGCTCTCAGTTAAGTGAGGCTTTTGCTCTTAGCTCCAACGGCAACCACGTGGCAGACTTCTACATCGGCCCCCAACTTCTGCAGTTCATCCAACCAGAGCATTTGCTTATGTGAAAGACGATCATTGGGGCCTTTAACTTCCACCAGCTGGAATGTAAGTTTTAAAAAAGTTATTAGTATCTTACTGAAACAGAATAGCCAAATACACTACAGTAGTTTTCACTTACACTGCTCTACTTTCATATATAAAACAACATATGGAATTCACTAAGAATTATTCTGTAGAAAGTAGGCAATTCTTCACAGAAAATTAGTAAATTGATTCTGAACACATAGCTGAAAAGTAGTTTTAAAGCATGTACTAGATTGTTGCTCCCATGCTTAAAACCCTTTGATTATTTGCAGTTAAATCCAAACTTTTGCCATGACCTCTAAAACTGTGATCTGGACCCTGCCAACCACTCCAAAGTTCCTGAGAAAGACCAGCCTCTTCCCAACTGAAGGGCCCTTCCATATCCTTGCTGTTCCCTCTACCCAAGACATTTCTTCCTGCTGTTCTTCACATGTCTGACTTCTTATCCTTCAATGCTCAGCTTAAATTCATCTCAGGTCCAGCACATTGCTAAGCAAGGTCCTTCCTATGCACTTCCTCCATGGCATTTATCAGAAGGCAAAACTTTTCATTACATACAAGCTTCATGAAGGCAGGAATGTCAGTTTCATTCACTGCAGATTACTACTGAACTTCAAAACAGCAATAAAAACTATCCAGATTTTCCAAATTTGATGTAAACTATAAACCCAAAGATCGATGAACCCCAAGCACAGAATGTTACACTACACAAAGAAACATAATTAAGTTGCATAATTGGTAATAAAAGGAATATTCTAAAAGCAGCTAGAATTTTTTCAAGCCTAAAGGGGAAGATTACACATTTGTCATTAAAAAACAACACAAGCTAGAGAATAATGGACCAGTATTTCAAAATACTGAAAGAAAAAAGCTACCAACATAGAATTTTTTCCTCAGAGAAAATACCCTTCAAAGGCAAAGATGAAATAAAGACTTAGAGGGGCGCCTGGGTGGCTCAGTCATTAAGCATCTGCCTTTGACTCAGGTCATGATCCCAGGGTCCTGGGATCAAGCCCCTGCATCCGGCTCTCTGCTCAGCAGGGAGCCTATTTCCCTCTCCCTCTCTGTCTGCCTCTCTGCCTACCTGTGATCTCTCTCTGTCTGCCAAATAAATAAAATCTTTAAAAAAAAAAAGACTTAGACATAGAAAACCTAAATAATTCATCATTAGCAGGCCTCCATTTCAAAAAGTGTTAAAGTTCTTTAAGCAGAAGGAGAACAACAGCACATGGAAATCTGGATCTTTACAAAGGAATAATAAGAAGTAAGAATTTTTATCAGGGAGAGGTGCATGCCTGGATGGCTCAGTCAGCTGAGCATCCAACTCTTGATATCCGCTCAGATCACAATCTCAGGGTCCTGGATCAAGCTCTGCATTGGGCTCCATGCTCAGCAGAGGCTTAAAGATTCTCTCCCTCTCTCTCCTTCTTTCTATACTCTTCCCCCTGCTCATATTCTCTCTCTGAAATAATTAAATCAATCTTTGAAAAAAAATTTGTATCTGGGGGGGAAAAATTATTTGTATCTATGTGAGTAATTCTAAAGATTCTTAAATCAACTGAAGAAAGCAAAAAAATGTAAAGTTTATAACATGTAGAAATACGATGTATGAATAGTACAAAAAGGCCAGGAGAGGAGATATAAAAACATTCTCTTTCTCTCTATACTATACATGGAATGGCATAACGTCACTTGAAAGACAGGAAGTTTAAGATCTACACTGTCAACACTGGAGCAACCACTTACAACAAAGAATTATAACAAGCCAACAAAGGATTAGAATACAATCCTTAAAAAGAGGTGGGGGTAGAAAATGTGAGAAAAGGAGAACAAGAAAAGAGAACAAGAAAGCTGAGACAAACGGAAAACAAGTATCAAGATGGTAGCTTTAAAGCCAATCATCAATAATCACATCAAGGGGCTCCTGGGTGGCTCAGTTGGTTAAACGATTGCCTTCGGCTCAGGTCATGATCCCAGAGTCCTGGGATCAAGCCCCACGTCGGGCTCCCTGCTTTGAGAGGAGTCTGTCCAGCTCATACTCTGCCTCTTCTCACCCGCCTGCTCTGATGAATGAGCTGCCCAGTGGAGTGCTGCATGGCGAGGAGGAGAGGTCCCACACCAGGGGCTACGGAGGAGACCCCTGCCAACAGTCACCGAGGAACAAGGGCCCTCAATCCAACAGCTTTCGAGGGATTCAATCTTGCCAACAATCATCCAAGAAATACCTAGATCTGAGCCTTTGCTTAAGTTGCTAATGATATTATCGTAGAAAAAGGACTTTCCATTCTGGCACAACTGACCTTACAGCGACGGCTCTGGGAGTCCCACACCACCAGGTCGGGGAGGCCCCCTCGGCAGTGTCGGAAGTCTGTGGCCAGGCGCCGACACACACCACTGAGGATGGGGCCGCCCAAGCAGGAAACGAGGTCCTGAACACAAAACACAGGGCTGGTTAGTCATGCCTTACAACAGAAATCCTGGAACACTTTCACTGATCACGAGATGGAAACTGTAATTCCAAAGAGGGGGATTCCAAGGACACCAGGGGTCATTCTGCTGCTTGGGCCAGGGCCACAGGGCCACAGGGCCACTGGCCAAAATGCCCACCAGCAAGCTCTGGGAAATCAGGTTTCCTTTGCTCAGTTAGACTCCTGTCTAGTCAGGAAAACCCTGGGGGAACAGCTGAGGAAGAGGGAATTTGGTATTTGGTGTAAACAGTCAGGAACAGGACAGGGAGGAAGGCCAGTAGTTGCAAGGGCAGGAGCGCCATCCTCCCTGCTGAGGGTCACAGGTCAGGCAAAGGGAAGCTGTTGACTAAGGGGAACGAGGCAACACTGGGCTTACTTCGTGCCCTGACATGGTACAGGGGCATCTGGACTAGGGGGTCTGGCATCTCCATAAATGTATGCACAGGACCATCACATAGAGAAAGAACATGTGCATATACACAGGCACACACGTATACAGATCTTGCTAGAAGCACACCCACCACTAGGAGGAGGTACTTTCGGGCCAACTCCCCCTCCAGGTTTTCACCTGAGCTTGCTGAAGAGAAGTAAAGCGATCCCAGCTGACGATGGAAGACACTCTGCCCTGCTGGGCTTGCCACGAGGCTGCCACCCAGGCCCGCAGGCTCTCCACGGGCGCGCTGTGAATCTGCTGCAGCCTGGCCTCGATGGCCAGCCGCCGGCTGGCCCAGAAGCTGTCCGTGCACAGGTCCAGCGGGAAGGCCTACGTCACGGGGAAAACAAACCCTCGTTCGGTCCCTGGACAGAACCGGGGTAATCAGAAGAACACTCAATACCCATAAAATTTGGGAAACCCGCCAATCTGATTAAATTGACACATTCTTCTCAAAACAGAAGTAAAAATTATCTAAGTAATCGAACATAAAGCAACTGATTGCACTGGCTTGTCAAAGTCATAATCGGGGAATGGCACTCTCAGCAGGAGCATGAGACAGCACACACGGGGGTGCTGGGCCCCGACAGGAGACTGGTCAAGGTCAAAGCTGAAGAAACCTAAACTACAAGTTCAAGTGGAATGAAGGTAAAGCAGGTTCAAGGTGAAAACTTAACAGACTTACTTTTAGGATCTATGAATCTGAATGTAAAACTAACAATTATTCTTACAGAGAATTAGCACCATCCCAGAAAGAGCCTGTCACTGGCAGGCTTCTGATGGCCACAGACAGTGGCCACCTGGGCAGGCAGGAGGCCCCAAGTGCAGAAGCAGCTGCTCGCCTAAAAAGCACACCCCGGGCACGATGTGACCTGAGCACCTGGTATGCATTTCTGAAGACGTCTGGTATCCCGTCCATGAAGATTATATCCCACAGGAGGAGGCCATACAGCGTGCTGAAGGTGGACCCTTCCCCGTGAATCCCTAAGACAAAGCAACACACATAGCAAAGTCAGGTTTTTCTGTTTTTTAAAATCCACCAAAACCTACTGCTTACTCAATTTGAAGAAAATAATAGATTTTAGTTTCAAATGCAAAAGCTGCTTTTCTTGCCATTCCTGGCTCATTTGTTTACGTCATGTTGCTCATATACAGAAGCCTCATTTAAAAGCAAAAATATTAGTAATTATGGGAAAACTCGAATACACATTTCAAACCCATAAAGTAGCAGTTCTCCAACTTCAGTGAGAAATGTAAGGAACATGTTTAAAGACAAATAAAAGCAGATTCCCTCCCCTGGTTCCAGGGGCTCTATTTGGTGGGCATGAGTGGGCCAACACCCCCATGGGGGGCTCTGGTACAGGGTCCCACGGCCACACCTGCAGGAAGGCTTCCCAGAACAGATCTATCGCATGAAGACCAGCAGCTGGGAGCCCGCGCCCTCTGACCCAGCAGGTGCTGTCTCCATCCACCTCACTGGATCTACTGCTTTGTCCTGGACAAGTGTGCCCAGTGTTTCTGAGATCTGGGGCTCTTCTAGAAATCTTCCACCCATGAGACCACCTAGCTCGATCCCTGCCTCACACTCATGGACACTGTCCTGACTGGACCATGAGCTCAAACGACCATGTGTCCAGGCCATGTAGGTTTCACAGCAGAGTTGAGGAGACCAAGAGCTTGGTCTTGGCACAGCACGAAGAATTGTCTGCACTTCAACACACCTGATAGGGGATGGTGGCCATGTGGGCGCCTCTCTCCCCACCTTATGGCCTTGGCGAAATGAGGTGCTGACCCCCACGACCCTGTCCCAATAGGCAGGCAGAAGGGCTCTTCTGGCTGGTGGGCCCTATTCCAGTCTGTGCAAGTTTATGCTGCTGCATAGGACCTGGAGAGCAGAGACCAAGCCGAGCCCGCATGTGTGTCCCATGTGAAAGTACGCAGACCAGAGCCCCTGTCAGAAGGGACACAGCCAGGCCCCCTCTGTCCTGCTTCTCTGAGGCTGTGCCTTAGCGTCCCCCTCTCAGTTCTAGCCCCTTGCCTTGCATCCAGTCTCAGAGATGCAAAAGGACAGGTGCAAGAACAACGAGAACTCACTCAGGCCTCTGGGCTGGAGCTGAGCCTTTTTCACCAGCAAGCTTTACACCGGGATCCTGGGCTCCTGCTCAGCCAGGGGTAATGCTGGGTCTCCATTTCCAGCCTGTTTTCTGCCCGGGAGTGCACACTGTCCGCTCTCCAGGCAGGAACACTGGCGGTCAGAATGCCTGTAATCCTAAATGGTCTACACCATGCATCTGTATTGGAAATGTAATCATTTTTGGTGAGTTCCTTCTGAGTAATTCTGAAATAAACTTCCCTGAAGGAAGCTTGAGATTGCTCTTATTTCCACCAAATCTCCTCTCAGGCTGACAGCAAGGGTTCCCCTCCTTTTCACTGCATCAATTTTTAAAAATGAAGAAAATATTTTTTTTTAAGATTTTATGTATTTATTTGACAGAGATCACAAGTAAGCAGAGAGGCAGGCAGAGAGAGAGGAAGCAGGCTCCCCACTGAGCAGAGAGCCCAATGTGGGGCTCAATCCCAGGACCCTGAGATCATGACCTGAGCCGAAGGCAGAGGCTTTAACCCACTGAGCCACCCAGGCGCCCCGAAGAAAATATATTATACTCTGGAAATGGAATCGCCTGTCCGTTTTTCAAGCTCATGGCTAAACTGAAAGCATTTCACTGTGTTCGCCTCACAGCCTGCCCGCCACACACCCTAATACCCGTGCCCTCCGCCCTCAACTGCTCAGTTTACGTGTCTCCTGTGGCTTCTCTGAGGACAGCTGTTTATTCTATTCTTTTATCTCTAATCTTTCATCTCTGTCTTCGCTGGGGTTTGGACTTCTTCCCTTCTAGCATCTCCCTTCCCTGTGAGTAATAAAGATGCCACACAGATTAATCTTAACTGTTCTAACATTCATCATCATTTCATGATCCTCATTAATCTTCTGAAACACTGACATAATACTCAAGAGAAATAATGTCCTTATTTCCATGAAGTTGAAGGTATCAGAATGCTTTTAATCCTCGTGACCCCTCGGCCTGGGCAAGGGGAGTCCTGCCTGCTGGGAGGATGGGCTTGGTGGGCATCCCCAGGAGCGGGCACGTGGGCCAGTGTGCAGGGTCCGCTTCCCAGGCCCAAGGCTGGAAGGAACACAATGGCCGGGCAATACACAGGGCTGACTGCACCGCTCCACTTTGGTACAAGGGCATGTTCTGTAACTTCCATAATAAAAAGTTTTAAAAAAGAACGACTGGAGCGGCCCCTCCAGCAGAACTGTGCTGCCCTCCCCCTTGTCTCTGGGGGGCCTATGGAGGTTCCTCGGCAATTCTTCTCTCACAGCGTTTGATTTTACTTTTTCTAGTCAGTACTACATTTTGCTAAGGACTGAGTGACAAGCTCATCAGAAGGCAAATTCCCAATGTCTCCTCTTCCTGGGCCTCAGATAAAGCACTCATTCTCTCAGAGCAAAACTGAAACGAGAGTAAGGAGGAAGAGGGGCTGATGCGGATAAACCCACAAACACCAGCAATTCCAGAAGACACAGAGATAATTATTTAAAAATAAAACAAAATGCTTCGCTGTTCCTATGTTAACATAACCTGTATGTTAACGAACTAGAATTTCGATTAAAAAAATGCACAAAAAAGAAAACAAAAACAAAGCACTGCTCTTTCTAGCAATTTCTCTGGTTCCTCTGGTGTTATGATCCTTCAATTCCCTTAAAGCTGTCAGCGGACTATGAGGCCCGCTCTCTCTTTCCAGAACAGCCCGGCCCAGCTCCACAGTTCCTACCTCCTCTAATGGGCTCTGCTACCAGGCAGCATTCCTGGAATCCTCGGCCCTTTCTTCTCCTCCGGGCCCAACATAAGCTCTCTGAAAGCAAAACCAGTCCCACTCATTTCTAACACCCTGCCAGAAAGCACTGTTCCTCACAGGCCTTGAGCAGTAAATGCTGGTTAAATGGAAGAAGATAGCCTTTAACAACTATCACGAGTAAATGCCCTTTCCACATCCCCCCAGGTCAGCAGACCTTCCACTGGGGCAGGACAGAGAGACAGTGGCCACCCCCTGCTGACGACCCATCACCAGGAACCAGGCAGCCCGGGAGAAACGTTGTGCATTACCCTGGTCGAAGCCACTGCGTCTGTAATAGGCCAATGCCACTTCCTCCACGGAGCACAGGACTGCAGCAGGGGCAGCGGACCCCCCAGCCTCCATCACAAACACAGACTTGCCCATCCCGCGCTGCGGGCACAGCCGGCCCGTGATGGTCACCTGAGACGGCAGCAAGAGAACATCCCTCAGACTCCCTTGAGCTACAGTTCCTGCAAACTTGACTTCCATATCCTAAGGACACACCTTGCTCTGCTCCCCCTAAGCCACCTATTCTTAGCAGAGCGCGAGACCACGTGACCCACGCTCTGGGGCCTGTGAGGGTGTGGACATGCCCCCGGGGTAGGGGGGCCACGGACCCCAAAGCTGCTCGCCAGGCACGCTGACCAAGCAGGAGACACTGGGAAAAGCTGTGAGGTCCTGACTCAGGAATTTTGCAGAAAGTCACTCAACCCCGGGCACAAGCAGACCAACCCCCGGCCAGCTCAGCTTCTGATGTAGGAGGCACTGGTGTGAAAACGGAGGCTTGTCCTAAAGGAGTACTAGAGTTTTCTACGTCTAAAAGAAAATGCACACGAGAAACTGCTCTTAGGCTGTTTCCACTCAGGAAAAAAACCCAGCATACCCATTGAAGTCCAAAGTGCCCAAAGGGTATTTACTTACATGTTTGACATCATCCACAGTTATTTCTGGTAGCTGATGGAAGAGATGCCTATACTTCTGACAGCTCGGAGACTCTCTCAGGCGCAAGGCTCGCTGATACAGTGAAAGACGATGTCCTGTCCTGACTTCCGGATCGGCCAGTCCTTCGGTGATGCACTTAACAGCCTAGTGAAGAACATGGTCCCACATCAGGATCCTGAAAGACCTCATGGCAGAGTCCACTAATTTAATGTGACAGGAAACCCCACTGTTAATTATTCAATTTTGCTATTTAGCAAATGGGTAAAGCAATACTTCCAGAGATAAAGGGTATTTCCTTAGAGCTCATTCTGCTACATTTCTTTCTTTTTTTTTAAGTAAGCTCCATGCCCAACATGGGGCTTGAACTCCCAAACCTGAGATCAAGAGTCATATGCTCTACCGACTGAGCCAGCCAGATGCCCCGTCATCCTGCTACTTTCAATGCTCAGGTGCACTCAGGGACCACAGAGCTGGCCCAGACTCCTCATTTACAGGGAGAAGAATCTTGGGTTTGGAGAAGTTAAATGCATTTCTTAAGGTTATTTCAAGTTGGACCAAAAAACAAAAATACTGAAAACACCATAGCATACCACTTCAGGTCTCGTAAGATGACTAAAATCAGAAACAAGGAAAATATAAGTGCTCACAAGGATGTGGGAGAAACTGCCCCTCCCCCCCACCCCCCATCCCGTGCACTACTGGCAGGAATGAAATATGATTCAACCCAGCGAAAGTCAGTGTGAGGTTCCTCAAAAAGCTAAACACAGAATTACTGTACAACCCAGCAATGCCACATCTGGGGACATACCAAAAGCACCGAAAACAGCGTTCTGAAAGATATTTGCACATCCATGTTCATAAGCGGTGTTACTCATAATAGCCAAAAGGTGGAAGCGAGCCAAGTGTCCACATGGAGATGACTGAACAGACAATACATGGTTGGTCCACACAATGGAATATCACTGAGCTTTAAAGAGGAAGGAAATTCTGATACTTCCTACAACATGGATGAACTTGGAGCACAAGGGGCCGAGTGAAATAAGCCCGAGACAAGAAAGACCAAATACAAGAAATATCTAGAACAGGCAAAATCATACAGAGAGACAGTAGATGAGTGATTACCAGGGGCTGTGGGGGAGGTAACAAGGAGCAATGACTAGCTGGCTACAGAGCTTCTATTTGGAGTGATGACAAAGCCTAGAAACAGTGGTGATGTCGGTATAAACACTGTGATTATAACTAATGCCATCGGATTGTTCTGTATCAGTTACTATAATAAGAGAATAAAAAAATAATCAATTACTATAATAAGTAAAAAACAAACAAATAAAAAATCATGCTGAAAATCAATGAAAGATCAGGTCGTCAGAAGTGGAACAGGCAGGGCGAAGGAGACCAGGCCCTGGGCTCCGGGACCCCGTCCACGGCGAGGGGCCGGCCACCCACTGAGCGCTCCCCAAGAATTAGAGCTCTGACCGAAGATTCCTTCACCAGAGATGGATGTAAAGAAAGGAATGTGACAGTGACAAAATGATGAAGACTATGAGTGTGGCCAGGAAGATCTTTGAGAAAAGGCTAAGAGGAAAGAGGATTCTGTCAATCCCAAAAATATCTCCATGGCTCATCTACCTCTGTGCGCCTGAGTGAATGAATGCTCCTTGAGCAGAACTGTGAACAAGGGGGAAATCCAAACCCTCTCGAACATTTATTTCAATGAAAGGAGGAAGCAGCATAAACACAGGCTCTCTCTGCATTTGACTGTGGGGCCACCACACACCATTTCTTGCTATTTCAGCCTGAGTAAACACCGAGAGGTACGGAAGCACCACACCCACCTCCAAGAAAGAAAATAGCTTTCACCAGCTTGAAGCACTTTAGGTAACAAGGCACTTTTTCAGTTTAAGGCAGTAAAAATAGTCTGTCCTATTTCTACACCCATGGTCAACTTTTCCACCTCCACATCACCCTGATTCACTTCATGTTGCCGCGGGAAAAAACAAAAGCTTCCAGAGCCACAGTCCCTTCCGTTCCAAGCAATCCATGCAAACACGAAGCTGGCGGGGAGGAACCCCAGGCAGCCACACAAAGAGCCGCTGTCACCTCTGTGCTCAGCAGAAGCTGCCTTTGGAGGCCCCGCCCTGCTCAGCCTCAAGGGCAACCAGCATCCTGGACTCCCAAGGTCCCAGCAGTGGAGAAGAGCAGTACCCGAAGGCCTGCGTAGCATTCATCAGACGACGCCCTTCCCAGGGGAAGGAAACATCTTTCATCAGACCTTCTACTTGGAAGCCCCATGCAACAAATGAATAAAATCACCGTTTCCAAAACAAAAGGACCTTCCTTGAAAGCACCTGCAGAGGATGGGGACCTCTAATTCTCCTGCTCCCTTAATTCCTAAACCCCAACACAGAGCCTACTACCACTCCATCTCCTGAATCAGGGAAGAGAAAAGTGTCCTGTCCTCATTGTAATGCTTCTGTTGGCTTTTGGGGGGTTGGAAGAACACAGACAAAAGAAGGTTAAAAAAATATATTCTCATTACACCTAGGTTTCTTAGGTATTAGTAGTTGGCTATGTATTGTCACTTAGGTAGAAGCTACAAAAGGATCAGGTGTAGCTAGTTACTGAATACCGGTTCAAGGCGTTTCAAGTGCTGGTGTAAGTTGAGCGCCAGTCTATCCCACCACCGGCCTCTGCTGTCGGGACAATACACTCTCTGGGACAAGAGGCTTTCGAGCTCCTTGACTGCTTCCTGTTCCAACAACAGAGAAAGTTCATTAGACCCCACACTCCAAAAAAAGGAACTACATTTAGTAACCAATAAGGTTGGCAAAGTCCAATCTTTAGAAAGCCCATCTTCCATCGTAAAAGGAGGCCAAGGACCCCAGAATGAGAACAGGACTCTGAGATGTCCCTCTGGAGCAGGCCTGCACCCCTGAGGATTCCCTACTTTTCTCCTAGACCTTCCGCCAACTGGTGAGTGAGCATACCCAGCTCTGTGAAAGCTTCATACTGATTGTCTCTACAGCAAGTGAACGGGAGCGGGGCCACACAAGTCAGGTTCTAGGCAGCCAGGCACTGCTCCGGGGCTGCAAGCCCGTGTGCTTCTGGGAACACAGCAGGTCACAGGGCTGATGGCGTGAGGAATGGAGAGGGCAGACAGGAGTGAGCGATGTCTTCATCTAAACACCCCTTCTCAGCAGGGAGTCTTTTCTGTCTAGATTTATACACAGACTATCCAGTTTTTGTGGTTCATGGATCTCTTTCAACATCTAATGACTCCCCTCAGAATGTGCGTACAAACCCCTGTATACTCGCAACTGTGGGGTTCAGACTCCCCAAACCCAATCCCAGGGACCCTCTTGGGCTTCGTGGACCCATGTCAAGAAGCCCAAGTTCCAAGTACCCTCTTCGTAAAACACCATTTTTCCATATAGAAATGTTAACATACCAAAAGTCAGCTCTAGCCCTCTAGGGAGGGATGGGACCAAATCTCTGATTTGTGATTTTAAATTACTTCCAGGCAGACCATGCCAGCTGTCAGGGAAACACAAGCAGAGGTGAGGTTTCCACCTTGGAGACTTTGGGAGCCCTCCCAGTCTCATGTGGAGTCCTGACAGAGACTCACTCAGGCGAAGGCTCTCCCCATGGCTCCGTCCAGGACCCTCAGGCCCTTCTGGTGCATGCACACAGCCACTCACACGCTGAAGACACGACTCGTTCTCTTCGGCCATCTCCCCACTAACCCTGGAGACAGCAGGCTGCCCACATCAAGCGTGCTTTCATGACACTCCTGTAAGCTGAGCAAGTACGGGCAATGCTGACGGGCAGGCTCTCCTGCACAGCCTCCTGCTGACCTATCAGTAAGCCAGGGCTTGAGGCTTGAGCTCTAACCTCATACATGTGAAGTCGCTGCAATATTTCAACAGTCCGAGACAAAATCCTTGTATAAATCCACCCAACCGTAAAACAGCGCAGAAAGACTGGTAAATTCTCATGGTATCTGAAATGAAGATGAACACCAGCGGTTTAGCAATCTGATTTATTTGTGACAAGATAATTATAAAAAGCGACAAAGCAGACCGAATTCTTAGCTTTTAAAAAGATATATTCCAAATATGGTCAATTTTACACAATTTTCTACACCCCAAACCTGCATTCTTCTAGCCAGCCACCATTTCCTAGGGCACTCCTTGGGATAAAATAAGAACAACCGAAATCTTCTAAGCCAGAGGTCAGCAAACCCAGGCCAAATCCTGGGCCCACCAGCTGATTTTCTATGTCCTGCAGACTAAGCATGGTTTTCGCATTTTGCAATGGTTAAAATAAATGAATAGGAGACTAGTCTGTGGCATGTGAAAATTATATGAAACTCAAATTTCAGTCCATAAATAGCGTTGGCATCCTGCCCTGCTGGTTCGTTCAGATTCCTCCTGGGGTGGCTTCTGCCAGGGGGTAGCAGAGGTCAGCAGCCGCCACAGAAGCTGGCCTTTTATGAAAGTCGTCTACCAACCTCTGGACTAAAGTCATCTAACTTCCTGGCTATGATTTCTTTTCTTTCTTTGATGAAAAAAATCACCTACTAACTTGTTTTAACCATTTGTCTTGCTGTTTGGTGTGAGAAATGTTAATAAAGTGACCTAACATGTCATAAGAAAATCTTCCAATGTACACGGGTATCACAGGAGTAGCAACTCTACATTGGTTATCTCATTTCTAGAAGGGCCTTTAAAGGAATGGCTTGATTTTCTGTCTGAATTACAGAACACTTCTAAATGAAATATGGGCAAAATATGCAGGGTTTTTTTTTCTAACTTTAAAAGTCATTTTCCCGGCAATGACTTTTAAATTATCATTTCTGTATGAACTTTATGTCCTAAAAGTTTTTTTGAAAGAGCTATTGAATAATACAAATTTTTCTCATCCCTATGTAAAAATGAAGGAATAAAATCTCTTAACAAACACAGAACATGTTTAACATTGATTAAGCAAAAAAAAATAATCATGTGCTGTATACTTGAACTTTTAAGGAAAATGTGAGTTTTCTTTTTCAGGTTAACACCTACTTGAATTTCCATTGGAAGAACACATCTAGCATGGCTCTCACCACCTCTGTCCTGCTGCTGGGATTCCCCCACATTTAAATTCAGCTGACCAATGCTCAGAGAATCGAACATACCAAAAGATGGTGAGTTAAAGGGGTGGGAGATGCACAAAAAGGGTGAAGGGAATTAAAAGGTATGGACTTTCAGTTACAAAATAAGTAAGCGATGGGGGCATAATGTACAGCATGAGGACTACAGTTAATAATACTATATTGCATAACTGAAATTTACTGAGAGTAGGAAAAAAATCTTGTAACTATGGTGATAGATGTTAACTAGACTTACTGTGATGATCATTTTGCAAGACAGAAATATCAAATCAACATGTTGTATACCTGAAACTAATACAATGTTATATGTCAATTACATCTCAATTAAAAAAAAAAAGGCAAGCAAAAAGCCATTTGTTTACTCCCATGCTTGTTGCACAGCGATCTGAGTTATAGAAAATTCACTTCAGACCTGCAGACATTTCCTTCTTCGTCACACAACACTGACTATGCAAAGCAAGTGGGGAATTCAACTGCACAGCTGATCTGACCACAGAACAAAAGGACTAAGTGCTTCATGAAGAGAATTACCTCAAGTGGTCAAAACAACTTGGTAAGAGAAGTAAATTTTGACAAGTACCTAGAAAAGATCTCACCTCAAGGAAGGGTGGCTTTTCAGAGTGTTCCAATCACTTTTTGCGCATTGAGAGAGCTCGTGAGCTTCTTTCCAGTTCCCGTTGGCCATTGCGGTAGAAATGTCATTCAGCATGTGTGTGGCAGCCGCATATCTGGGGAAAAGTCCCACAGCATCCAGGTTCAAATGTGAATGAACATCCACATAACGGACACCACATCCTATCCCCGAGATCTAACTCTGAAGGGTAAAAGTGTGTTTTTTGAAAATATGAAGGGCATTTAAATCTGATTCTAGTAAAAACACAGTACAACTGCCCTGAAGTAGCCTGAAACAATGAATACAAGGCTAGCCAGCTGGAAAGATTAAAACCTTCACATATTACATAACATGTTCCATTATATAAATGTAGTATTGATCAGCTTATCGATTCTGATTCTTGGTACTCATTTGTTCATTCAACAATCTGGCAGCAACCTCAGAAACACATAACTGACTTCGAAATCACATTAGGGCATAGGTCTGGTAACAGTCATTTGGTCAGAGGTAACCCGGCAAAGACTGCCCAAAGAGACACTCTTTGGGAGACAGCAATGCTGAAAGGTTATGAAAACACTTAGCTGACAAAGACAACTTCTCATTGCATCTTCAGGTACCAAAAACAAAAACATTTGCCCAAGTGATACTTTGGTACAAGGCCATTGTATTTCGGACTCACACCTAAAAGAAAAGCACGAAATATCATTATGGGCAAATGTGTTCAAATAAGGGGCACCTGGGTGTCTCAGTGGGTTAAGCCTCTGCCTTCGGCTCAGGTCATAATCTCAGGGTCCTGGGATCGAGCCCCGCATCAGGCTCTCTGCTCGATGGGGAGCCTGCTCTCCCCACTCCCGCCTACGTGTGGACCTCTCTCTCTGTCAAATAAATAAATAAAATCTTTAAAAAAAAATAAAAAATTAAAAAAAAATGTGTTCAAATAAGAATAAAAGAAATTGCCTCTAAATGTAAAAATTTGCTAACTCTTAGATCGAATTCTCTTATAAAATGCTACTGGGTAATTCTAAGGTTGATAAGAAAAGAGAATGCAACAGGGAGAACTGTCCAGAAGCTGGCCCAGCCCTGCAGGACCTCCTCCATGGTCAGGAGCATCAGGAACAGCCCCCACGCTCCCAGCCCTGTGGCCGAACAAGCCCCACCTTCAAGGGGCCACTGTGACCAACCCCATCGTGCCTCATCTCCCGGTCCACCGCCCACTACCAGCTCTCATCTCATCTGTACCTCCCTGGTGCTGTTGGGAACTGCCCCTTCAGCAGCCCCTCTCCCATTTCCTCAGCCCCTTCCCCCCACTCACCGTGTCTCCTGCCTCCTCTAAACCCCAGCTGAGAACACGGCTTCCCCCCACCATGCTGCACTCCCAGCCCTCTCACATGGGAGACGGCTTTTCTCACAGCCCTCCCACCCAGGGACGAATAGAGGAGACTCCCTTTCTTTCCAGCTGCTTCCAAATCTTACTCTCCCCTCCTTGAAAGCCCACCACCCCTTGGAAGCCTATGGTCTCTCCTGTGGGTACCAGCCTGCCTCCTGTCTTCTGTCTTGCTCTGCCTCCTGTCTCCAGCCCCAATGGCCCGAAACTTCATCTGTGAGGCTGAAGAGCACACCTAGTCTCAAGACCTCCTGGCTAATAACCCTTTCTCCAAGTCCCTTCTGCTACCCACATGCCCATGGCTGCTCAGAAGCGCTGCTGTCTCAGATGCACTGCATCACCCTCGAAATCTTCATTTGGGGTCTTTCATTCACTGACCTCCACCTCCAATCCTTCCAGCTCACTCACTGATGGCAACAATTCTCCAACATCACCAAGACCTACCATGACCTCTTTCTCCAGCCATAGAGCCTCCTGTCCTGCAGGCCTCCAGGGCCCCCCTCCCGGAGTCAACCAGGCCACCATTCACTGGTGAATCCACACTGGACATCAGGCCCCACCCTCATCACGGTGTCCATGCTGACCATGTCCTCTGAGCCTGGACCCAGCTTCCTGAACTGTGCTGAGCCAGGCTAGTAGGCTTCCCTGAAATCTGAGACCATGCCTCAGGCCAGCCCCACTCCCCTGGGGGAGCCCGCCCACCTGCCCACCCTACAGGACCTCTGTGTCCTATCTCTGCCTTCCAGGCCCACTCCCCAGGCAAACTTCCCCATCAGACCTCTCCCGTGCCTGTGAGGGGAACCCCTGGGCTTCCCATCCCAGCAACCTCACCCCTACCCCCACTCTACCCTCTCTCAGTGCTTCAAGCCCCAGGCCTCCCATCTCCCCACGGCTTGACCTCCTCTGTCTATCCCCTCTTCCCTTCCGGTCAGGCTGTCTTTTCTGCCAGTGGTCAGGGCCTGAGTGCACACTACCCTCCTATTGTGCCCTCAAAACAACAAAACAAGACTGCTTTCCCTCACACTCCACTACATCAGCAGCTGTTTCAAAGCCAACCTCTGACTCCCCTTCTTCCCAGAATGGCTACTGTCCTCACTGTCACCCTCCACAAATTTCTCTGAAGCGACTCTAAACACAAGCCCCCAGCTGCGCACATCTCCCTAAATCCAACAGCTCTACTTCCGGCCCCACATCTACTCACCCTCTGAGTGACTGCAGACACACAACCAGCCCTCCCTGAGCCACTCTTCTCCAGGCTTCCATGTCACATGTGCTCCTGATCCTTCCCAGCCCAACTTTCCTGGCTGTTCCTGCTCTCTCGCTGACCTCTGAATACTGGCTGCCACAGCTCAGTCCTCTTCATCCCCCCTCAAGGGTCTCTCCAACTCCAGGGCCTCCAACACCATCCATGTGCTGGTGACTCCAAATGCTCTCTCCAGGCTGGCGCTCCTCCCTGAGCTCCTGCCAGTGGGTCCGCTGCCTCACCTGAAGGGCTAGTGGCCATCCCAAATAGCAATCCCTACCCAGAACCGCCACCCCTCCCACCATCCCTCTCCTGATCCCTGGGCTCATGGATGGTACCCCCAGCCCAGTCAGAACACCAGAGCCACCCATGACTCATTCCTGTCCTTCTCCCACTGTGTCCAGTCATAATCATAATCAAAGCTGGTCTCTCCTCCTTCCATATTCACCTCATTGCCACTGCCACCAGCCCAGTCAAGACCACCAAGGTTAAGCCGGCCTTCTTGTGGCTTCCCTTGCTTCCTTTCACCCCCTATTCCACAGAATGCTTTTGGAAAATGTGAAACAGACCACTGGCCTGCCTAAACCTCTTCAACGGCTGCCCATTGCTCAGAGAACACCACTGAGTCTACTCACGGGGCTTCTGAGGCCAAGCCCTGGCCCTGCATTCCTGTCTGACTACTGCCTCAGGGGCAGTGACCAAAGAGGTCTTCCGAGTTGCTCCACCTCAGCAAGCTCACTCCTGACTCAGGACCCGGAGCACATGCTTCCTGCATGGCCCAAATGCACACAACCGGCCTGGCTAGCTACCCCGAAATCCTGAGTCTCAATCCAAACGTTACCTCTCCAGGGATGTTCTCTCTACAGGGAACTTGCCCAGCCTCCCCTCAATCATCGCAGCACTTTTCACATGCTACAATTCTTTGGTCTTATTTTCTATCTCCCCCAGGAAAACAGAACCCCATGGTGGCAAAGACCATCTCCATTCTTGCTGCAATCCCACCACCCAGGCACATAATAGGTACTCAACACTCAATTCATGTGTACTGAATAAATGAGGAAAAAGGAAAGACAGGATCAATTATTTTAAGTACTGTCATGGCCAAGAAGAGTTTTCGGATCAGGTATCATGAGACCAGGTATTATATAATTACCATTCCTGAAGTCAGTTAAATCCAATCTCATTTACATGTTAGGGCCCTGTGTACAACAAAAGGAGTTTTACTTATTATTTATAGGATACCTACTTTCTCAAAGGAATTTGGCTTGGTTTATAATTTTTTCTCCTAGCTCTCCCACTTTTGAACTTGTCAACCATGGTTTTGTCAGTCATAGAACTAAAAAGTAATCTCCCTTAGATATGCCAGTAATAAGGACAATTAAAATGCTAACTAAGCCGTACTAAGCCATCTCCAGGGGTGAGGCTCTAAGCACTTTACATGTATTAACACAGATCTGGAGGAATATACTCCTTGTTCACAGATGAGGAAACTGAGGCACAGGGTGGTTTCACAGTTCATTAGTACAGAGAGACTGAACCTTGGCTTCAGTGTACACAGTCTCTCAAAAGAGAGAGCATAAAGTCACTAAAAATGAAAAGGTGAAAAGATATGAGACAACTCAAAAGAGAGTAAGGAGATATTCTTATTAGAAGAATTTATTCCAATCGGACACAATAAGACAGTGAGCTTCTTGAGAGCTAAGCAGACTGGCCTAGAGTCAGTTTATATCAACTCTGCTTTGACTCAATAATTTCAATGTTATTTTTTAAAGCACACATTAAACAAACATAAACGACTCTCCTAAAATCAAATATCAGAATCAATTTCAGTTACATCTGAGTCATAAACTTTAAGTCAACAATCAAAAGTGTCATTTTAGGAATCTGAATTACTCCTTCTTATAAATGATGGGTTTTTAAAGGAAATCCAAGTATTTTTTCCTCTAAGACCTATACCATTCTTTACCAAAAACCTACTTTTGACAGTCAGACCAAACATTCACTGAGCCCATGTACCAAAACAGATTGGTGGCAATCTCTAACCTAGCATGTGCATGATTCCAGTATACGCACACAAATTAGTATTAGCTTTACCTGAAGCACTATTACTAAGAAAACATTCATCTTCAGCCTTGTTCATGCCAACAACATATTCACAAGGCAGGTTTGTTCAAATGTCTGTATTTAGAAAATACTTCCTGCCAAAGCTATTTGAGAAAATGAGCCAGGGAAAATTTCTGTAGGTCTAACTCAAAACTCATTGGTTTTGGCAACCTTAATCTAAGCACGTTTCTACATTCTCCTTACAGTCTCAGAAACTTATACAGGGCAGGCAGAAAGACAAAAAGAAAAACAAAAAACTTCAAAAACTACTTTGGCTATGCACTTAGGTTTCTACTGTAACTGGCAAATAAAAATAATGAAACTGTTTACATCCATGCAAAGTGACACAGTTATTACTATGAGCTAATATAACCTTACCGGATGAGATCATCTCTGTCTTGGAATATTTGGGTTTTCCGACTGACGGTGTACCTAGGAAACTCCATTCGGCCAAGATTGACCAACAGCACAGTAGAAAGCTGTCCCTGACCACCACAGGCGGCATCTTCATCTTCTACTGAGTCCGTCAATGAAAACAGCAGCAAGACCCGGGAGAAAACAGCTCGAGGACGTTTACAGACTCTCAGTGACTGTCCCGCCAAGGCCTTAGCTCTGAAAGATGTACAATACAGAAATAACTTTCTGGTTGTTTTTTTTTTTTTTAAAAAGGTTTTTTTATTTATTTGACACAGAGATAGAGAGTACGAGTAGGCAGAGCAGCAGGCAGAGGGAGAGGGAGAAGCAGGCTCTCCGCTGAGCAGGGAGCCCGATGTGGGGCTCGATCCCAGGACCCTGGGATCATGACCTAAGCAGAAGGCAGCCACTTAACCAACTGAGTCACCCATGCTCCCCATCTATCTGTTTTTTTAAAAAGCATTTGGAATGTGTAAGCCTGATGATTCACAGACATGTACCCTGGTATGTTAATAAAAAATAAAAAAAAAATAAAAAAGCATTTGGATGTTAGAGTTTACAAATTATTTTCAGAAAAAATAAAGATAAGTGGCCTTCATTATTCTAAGCCTAAAGTAAATCTACCACTTTTAGCTGTGTGACCCTGGAGCCTAACTTAGCCTCCTTGAGGCTCAGAGCCCACCTATGGACATGGTGAAGATTAAGTGACATTTTATCTCCAAATGTTTCACACATGGTTTGGCTCAATGGAAGAGCAACATAGGATTTACACTGGTTGTGAATGTGCAAAATACCAGGAAAATTCATAAAAGTATTATCTATACGACATTAGCCATTCTTACCTCAAGACAAGTGACATTCAAATCAAATAATAGTTACTTATTTAAAATGTCATTATTTGGGTTCCTGGTTGGCTCAGTCGGTAGGGCATGTAACTCTTGATCTTTAGGTTGTATATTTGAGCCCCATGTTGGACACAGAGATTACTTAATAAAAAAATTTTTTTGAAAAAATAAAATAAAAATAAAATAAAATGCCATTATCAAAAGCTGTTGGCTAGGAAGCATTATTCTGTGCACCAAGAAGTGGAACCAAGATTTGGTGGCTGTTCTGTGATATGCAAAGTGGTCCAGAAACACCTCCACTCCAGGGTAACCTAAGAGTAAATTCAGTTTGATTCTGGATGCCTGGAGGTCTGAATTAAATTCAGGGCCACTTGGGCCCTCTGGCTCTTACAACTTGGATACCATCTAGAACAGGGTTTCTCAAACTTGGCAGCACTGACATGTGGGCAGGATAATTCTTTGTGGGGAGGAGGGTGCTGTACTGGGCACTGCAGGATGCTCAGTAGCATCACTGGCCTCTACCCACTAAATGCCAGCAGTACATACTTCCCTTTTCATCAGGACAATCAAAGATGCCTCCAGACATTACCAGATGTTCCCCGGAGGGCAAAGGTGCCCCCAGTTGAGAACCACTGGCCTAGTGGAAGACCTTACTTCCTCCATCCATCCCAGAAACTATTAACCCAAAAGCAGTGCTACATCTGTAGGGGTGCTGTAGAAATCAGGGCCACCATCAGATGCATGAGGGGACAGGGATGAGATTCCTATCATACCACTACTGAATTGAGAACCACTCATCTATAGGGACTGATACAAAGTGCCCACTTCCTCCACTTGCAAGTCTCTGAGTTGAGAAGAAACCATTAAACATGGTTAAATGAACAATTATTATCTACTGGGGTTAAGAAAATACAAATAATGTGTCTTTTTCTGTTTCTTCGTGATAACAGCAAAGTATGATAACAAGGCACTGTCCTCCTATGGGGCTCTCAGAGACTCAGGTTCCACTGCTGGGCTCTACAGGAGAATGAAGAAATAAAGTACAGTCTCGAAGGACAGTGATTTTAGTACAACTACAACAGCCTTGAGAATGTTATGTTCCTAACACGTCCAAAGTCAGGGATTAAAAAAAAAAAGTTAGCCTTATTTCTTTTATTTCTGTTCATATGCTTAGTGTTTATGCTAAGAGAGGGCTGCTAATTTCAATGTTCATTTACTTATAAAATGTTATATAAGGATAACATAAAATACTTAAATACAATTAAAGAAAGGACTTGGAACGCAGGATACAAAAATCAATGTACAGAAATCTATTGCATTTCTATACACCAATAATGAAGCAACAGAAAAATTAAAACAATCTCATTTACAATTGCACCAAAAATAATGATACTTAGGAATAAACCTAACCAAAGAGATGAAAGACCTGTCCTCTGAAAACTATAAAACACTGATAAAAGAAACTGAAGATGACATAAAGAAATAGAAAGACATTCCATGCCCATGGACTGGAAGAACAAATATTGTTAAAATGTCCATACTACCCAAAGCAATCTGCACATTTAATGAAATCCCTGTCAAAATACTAACAGCATTATCACAGAATTAGAACAAACAAGGCTAAAATTTGTATGGTACCACAGAAGACCCCAAATAGCCAAAGCAATCTTCAAAAAGCAAAGCAAAGCTGAAGGAATCACAATTCCAGACTTCAAGTTGTATTACAAAGTTGTAGTGATCAGTTATCTCTACACCCAACATAAGGCTCGAACTCACAATCCCAAGATCAAGAGTCCCATGCTGTATGGACTGAGCCAGCCAGGCACATGCACAGCTGCAGTCATCAAAACGGTATGGTCCTGGCACAAAAACAGACACATAGATGATCCATGGAACAGAAGAGAAAATCCAGAAATGAACCCACAATTATATGGTCAATTACTCTTCAATAAAGCAATAAAGGTGTCCACCCTGGGACACTTGGGTGGCTCAGTCAGTTAAGCATTCTGTCTTCAGCTCAGGTCATGATCCTAAGGTCCTGGGATCAAGTCCTACATCTGGCTCCTTACTCAGTGGGGAGCCTGCTTCTCCCTCTGCCTGCCACTCTCCCTGCTTGTGCTCTTTTTCTCTAACAAGTAAATAAATAAAATCTTAAAAAAAAAAAGGTGGGAAAGAATATCCAATGAGAAAAAGTCTCTTCAACAAATGATGTTGGGAAAACTGGACAGGAACATGCAGAAGAATGAAACTGGACCACTTCTTTAAACCATACACAAAAATAAATGCAAAATGGATTAAAGACTTAAATGTGAGTCAGGAAACCAAAAAAATCCTAGAGAAGAACACAGGCCGTAACCTCTTGGACATCGGCCATAGCAACTTCTTTCTAGATATGTCTCTAGAGGCAGGGAAACAAAACCAAAAATAAACTATTGGGAATTCATCAAGATAAAAAGCTTCTGCAAAGTGAAGGAAATAATCAACAAAACTAAAAGATAAGCTATGAGATAGGAGAAGATATCTGCAAATAACATATCCAATAAAGGGTTAGTATCCAAAATATATAAAGAACTTACAAAACTCAACACCCAAAAACAAATAATCCAATTTTAAAAATGGGCAGAAGACATGAACAGTCATTTCTCCAGACATCCAGATGGCCAAGAGACATAAAAAAAGATGCTCATCATCACTCATGATCAGGGAAATGCAAATCAAAACTACAATGAGATAATACCTCACACCTCTAAGAATAGTTAAAATCAACACAAGAAACAACAGGTGTTGGTGAGGATGTAAAGAAATAGGCACCCTTTTGCGATGTTGGTGGGCATGCAAAGTGGGGCAGCCACTCTGGAAAACAATAAGAAAGTTCCTGAAAAAGTCAAAAATAGGACTATCTTATGATTCAGCAATTGCATTATTGGGAATTTACTCAAAAGATCTAAAAATACTAATTCGAAGTTATACATGTACCCAGAGCGTATAGCAGCATTACTTACACCAGCCAATTTATGGAACCAGCCCAGGTGTCCATTAACTGATAAATGGATAAAGATGGGGAGGGGGGTGTTATGTGTGTGTGTATGTGTACATATTTAGCCATATAAAAGAAAATGAAATTTTGCCATCTGCAATGACATGGGTAGAGCCACTTTCATGCTAAGTGAAATAAGTCAGAGAAAGACAAATTCCATATGATTTCATTCATATGTGGAATTTAAGAAACAAAACAAACAAGCAAAGGGAAAAAAAGAGAAAGAGAGAGAAATCAAGAAACAGACTTAATTATAGAGAACAAACTGATGGTTACCGTAGTGTGGGGAGTGTGGGGGATGGGTTTATACAGATGGGGATTGAGGAGGGCACCTGTCATGATGAGCACTGGGTGTTGTATGAAAGTGTTGAATTACTATATTGTACACCTGAAGCTAATATGATACTGTATATTAACTGACTGGAATTAAAATAAAATTTGAAATAAAAAAATTTTAAAAGAAAGGACTTAGAAGACATTTAACATACCAGAAAGATGAGGATTTTCTAAAGTCAATTAACTATAAATAGAAAACATTTTTAAAAAATCCATGGTATAAACTTTTTGAAGTGTTAGTAGTGACAATTTTCTTAATAATGCATGTTTTATAAAAGGTTAGTATTTGTAGTACCTTCCCAACAAAGATGGGCTCTTGGCACATAACAGCTGAAAGTTACTTGTACATATGCACATGTATGTCCGTATGTATATTCAAATATACACACAATATATTAGACGAAATAAATAGAACTGACATTAAAGTATTTTCTAAATCATCACTCACTTGATTCTCAACAACTCCAGAACAGTGAATTCCCAGACTAAAATTAATATAGTTATATTTTATAGATAATGGGAGTAGAAGAAATAAATTCTCCAAGTTTTTAAATCTTTCCCCAAATTGAAACAGTTCAAGGTCTTCACCAAAGCAAAAGAAACAAACCACAGTTTTTGGTAAATTTCATGTCCTAAATTCAAGAAAAGTTGCATATTAAGACTGACATTACACTGCAATAAAAAGTTGACTAAAGTACTTATTTGACTAAATATATTACCCTTAACCCTGTAGGAACAGTAATTAAAACTGCATTTTTCTTGAAAAATAAAATATTAGAATTTATCAAATGCCTACTGCCTCATTTTTCTTGGTCCTAGTATAGTATTACAAGAATTATTAATAATAAACCAAGAAAGAATCCAGGCTATTGTTATAAGGCTCTTCTGCCTTCTCAACCTAACTGCAAATGAAATAAGCAATTATAATCCAAAAAAATGTACCATCTGTTATCATAAGTTCATCTGTGCTATCAACACTGTAAATGTTTTTACTGTAACAATATCCAACAAAACCTTTTTAAAATCACTGCACCGATTCCAGGCTGATTCTTGCCCCAAGTGCAGACTGAAGGCTGTTTGGCCAACTTGAGAAAGGTGTCCACCAGCTGCTGTTTCTGTCCATTGGGATTCACCAGGTGGAAGATCTTCGCCAGGGTTTTTAGTTCAGGAGCAGAAAGCAATTCAAGTACTTCAGAGAGTTCTTGCAACTCAGACTCTGAAATAAATTAAAAAAAAAAAAAAGTTACGGGGCGCCTGGGTGGCTCAGTCGTTAAGCATCTGCCTTCGGCTCAGATCATAATCCCAGGGGCCTGGGATCGAGCCCCGCATCGGGCTCCTTGCTCGGCAGGAAGCCTGCTTCTCCCGCTACCATTCCCTCTGCTTGTGTTCCCTCTCTCGCTGTGTTTCTCGCTGTCAAATAAATAAAATCTTTAAAAAAAAAAAAAAAAGTTAAACATAGTTTTAAAGATTTTTACTGTTTTCTAGCTCTATTTACTTTAAGAAGAATAAAGCTTAATTAGATGCAAATATAATGAAATTCTACTGCAGAAATCGTAATTAACAGGAGCTGTCCCACTCTTGATTTCACCTCTGGTCATGATCTTAGGGTTGTGAGACAGCCCCACATCGGGCTCTGCATTGGGCATGGAGCCTGCTTAAGATTCTATCTCCCCCCTCCCTCGGTCCCGCCCCCCTCCCTCTCTTAAAAAGAAATTGTAATTAGTTTGCCAAACCAATGATTACAGAATATGGAAAACTGGTATTTCATAAAAGTTTATAGAATAGAATTTTTCACCAAGAAGTAAAGGAAAGTCTGCCAAAATAAAGACACATATGGATAGCTACTATGGCTTGGACATCCTCTTAAGAAAACTCACTGGTGTATTCACTCTCTGATTACAAGGCCTCCAATCAGACCTCTCCCAAAGAGGTCAGAGAGAGTAAACTGACCATCAGCTTTCCTCCCTCTCCACAGGCTCTGGCTGGACACCCCTTGATGGGTTCACTCATTCAACATAGATAGACATGTCTGCTACTGTGAGAGTCAGACACCATTCTAGGCCTGGGATTCAGCTGAGCCACACCGGCTGGTGTCTGCTTTCAAACACAGCTTAGGGCAGTGTCTTTCCCCTCCATTCCATAACTACCTATTGGGTGCACACTGCATGCCAAGTAAGGTTTGGATAGCCCTGGGCATACTACAACGAACAAACCACGTTCTAGCCCACAAGGAGCTCACCTCCTTGCATAATAAGCAAGTATATATGTCAGGTGCTGATAACCATTATAAAGAAAAACAAAACTAACCAAGGCAAAGCAAACATGGCAGGAGAGCTGCCTATATACGCAGGGCAGTGAGGCAAATCTCTGACGAGGTGACAAAGAGCAGAGCTAGATGAAATGAGGGAGCCTGGAGGGAGCAAGGGAGTGTGTGGCAGCAAGCACAAGGCTCTGTGAAGGGAGTGCACAGAGCACACCTAAGAACAGCAAGGGGGAGCTCGGAGGGCTCCATAGCCATGGCGGAAGGAGCAGGAAGGGCAGCAGAGCTGGGCCCATGGGGTCGTGCAGATTGAGGACAGGACTTGGACTTGATCTGAGTGCAACAGTGAGCCACTGGGGTTCTAGTTTTGTTGCTTAAGGATCCTTTAAAGGTAAGTCAAGCCTCACCTGGCATGCCTACCAAACTTGTGAATTTATGAATCTGCACCAAATCCTCCCAGTCAGCTGAGGAGAGAAGCTCCCAGGTGGCCCTTAGGGCAACAGTGCTCCAAGCAGGGCCCCGTATCCCACTGCCCAGTCCCTCACATTCAAGCTTCTTCACCGCACCTCTCTGCCTTTCCCTCCAGCCCCACCACCTCACCTAACCTCACTTCAGCTGCTCTCTATGACAAACTTCCACACAGAAACCACCGGGCTTTCACATGATTTGCTTATTTTGGTCTACACTGTCAGCAACTACCCAAGACTCCCATTCTCCCTCCGCCTACGCTTCCAGTACAACATGCACTCAGTACAGGTAGGTGCTTAAGGAATGCCACTGACAAGATGAGCAAGGCCACCTAACAGTCCCCTCAGCTTAAATCACAAACTTCTGAGGCAACCAACTCCAAAGAGCTGTATGTGTGTGCAGGAGTGGGTGGATGAAGACTTCAGAGGCAATATTAGCTGCAAGCAAGCCAGTTTTATTCTCTCACAAAGATGAGGCATCTGAATGAGTCAGATTCCTGCTGGAAGGTGAGAGCTGAGAAGGGATGAGTTTCTTCAGGGCCCACCATGGCCACCTAGCTCTGCAGAGGGGACTTTATCATCCTAAACATGAGACAGTCAAGAAAACAACAGTAGTCTTCACCCAGGCTAAGAATGGCTTTAACATGAATAATTTATTGTCCTAAGGTTAAAAACTCAATTTAAAAAAAGAAAAAACAAAAACAATTACTATTTACCAGGCACCAAGGAGGAGTCGACACCATACTGGCGTCACCATTGTTCAGCAGAACTTAGCTCTTCAGGTCCTATTTTCATTTTACATTTCCTTTGACCAATCATACCTGTCTGCAGAAAGCCTGCTTGCTGCAATTCTCCAATCACAGGTGTTAGGTCAGAGGCAATCTCTTCATATTCCAATTTATTCATCTTAATCCAGCTGAATTTACGTTGAAAAAGTCTTACATATAACTTCTGAGCATTATCTGTAATAAAGTTAAGAAAAACAGTGAAAAATATTAGCTCTCTTCTCACAACCACCCATATTCACATTTTAAAACTGAGTTTAAAAGTAAAATATATTCTCGGGGTGCCTGGGTGGCTCAGTGGGTTAAAGCCTCTGCCTTCGGCTCAGGTCATGATCCCAGGGTCCTGGGATCGAGCCCCGCATCAGGCTCTCTGCTCAGCAGGGAGGCTGCTTCCTCCTCTCTCTCTCTGCCTGCCCCTCTGCCTACTTGTGATCTCTCTGTCAAATAAATAAAATCTTTAAAAAAAAAAAAAAGTAAAATATATTCTATTAAAAAAACACCTAGGCTGAGGGACCTGGGTAGCTCAGTTGGTTAAGCATCTGACTCTTGGTTTTGGCTCAGGTCATGATTTCATGGGTCATGAGATCAAGCCCCGCATCTGGCTGCATGGGGAGTCTGCTTGAGAGTCTCCCCCTGCCCCTCCCCCCACTCATAGGCATGCTTGTAATCTCTCTATATAATAAAATGCATCTTAAAAAAATAAATAACACTTAATGCTTACTGAACTGATCTTCCAAAAAGATCTTTCTCTTCCTTTGGAAAATATAATTTATTTCAAATAGATGTCCTCATGGAGACATCTCCCTATCCTGTGCACCTGTCACCACAGGTGAAAAAAAGATGAGGTATTCGATGATTGGTGGATCAACCACTAAAAAGTTCCAAAACTGGTAATAGTTATTGGCCATTTCAAAACTTCAAAGAACCAGGTTTCCCAATTTCCCGCTACCAACACTTTTCCTCCCTGAGAGGCCCTACCCAGAAATCCAGTTATTTTGTTCTCTGCTTTCAGTTCAATATGCGTGATTCTATTGTTAGTTGAAAATCTGAAAAGATTTTCAAAACATATGTAGCTTTGGTAAAGCAGCCATCCCTAACTCAGTGATCTTGGTAATTATTTAAATTAATCTGGTCAGTTCTCCTGATATCAGAATTATCTTTAAATTTTTGCCAATTCTAAAACTGTATAATTATACTTCTTAAATCGTCAACTTTTTTCCCCTTCTTTAAGAGGCAAACTCATGGGCACCTGGGTGGCTCAGTGGGTTAAAGCCTCTGCCTTCAGCTCAGGTCATGATTTCAGGGTCCTGGGATTGAACCCCACATTGGGCTCTCTGCTCAGCAGGGAGCCTGCTTCCCCGCCTCTCTCTGCCTGCCTCTCTGCCTACTTGTGATCTGTCAAATAAATAAATATTTTTTTAAAAAAAAGGCAAACTCAGTTACCAGCACTTATTTTCACACAGAGACATTGCAAATGGTATCTGTGGGGAGACATACACAAGAATCTATAGAACTTGTACTAGGGTAACTGTCTTGTACTAGGGAAACTGTTCGTACTTCTCCATTACACAGAAGCACAGAGGCACGGACCACTCGAATGCTCACATGAATGCAACCAGCACCCAACCACAGAAGAGTCAATGTGGTGTCATTTGTGTCCATGTTCTGGTAAGGACAGCACAAGTAGAGATGGAGGCTGTGTAGATAATTTATGCAACTTTGCCCAGAGACGGATCACTCACATGTTAAAAAGTAATACAAAGACTGTAATTCCATTGTGTTTACTTAAAACAAAAATCCTTCTCTTGAACATGACTGGTAATGTTTTTAATGTATCTTTTTAAACTCAACTGAAAAATCAGACCTGACTACAAATTATGAGAGATCAGCATAGCCCCCCAGTAAGCTTTTCTTACCTTGGGGGGCTCAGTTCCATAAAGCCATCATGGCCCCTTACATTAGCAGTGTGCAACGAGAGTGGCTTTTGCTCCAAATCTGCACTATCAGCTTAAAGCCACCACCGGCTGCCAAGGAACTGAGGCATAGACCAGTATTTTTAAAAAATGCGCCAACTTAGCCTGAAAGTTTCCAATTCCTCCACACCCTGACCTTAAAAGGCAGAGCCCAGAAACCTAAAATATTATCGGAGGAAAAATATGTCTTAATACACCTTGGTTTATTCTTTCCTGTATTTTATTTCACTTTCATTTTTGAGAAAATGGTATGTGAAAACAATAGAACCACCTAAGTTAAGCCTGATTACATGCTCAGAATGCAAAGTATACTCTCCTAAACCACTGTATTTTTTTTCTTAACCTGGAAAAGGCTGTTTTACAACCATCAAATATACATATAAAGGAAAAATAGCTGCTTCCATTATAACGAAAGTACAGCTTGTAAGGAGAGGATACTGCAGAAGCAGACATCACCAGCCACAAAATCCTGTCTCTTTTTCATGCATATTCTTCTCAAACCTTGCAGCTGGCTGATTCCCATGAGTATTCCCAGAGGACTCACGGAACCACACTGACTCCTTGTGGTCATGAGATTATTGGCCAAATCAGGACAGCAAATGGAAAACAAAAACTTGGAAGCACACAAGGTTAAGATACCTGACAACTGATAAAATGTAGTTATAATTTCCTTCTCATGTTCATCAAAGAGCATCCTATCCTCTTCGTTCTCAAATACAGCTTTCAGCACCACCAGGAAACTCCGAAGGTAGTAAGGATGACTGGGTGATACTGTAATTGTTTTATCAGGAACATCACATCTCGACCCCTGCTCCGAAGTAATTCTGCAAGTGATTTCATTCTTTAAGTCACTGTCACCTTCCAGAAGGTCCTGGATATTACAATCTTTAGACTCATCATGTGTACAACTAGGAGATTTTGCCTCCCAATCTGACAACTGTGTTTTAGCTTCGGAAGCAACAGTCATTGTTATTTCTTCACGACAACTTGCCACACATTTTTCAACATCTTTACCATCTACTCCTGTGATAGACTCCCACTCAAGACTGTCCTCTGAAGTAGACCCCAACGGATTCCCAAGAGTTAAGTCTGGTGAAAAAAACACAGAAGCGTTATCTGAGAAGGCAGGGGTGAAGGGTGATCTCCCACATTCCTGGGTAGCCTTTTGGCTTTCAGCTTCCAGTATTTTAGGGCCTTCTACAGTATGTTCTGGAGTTCTCTGTTCCTTGAGAGAGTCACAGGCAAACACGTTTTCCTTTTGAGAACTGTTCTCCAAAATTTCATCCTTGTCCTCAATCTCTGAACGGTTATCAACTGGGCTCCTAACCACTGTAGATAAGGGACTCTGTGGACTCTTACTGGCAAATTCCTCATTCTTACATATTGATCTTTTAGCCTCTATGTATCTTCTGGACAATTTAGATGACAGGCTTCCCAAAGTAATGACTTTCACATTATGATGTCTCAGCTGATCTTGACTTTTGCACAGCACGTCATTATTATTTTTAAAGTAGGGGCTGGACTGCTGTTTTATGCCCATCTTCGCTGAACCACTTTGGCCAGGGGTTAAACTTGTCTTTGATGGTGACAACTTTTCTGGCGTTACATTTTCTAAAACAGTATTGGTTAAATTTACTGTGGACCTATTTGAATTCGTTAAGCCAACATGCCTCAGCTCAACTGGAATGATGGCATCATTGTTAGCACAATTTTCATCGAGATGCCGGTTTAAGTCGAATCTCGGCACCATTTTACTACAAATGGGGCAAGCAAGTTTAGCAGGTGGGACATTGTTAAAAAATGAAATAATAGAGTTACACTCATTTTTTTTAGTTTTACTGACTGATAAACTTCTACGAGCTCTTTTCTTTGCAGGAGATTTCCCTTCTGACATAATTAGTATTAGAAAAACGGGGTGTTTCCAGTAATAAAACCCAGGATATCACTGGGGAAAGACAGCACCAGTACACTTTTACTTCCCTGACTTGAAATAATAACAGGTGGGATTCTAATCCTATTTGACTTCATGTTTTTCATTTAGTCAATTTCTTCTTCCTACAAAATAAAACACATGTGGATTAAAAACACTGTTATGAATTCAACAATAGAAGGGGTAGGGCAAAATAAAACATGCAATGGCAGTATCCTTTGAGGTAAGGAAAATCCTCGACTTGGGACAGAAGACCAGGGCTCTACTCCCAGGTCTACTTGCAATCTCGGTGTGACCCTTAGCCATAAAATGACAGCGTTGGGCTCCTTAGGGATAATTTCTGAGACTTCTTAAGCTCTAAAATTATCCATTTTTTAAAAAGGGAAAATCTATTCTATTCTATTTTAAAAAGGGAAAATCTGGACTATTCCAGATCCCTTTTTAAAACCATTGCATCAGTAACCTTTTCCGGGCGACAGAATGCCTATCTGCAGAATCCCCGGAGTCACTTCAGTCTCACAGGCCTGTACAGAGGAACCCTCCAAGTCGCGGGCATCCATCAACACGCTTGGGGCCCTCAGTGCAGCTTTGGCCACCGAACTTCTGAGGCTCTGGGGAGCACTGCCGGCCCTTCCCCCTGGGACCGCGTGCGCGCACCTGGGGCACGAACCTGGGGCGCGCACCTGAGACTCACACCTGGGACTCGCACCCGGGCTCCGCCACCACGGCCACCAGCCCTTCCACCCTCCTCCGCCCTCCCCGCCCCGCCTCCCCTAGCTCCCCGCGCGACCCCCTAGAGTCCGCAGCGCCCACCGGAAAGCCAGCCAGCAACCCCGGCGGGCCGCCCCGCGCTTCCCACGGGGCTCCGCGCGCTCAGGCATTCCCAGCCGATCCCCGCGTCTCGGCTCGCCACAGGCTCGGCAAGTAGAGGCCCGAGTGATCGATCCTCCTCCCTTCCACAGTAAAGGCTTTCCCCCATCCAGAGGGGCCGAAGCTGGCTGAGCCGTCTCCTATGGCCCGTGCACTCCTCCTCCACACTTGGAGACTCCCTCCCAGTACGTGCACTCGGAGGGAAGCTCTGTCCCAAGTCGGTGGGAAGGTGGCTTGGGGGTCGGGGGATGCAATCAGTGTCAGGGCGAAGCGGCCTCCTGCGAGCAGATGCACGTGGGGGCTCCACTGACCCCGCATCCGCGAGTCCGCGCGGAAGGCTCAGAGGTGCGCTCGACTTTCCCAAAGATGTATGTGCTGCTCGCTGCCTTGCTACAGTAGATGTGAATAACCTCAAGAGCAAAGGAACAGTAAAATGTCAAGTAGTTAGGGAGCAGTGAGTTGGAGTATTCATTATTTCTGTTTTTCATATGGTTTAATTGTGAAGTTATACCGTTTAATGTATAATAATAGCTGCTTAACAATGGAAAAATTTAACTGAAACAGAAGGGGTATCACTCAGCTCTTGAGCTACCAGCTCAAGACCATACCAGCTCGTTCCAGCATCCCCATGAGTGATCCAGAATGTTAGCTTCCTGAGCGCAGGGGCTCCGTGTTGCCCTTTACCAGTGCTGACAACAGTGGCCAGCACTGTGTAATTACTGCGTAAATACGTGCGGAATGAATGCATGAATAAATGAACAAGCCAAAGAAAAAAAGGACATGAATAGGGAATTCACCAAAAATATGTATTGAGTGCCTACCTCCCATCAGGGAATGTTCTTATGCTCGAATATGGTAGTGAACAGAATGAGGAATGGGAGAAAAAAACCCTGCCTTTCTGGAGAATGCATTCTGGTGGAGTAAGACAGAAAACAAAAAAATAAATCAACTACATAGAGAATTAAAAGAATACTTTGGGGGCGCCTGGGTGGCTCAGTGGGTTAAAACCTCTGCCTTTGGCTCAGGTCATGATCTCAGAGTCCTGGGATAGAGCTCTGCATTGGGCTCTCTGCTCAGCAGGGAGCCTGGTTCCCCCTCTCTCTGCCTACTTGTGATCTCTCTCTCTGTCAAATAAATAAATAAAATTTAAAAAAAAAAAAAAAAAGATGAATACTTTGAAGAGAAAGCCAGGAACATCAAGGGGAGGGCAGGAGGAGGATTACAATATGAAAGAATGGTAAAGAAAGGCTTCACAGAAGAAGGTACTCTTTGAGCAGACTTGAAGCAGGTAAAGGAGTTAATACTTGAGAGAAGCGAACTGTAAGCCAATGAAACAGCAACAGGGAGTGTTCCCTGAGGTAGAAGTTTGCCTAACAAGTTTAAAAACAGCAAGAAGGCTGAGACAAGTCACTGGGGCAGAAGGCAAGTGAGCGAAGTAGCAGAGGGCAGATTGTGTAGGGTACCAAATATTTACTGTAAAGGGCCAGGTAAGAAATGTTTTAGGCTTTGTTGGGCATAGGGCCTCTGGTCACACTGCTATTGTATTGTGAAAGCAGCCATAGAGGATATGTAACATGAGTGTGATGTGTTACAATAAAACTTTATTTACAAAGAGCTGGCCACATTTGACCTCTGGCTATAGTCTGCTGACATTTGCTAAAAGGCCTGGCTGGTCATATGGATTTTATATTTACTGTGAGTGATACGGAGGAACCACTCTGCCTGTTAAGCATAGATAATGGGGGCAGGGGAGGGAAAAGCAAGAGGGGGAGCAGGGAACACAGAAAGCTAAGGAAGTAATCCAAGGAGAGATGATAGTAGCTTGGGTCAGAGGGCTAATGTTGCAGTTGGTAAGAAATAGCAAGATTCTGGATACACTGAGTAAGTATATGAACAACATAAGAATAAGAACAACAGAATTTGTTCATGGTAAAAGATGTAAAGTATGAGGGAAAGAAAAACCTGGGCCCATCAATTAGAAGGATGGAAGGGAAAAAAATCAAAGAGTTCAGTGTCAGACACAGGTCTTAGTCCACTCAGGCCACGCACAAACTGGATGGCTTATAAATAACAGAAATTTACTTCTCACATTTCTCTTGGCTAGAAATCCAAGATCAGGACACCAGCAGTCAGGTGCTTCCTCTGGATCCCGGGCTTCTCATTGTATCCTCACATGGTAGAGGGGGTTAGGGAGCCCTGTAAGGTCCGTTTTCTAAGAGCACTAATCCCATTCACGAGGACTCCACTCTCCTGACCTAACCACCTCCCAAAGGCCCCACCTCCTAATACCATTACATTGGGGGTTAGCATTTCAATGAATTTGGGGCAAGAGGGGTGGGGCATACGCAAACATTCAAACCATGGCAACATGTAAGTTTGAAATGCCAATCAGACATTGTTGTGGATGAAGACACTTGAATTTATTAATTAAATCGGGTCAGGAAATAAAAATTCAGGAATCATCAGGCTTTATATGGTATCAATATATGACACCACAGAATGACTACAAATAGAGAATTACAACGTCAGGAAGACTGAATAGCACAATAAAAAGAAGGGAGATGAGAGTGAGTCAGCAAAGGAGTTTGAGAAATTACCAGTGAGGAAGAAGGAAAACAGCTAGCATCCAGGAAACCAGGTGAATGATGTGTGTTGAGGATTGGGGGTGGTTTCAGATGCAGCTAGAAGAGAAGATGAGTATTGAGGATAACCATTAGATCTAGCAATGTGGAGGGCATTTGGTAACTTTGACAAAAGCTATTGTTGTGGAACAGTGGGATGATTGCATAGGATTCAAGAAAGATGGGGAGACAGGAATTGGAGACACTACAGGGACCAATTCAAAACGCGAGGTATGAAGATTATTTTAAGCTGAAGGCACTTGGGATTTAACAGATACAGAAAGAAGCCTTCTTGGAGCTTCCCTTACCTGACTAAAATGAACTTCTAGGAAATAAAGCTGCCATAAATTCCCTCTTTGGGGGGTGAATGGGGGTTGGGCTTTTATTACCAGGAAGGAGACCTAGAGAATATCTACCATAAATTCTCTCTCCAGGAAAATCTTATGGCCATGAAAATGCATGAACACATGCATGAAAGACCATTATCACAAACTTTATCTCCCATTTGTTCTTCTAAAAACCCATGTGCTCTTCCCCAAAGACCTTTTCTACCCCCTTCCTTTCCCTAGTAACTTTAACCATTTATCAGGCTACTTCTTTTGTAAGCTCCCATAAGTATATGAATATAAAAATATGAATTTTAACCATTTATCAGGCTACTTCTTTTGTAAGCTCCCATAAGTATATGAATATAAAAATATGAATTTTTCTTGTTCATCTTATGCCAATTTAATTCACAGGCCCCCAGGCACTAAACCTAAGGGGGTTGAGGAAAAATTCTTCCTCTCTGATAACAGGAAGTGTAGACTTAAAACAGGTTTTGTAGTGAAGGAAAGCAGAGAGGTACAGCAAAGCTGAAGGGGAAGGTGGGGCTGAGAGTTTTGTTTATTTAAGATGGAAAAAATAACAGTATGTTTATACGTTGATAGGAACATTCAGGTAGGTGAAATCTGAAGCAAGAGAGAGAAAGGAGACTTGCTGGAGTAATATTCGTAGGTAGGTGAGTGGATGGGGTACCATTCACAAGGGAAGGGGCTGGCCAAGTAATGAAATGGCATAGCACAAGAAAATCCCAAACTATTTATGGGAATGCAATGAATCCAGTCCCCAACATGGAAAATGTTGTAGGGTATTGAGGGAAATCTGACTATTGAATAAATGGCTTTCGAGAATAGGTTACCTATGTGGAAAAATGAAATTGGATCCCTACCTCACACCAAATAAATACAAAGATTAAGGATAACTATATTAAAGTAACAACTGTGAAAAGCAAACTTCAAAACTTTTAGGATACAGGCATTCCTCAGAGATATGGTTTGGTTCCAGACCACAATTAAGTGAGCATCACAAAAAAGCAAATCAAATGAATTTTTTGGTTTATATAAAAATATAAACATATAAAACATTATAACATGTTTATGTTATTAAACATAATTACTTTATGCTAAAAAATGCTAACCACCATCTGAGCTTTCAATAAATCACTGATCACAGATCACCATAACAAGTACAATAATGAAAAAATTTGAAATATTGCAAAAATTGCCAAAATGTGATCCAGAGACAGCAAATGAGCAAATGCTGTTGGAAAAATTGTGCCTGTAGACTTGCTCAACACAGGGTTGCCACAAATGCAGTATCTGTAAAAAATGTAGTATCTGCAAAGCACAATAAAGTCAAGTACAATAACATGAGATATGCCTGCATAGGAGATCATTTTATTATCTTGAAGGTATTATAGGATTCCTTAAATAAGAGAAAAAGTGCTACCATAAGAGATTGATAAACACGACTGTAGTTACATTAAAAACTTTCTAGTAATGGCTTTGTAGCTTATATTTTATTGGGCTAAAAATCTTGCATATAACAAGTATAAACAATGTAAAAATTACAAACAATATAAAAATTACAGAAACAAATGTTTCATTATAATTTTAAGTTATAAACAATTATAAAGTGTAAAAAAAAGTCTATTTGAAAACATTGGAGAATGACCAAAAGTAGGCAGAAACTGGAGGGCCAGTAGCAAAAATATTAACAATGCATCATAGGATTTTAACATAACTAGACGAATTATAGATGACAACAATGGCAAAAAGGATGACATTGTAAATGTAAATATATCGCTACAAAGGTCTAACATCTTATATAAAGTGCTAAAATATTAACTCTAAGTAGACTGTTTTAAGGTAAGGATGCACATTGTAATTCCTAAACAACTAAAAATCAGTGCAATGTAGAGCTAATACATTAAGAGAGATATTCAAGTAGAATATCAACATATTTGATTTTAAAAGCAGCAAGAGGAAGAGAGAATACTTAGAAGAGACAAAAAGAAAATAAATAGCAAAATGATAAAACCAAGTACAACCAAACCAATAATTACATTAAATATGTAGGGACTAAAAGCTTCAATTGAAAGACAGAACCAGGGGTACCTGGGTGTCATTGGTTAAGCATCTGACTTCAGCTCAGGTGATGATGCCAGGGGCCTGGGATAGGGTTGTCTCAGGCTCCCTGCTCAGCCAGGAATCTGCTTCTCCCTCTGTCCCTTCCCCTCCCCTTGCTCGTGCTCTGTCTTTCAAATAAATAAAATCTTAAAAAAAAAAACAAAAGACAGAACTTGTCAGATTAGACTTACAAAGCAATTCCTAAATATGAGACATAGGCAATTGGAAAGTAAGAAAATGGAAAATAATATATTATTCAAACAAAAATCAAAAGAGCTGTAGTATATTGAAAATAGACTTTAAGACAGGGAGTACTACCAGAGAAAAAGAGGTCATTTTATAGTCAAAAGGATCAATTCATGAGAAAGACATAAAAATCATAAATGGGTATATACCTGATAATAGGTCTTCAAAATACATGAAGCAAAAAGTGATACAATCATAGGAAGAGAAAAATCCACAGTCATAATTAGAAATTTTATATGCTTCTCTAATTGACAGAACTAAACAAACAAACAAAAATCAGTAAGGATACATAATAAATGAACAAAAATACCAAAGCTTTGGACTAACTGAAATATAGAACACTATGTTAAATAACCGTAGGATACATGTTTTTTCCTTTTCCTGGTGGTATAAGTTTACTAATTCTGAAAACTCCTATATTCTAGGCTTGAGTAAATGAATAATATACTGAAGATAATAGCAAGATTTCTCACGTTGGAAAAGGCATTACAAATATGGAAAGCGTGAATACTAGAATTTAATCTGCAGAGGTACTGGATTAGCATTGGAGGTTTTGATATGAACTCATGTATAGAATACATACAACACATACACACACCACACAACCAGTTTTCTAGCTCTGGTGAGTGGGGCCAGTGGCAACAGTAGCAATGAGCACATTTAGCACTTACATCTGTTTCAAAATAACCATTCTCCAAGAGGAACCAGGGTTCTGTGGGAAAATGACCAATTCCAGGGAAAAGGCAGGATAAGCCTAGAACATTTGTTAGCCCCAGAAAATATGGAAGTGCTCAGAGAATAATGGGAACATACCAGAACTCAGAAATTAGTCTGAAGGGCCTTCCACTGTACTGGCCTGGGACAACTAGAAAATCAAAATTCCTAATAAAAGGATTAAAAAACAACTGAGTAATATAAAAATCAGTCAATAATGAAATAAATGAGAAGGGAAAAATTTCTTTACAGAATGCAAAATAATAGATATAGAAGAAATTAAGTTAGAAAATCTTCAGTGGATGCCTAAAATGGTTAGTTTGCTGAGGAATGTGGTATTCAGAGTATCAAAGTATCTCCCTAACATTACGAAGTAAAAAGGAAAAGCAGTAACTTTATAGTGGGGAAACCTGGTGGTCATCACCATAACAAACTTGAAATGTTTTCATCATCACCTTCACAGAAACAAACAGATTTTCCTGACCCTCTGTATTTGAGGTACTAAAGACACACCTCTGCTTTGGCTTTCCTGCCAAAAATGTATAACCTCAATCTAATCCTGAGAAAACAGACAAATCCAATTTTGTGAGACAGTCTATATAGCTGGCCTGTGTACCTCAAAAATGTGTCAGGACAAAGAAAGGCTCAGGAATTGGAAACTAAACAGATACAACACCTAAATACAATGAGGGATCTTAGAATTACTTGATTCTGGACCAGAAGAAAAGAGCTAGAAAGGTCATTATTGGGACTTTTGACAAAATTTGAATATGGACTACGGACTAATAGCATCATATTGATGTTAAATTTCCTGATTTTGATAATTATAGTGCAGCTCTATGTGAATATTTGTGTTCTCACGGAATACATACTGAAGTATTTAGGGGAAAGGGCTACAATGTCTCTAATTTCCTCTCAAATTTTTCAGTAAAAACAAGGATAATAAAGCAAATGGAGCTAAATTCCCTAGAATTTTTCTGTAAAAATAATATACACATTTTTACATTTATTTTATATTTGTTTTTTATATTTACATATCTTTTATATAAATTTTAAAATATAAAAAAAAAACTAGCTAAAAATGAGACAGAACACACAAGAAAATGCTCCATCTCATTAGCAGAGAGATACAAATTAATACCACACAGCTACATTGTTTTATATCCAGCGGAAAGGCATAACATTTTTTAAATCCTGCCAATGCCAAGTCTGACAAGGATATGATTAAGTGCAAGTTTGTACAACTACTTTGAAAAACAAGACGGCCTTAATCTTCTGCACTTTCTACCCAGCAATTATATTCTAAAGGGCATTAGAGGCTAGAGCATAAGAGTGACAGGGTGTACAAAAAGGATGTTCAAAATGGCATTATTCCATTAATATTAGTATAAAACGAAACAAATATTTTCACAAGCAGGGTAAGTAAAATTGTGATAGATGCATATGCTATTTTGTGGCAGTAAAAATGAGTTGCATTATGGATGAACGAGGGAAATCAAGAGTGAAAAAGCAAGCCATAGGTGAGTATACATAGTGCTCTATTTTCATAAAATTCAAGTACTAGTAAACAATGCATGGCTAGGGATACATGTGGCCAAATATATATGAATGTAAAGGAATGAACACACCACTTAGAACCATGATTTCCTCTTTATCTCCTTCCTTACATAGTTAAGTGAAGCAGATGAAGGGCACCACTGAGTATTATTTTGTGTTTTTAAATATTTTATATTTTTAAGTAATATCTACACCTCACGTAAGGCTTGAACTTACAACCCTGAGATCAAGAATCCCATGTTCCACCCACTAAGCCAGCCAGGCACCTGTTTTGTGTTTTCAGATAAAGGGTGGTTTCTCCAATGTTCCATGGTGCTTCTAATTTGTATATAAAAAAATATGCAAATATTCCACCAGAATGAACACTTTCTAAGTGTAAGAATTGTTTTGTTCAGTTATATCCCTGCTACCTAGAATACTGCCTGCCACAGAGTAGGTATAGAAAAGAATATACTCTTTAGAAGGTATCAAATATTACATTTAAAAAGTGAATGAAGAGATATGCCTCACCTAGAGGTAGTGGGAAGAAATGAAGACAAAAGGAATTCAAACTATGCAGACATCAAACTGCCATTGGACAGGTAAAGTGAATCATCACTTCAGGATCAAACATTTGGATCCTGATGAATGATTATGAAAGAAAGACTCAAGGGAAAGAGAACTAAGCTAGCAGTTGAATGGGGACTGGCAAACTGAATTGAAAAGAAAGCAGGAACTCTTAGAGCCATATAACACTCATATCACCAGTAAAACGAAATGACACTTTCACTAAGGTTTGATGGAGACCTGGGGTTGCTCAAACTGTTTAGAAGACAAAGGCACAATGGTGAAGAGAAGTCTCCTAATAAAACTTCCAACAAATGACTATTTAGTATTGACTGGTGCTCCAGCGGGCCCCAGCCAGTCTGGCTCTACCCTGACATGGCCAGCTTCTGCACTAGGAAGCAGAAATGCAGAAAGCACATGCCCACGCGCTCTTCCTACCTGCTGACTGTCCCCTGTAGATGAAAAATCAGAAGGGCTTTCCCTGTTGTTTCAGGAAGAACTGCTCTCATTTTCCCTCTGAGGTAAGGTTTAGGGCATTTCCATCAAAGCATAGGATGAGGTCCTACCAGACAAAAGGCAGTTTTCTATAGGTGGGGAGGTGAGCACCTGATAGTCATGAAGATTCACCACACTGCCAGTCTACCTTCCTTGCTGTATTCACCTTCCATCAAATTACAGGTCACACCTGCCCTCCATGCATCTGACTGTACTTTAGAGCCTATACGAAGTCTTCCTTCAGGTGGATGGGAGATCAGCTCTCAGGGGAAGGATGGGAGGCACCTGCACCATTTTGTGAAAGCTTGACATGGCAGTGGGAGAAGAAAATCAGGACCTAAAGAGTGAGGACCTCTGCTGTAGACAGCTGCTTGTGACAGCGATGACTGGCTCCTAGGACCTGGTCAACCTACAGGCCAGCTCCTGCTCCCTGGCCAGTGCCTTCACCTGCCCCAGCGAGGACTTGGTGTGGAAAGGGCCTTGGGGGCTAGGTCCAGCTTCACAGAGGAAGCAATCTGAGGCTTTCCAATGACAGTCTGGAGTTTGTCTTTTCAAAATGAGGAATTCTTAAATATCTGCCATGTATGCAAAGAAAAGTTCTCAAAAAATTTATTATAAAAGGGAGCAATGACAGAATATAAACTTACATGTTAATATTTATATTATATTCAAAATGTTACAGCTTTAATTTATGAACAGAAATATCCTGTCTTTTCTTCTTTTTCTTTTCTGTTTTCTTTGCATCGTTGATTTGCATTTTTACTTGATCTTGTAATTTGGAAAAGAATGCTTGAGATGACTTTAAGGCTTTGTCTTTACCTTCATCCTGCAATTAAAAACAACACACTCATGCTATAAAATGTGCTTATAAGTAAAAAAAGCCAAATGCTTACAACACAGTATAAAAGTATAAAAATCCAGAAATTGAGAAGAAATTACGAAAAATCAAACCAGTCAGCACAGAGGTATTATATGTTTTCTATGCTGCTGCAGCGTTCTAATAATTGAAGGGAGGAGGGATGGAAGACCACCGCCGCTAGGCCCCAGGTGCCGTGAGGGCCAGAGTGTCAAGCTGTTACTCCAGCCAGGTGCCAGAGGCCTTTCACTGGCACTCGGGTCGTGTCAGCAGGCTCAGACAGTGGAGTGGATGTTACCACTGTCTGCCACCACCTTCCCCACGAGGGCCTCCTGTAGTGGTTTTCTTTCCTGCATGCTTACCTTTAGTAGCGAAGCTTTGCCTGTCTTGGTCAGCTGTTTTAACTTCTCTGAAGCTACTGCCTTCGTGTATTTCCCCGTTTGGTCTGGGTTGTTCTTTTCAAGCAGCTTTCTCCGCTTTTCCTTCTCTTTTAGTTTCATATGCTTCTGGTATTTCTTTTTCCTCCGTTCTCGTTTCTTGTCTGTAGCTGTTTTTTCAGCAGCTGTTTTTACATCTCCAGCTTTATTTTTTTCCTATTAAATGTAACCACCAGCATACCAGTTAATCCAACTTATTAACACAACTCAGGAAACAGGAAGAGCAGTTATTCCAGAGAGCGTGGCCAATGTGTACCTACCGCCAAGAGTTGAGTAAACAACACCCATCTGCACCCCACAGAGCTCTTTTAAGACCTGGAACACATCCTTTGACAAAGCTGACTCTTACAGTGGCACTTCAGCTCCCAAACTACATCGCAAAGGCAGGCTGGAGAGCCAGGTTATCCCACTGACAGTCCCAGAAGCAGCCCCTTTAAGCACTTAAGACTCCAGATGGGCTTCAGAGATAACCTTGGCTTCTGAGGACAGCTACTGGCTGGCAAGAGGGGCTCTCAGAAATGGAATAGAGAAACATCTACAGGGAGGATCAATGTCCTCTCTTTTTTCCCCAGCTGCCAGCCTATCCTGCCAGGGCCATTACCCGTAGAGGTGGCAGAGGTCCTAAAGTGGTAGGTGTGGGTGCAGCAAAGCAAGTGTGGAGGGACAAAGAGCCGTGCTGCCACACCAGCCAGGAAGATGAGACGTGGCAGGAACCATTGTTCTTGTGTAATGCATGAGCGTCAGCGTTCATGAGCCAGGGACCGCCTACATTTGGTTACGTCCAACTTCTAATAACCCAAATATTCTCTTCTAGACACTGATTCCATTATTAATAAGCATTAAATGGATACAATAATGGGGGAAAATGCTGGCATTAAAGGACTGCTAGTATATGAGTAACATAAACCATTTATTTTAATCCAACATCACCGCTAGTATTCAAATTGGATTATAACAAGACATAAACATCAGATATTTACAAGAAGCTTTTATAATAATTCTCATACCTATACCTCATAATATCTGATTATAGAAGACTGATGTTCGAATACTATGTAATACTATTAGTTTGATTATACTTAGCAACCGCTGGTACATCAGAATAAAAGCTACAAACTCCATGATAATGGCATTGAGTAGAGATCTAGCTATAAACAACTAATCTATATAAAACCCCAAAACCCCCCAAAACAAACAAACAAAAAGCTAAATGTTTCAACACTGGTTTCTTACCTTGACTTCCTCTGGAGCCAGGAGAGCTGCGTCACTCACACTCACTGGGGCTACCTCCTCCATGGTTATGGCTGGCAGATTTGACACAACTTTAATCTCTGGAACAGGCTAAAAAAGAGAACGCATTTAAGAGGAAGTCAGAAATAATACTAACATAAAATATTGTGAACCTATTTATTTTTCTTAATAGCCTTTAAAATTGACTTTACTATTATTTTTATGTAGTGGTTCACATTTACATATAATACCCAGTGCTCAAACCAACAAGTACCCTTAATAGTCATCACCCGTACATAAAATACTTTATAGAGGGGAGCCTGGGTGGTTCAGCTGGTTAAAAGTCTGACTCAGTTTTAGTTCAGGTCATGATCTCATGAGTCATGAGATTAAGTGCCACAAAGGGCTCCATGCTCCATAGAGTCTGCTTGAAGATTCTCTCCCTCTGCCCCTCCATCCCACTCACTCACTCTCTCATATAAATAAATAAATAAGTAAAACAATAAATAAATAAATAAAAACACTTTCCTAGTTTTAAAAAAATAAAATATTTTATAGAGATTATTTAAAATGTGAGATGGCTGACAGCAAAGCTAACTGGAATGATGGCAGTGTTGGTGGGCAGCATGGGCTGCCTGAGGAATATTTTGATAATCTGAGTACTTGAGGGTCTTCTCTGTCTCACTGCTGCACCAAGAACCCTTATTTCTACACTTTTGCAGGATATTTCTGCCATATTCAGCATTCTGCCATATTTCATCTATTACACTAAACTATTCCCATCTGCCGTGGATGTGGACATTTTTCCAACAATCCTGTCTAATGTTAAAGAATCTATTGATTTTTGTGAATATTAGCCTGTCTTTGGTTACAGAAAAAAGGCCAGCTATAAGAAATATACAGAAAAAGATACAAGGAAAAATGCTTATCAGAACAACACTCAAAACAGGCTACTGGATAAACAAATGTTCTCATCTTCCAGCTACTGAAAACATACCTTTATAAACAAATGTGAAATGATAGTTTTAGTTGGAAAACTAAAACAATATTGAAATAAATCAAACCTATTAATTATAAAAAGGAGAAATGTTACACAAATGTTATGAAACGCAATGTTAACTGAAGAGCCTTTTTTTTTTTTTTTGAAAGAAATACCCAGGATAGACAAATTAAAACAAGCTTCATACTGATCATGGTAGAGCAGAACACTAGTGATTATTTGCCTAACACTTACCCTAATGCACATCTCATTTTAGATTTACATCTAATTCTTGCACATCTCTGAGAAGTACCAGGGACAGGCACAGGGACTCTGTCGCTAGAGTGGAGTTAAAGACGGAAGTGTGCCCTGGAGAGAACAAAGGACTGAGGACAAAGGGGCTCTACTGCAGCAAGAGTCCCTGATTCCTTCGCATACCCCTTTTCCTTACCGCAGTCCTGGCCATATGCCAATCAACTAGCAAATGTGTGCCCCAGGAAATTTCAGAGAGAACAAAAGTAAGTCATACAACAGGATCCTGGATTCTAACAGAAAAAAATGTCAGAGTGTGAAAGAAATAATTTCTACCATTGGACCATTGTTCACTTATTTATTAGGAACATTGTGTTCCAGTCTATAATTTAAAAAGAAACACAAAGAAAATGGGAGACAACCCAGAAAATAACAAAAACAATCAAACGAACAAAAAAGATGACTGGTCAACAGGGTTTATGGAGATCATGAAATACAAAACTGAATATGAAAAAAAGTTCATATTAAGGGGAACCTATACCAAAAATTCTACATTTCTTTTTTTTTTTTTTTTTTTAAAGATTTTATTTATTTGACAGAGAGAAACACAGCGAGAAAGGGAACACAAGCAGAGGGAATGGTAGCGGGAGAAGCAGGCTCCCTGCTGAGCAAAGAGCCTGATGCGGGGCTTGATCCCAGGACCCTGGGATCATGACCTGAGCCAAAGGCAGACACTTAATGACTGAGCCACCCAGGCACCCCAATTCTACATTTCTGAAGAGGAGTAAGAAAGGCTTTCACACACACTGGGGCATGTAGGCCCAAATACTCTTCCCACCTTCTTTAATTCCCAAGGTTCCAAGGAAGGTCTGAGTACTTCCCTATGTCAGGCTGTGTTAGTGTGACAGCCACAGCAGGGAAATAGCAGTGAACAAAACACATTTGTGCTGGCTTGATAATGAGTAGACAACGATCAGCAATTGACCAATGGCAATCCTAGTGCTGTGAGGGAAATGAATGCAGGGAGGAGGGAGATGGCATTCAGCCTGACACTCCAAAGACAGGAAGGAGCCAGTCATGGATAAAAGTAGTGCAGCCTAACAGGCAGAGGAGAGCCCAGCAGGAAGGTGTGAGGAAGGAGGCACTTTGCCCAATGAAGGCACCGGAAGACGACCAGTGTGGCTGGGGGACAGAAAGCTGTAGAATCAGACGGGTGAGAGGGAGCCAGATCACATGAAGCCTTGTAAGGCAAAGGAAGGGATCATGTTCCTTACATCAGTAACTTTTTCACAGTAGGACCTGCTGACCAAGAAGGGTTGAGAACTCCTTTCTTTTCCTCATCTATTACACAACCCACACTAGGAGCTTTGGTATCTAAAGATGGCCCCTGCTACCAAAAATTTAATAAAAATTACACTTGATTAAAAATAACAACAACAACAACAACAACAAAATAACAACAAAAAGGCAGGTGACAAATGCTGATTGTCCGAGAAGACAAGATACTCAGAGGACAAAACACTTAACCATCAAAGAATCAGAAGGATTTTGGAGATTACCTCTTCTATATGGATGAAAGTGAAGCAATCTGCTAATTCACAAAGCTAGTTAGGGGAGAATCAAATTCGGGTTTCTGACTTCTAGACTAGGCCCTGAGATTCATGATACCTCATTTCTAGAAAACATAAGGGACACAAAGGGGCAACAGGTGAACAAGTACCAAAAAGATAGCACAGCATGTTTTATGGGTTCACAGAGGATAGTGAGAAGGAAGCTATAAAAGGTACAGAAGCACTGAGCCAAGCGTGGTGGGAGTCAGACAGATAGACAAGGAGGTCATTGGAGGTCTGGGCCTCATGCAGGGAACATGATGCACCAGGGAGAACATGGACCCACAGTTAGATCCATCCCTCCCAATCTCCTAAGCCTTAGTTTCCTCATCTGCAAAACAGAAAGAGTAATATCTGCCTCAGTGTTTTGTGGATGAAAAATTAATGGGCAGGGCCACTACCGTTATCAAGATGGCAACACTGGTCAATCCCAACTTTAGTCCTCCTCACAAGACCAACTAACTAGCAACTACCCATAGACAAGATAGCATTGGGAAAATCTGTGAACCCAAGGGGGAGGCTGAAACAACCCTCCAGACCACAAGATTGAGAAGGACATTAGAAGCATAGGAGAGGCTATGCTACTCATCATTTCATCCCTCTCCCAGGCTAGCACAGCGCCCTGCTGAGAGAGATTTGGCCTACAGTTTCTCCAGTGAGAAGAGAGTCCAAGGTGGCCTTCCAGCTCCCTAGCATTGCAGGACGCTTCTGGGCAGGCCCAATCATGTCTGTGTCATTGGGATCACGGAGGGAATCTGTGGGGCTTGACCATTGATGATCAGATTGGGATGAAGAACAAGGGCAGGGCTTCTAGCAACCAGTGCTTGGATCTTGGCAGACCACGTTCCGTTCCTCTTCACAGGAGTGCCCAAGTAGAGATCCCAGCCAGCAGGCTTGCATATGTGTAGAGCCAAGCTGGTGCGCCTCTCCAGCTCAAAGAGATATCTGCACCCCTATGATCATGGCAGGATTATTTACAACAGCCAAGTCATGGAAACAATAGAAGTGTCCATCAGTAGGTGAATGAATAAAGATAATATGGTGCATAAATACACACACACACACTGGAATACCATTTAGCCATAGAAAGAAGTAAGTCCTGCCATCTGTGACAACACTGATGGACCCTGAGGGCCTTATACTAAGTAAGATAAATCAAACAGAGAAAGACAAATACTGTGTGATCATGTTAGGCAGGAACTAGGCACATGCGACTGGAGGATGGACCTTAGATATCCTCCTGGAGAGCCCCACCTGAGGACCACCACATTCTACCCATTTAGCAGTAGGTTTTGGGTTGCAACATCCCAGCAGAAAAACAGTTAAGTTTGTTGCACTTATGCAGAAAGCAGTCATTTGTCCTTATTTGAACTATGTCTCCAGAATAGAAGTAATGCTGCGGTTGCCCACTCTTGCAAGCACTTATACTACCTCTTGGAAAGGACATGAGTACTTAACTAATTATTATATACTTAGCTAATTATTATATAATCCAGGCCTGTCACTCAAATGTTGTCACCCTAGGACTCTTCTAAGAAAAGAAAAAAATGATAGAAGCCCACACCCCAGAGTTTCTGGGGCCTTTGTCTCTCTTGACTGGCCCACTCCTCCCCTGGAGTGTATTTTAATAAAGCTTTGCTCTCCTTTAAAACAGCAGGGTGACTACAATTAATAGTATTGTATATTTCAAAGTTGCTAAGAAAATAGATATTAAAAGCTCTCGTCATAGAAAAAAAACAACATAACTATATGGGGTCATGGATATTAACTAAACTTACCTCGGTAATCGTTCCCCAATGTACACATTCACATATGCCATGCCTTTTGAAAGTTCACGCTAGGCCACTTTGCTTTCACAAAAGACCTACATTAGGGGCGCCTGGGTGGCTTAGTGGGTTAAAGCCTCTGCCTTCTGCTCAGGTCATGATCTCAGGGTCCTGGGATCGAGCCCCGCATTGGGCTCTCTGCTCAGTAGGGAGCCTGCTTCACCCTGTCTCTCTGCCTGCTTCTCTGCCTGCCTCTCTGTCTACTTGTAATCTCTATGAAATAAATAAAATGTTTAAAAAAAAAAACAAAAAACAAAAAAACAAAAAGACCTACATCAGTACCAGTTCTTGCTGACAGAAATCTGTAAAGAATTTTTACTTTTATAAAAAAAGTAAAAGCAAAAATAGCATTTAGCATCTGCTTTGCAGCGAGTGGCCCTGCCCAGCTCCTTCCTCAGGAACTACCCTTGGTATCTCAGCATCAAGCCACCATAGCTTTAAACAGTGTCTTCGAGCATCTGTGCTTTACTTCGATTTATTTCTATATCTATTACAAGATTGGTCCTAAAGTATCAGGAAAACATAGGACAGGTTGTTTTTGGCGTTTGAAAAGCTCAAAAATTTTCCATTTAATTAATGGTTATTGCTTCTTTGCTCTAACCCATTTAGGCTTGTGAAAGGTTTTATAGGAACATTTCGCCTTCTGATGGTGGGAGAACCTATATATCAAACCATTGTTGTACGTCTTAAACTTACACAGTGTTACATGTCAATTATATCTTAATAAAATTGGGGAAAAGGGGTTAACACACATACAGGACTTGATATGGCAAAACAGCAGGTATTCAGAAAATATCAGGTACAGACATCACAGATCTCCAGACCAACCACAGGATAAAAACACAACTGAAAGCTGAACAAGAGTGAGAAATGAAGAGACTCTGTGGCTAAGACTTTAGGTCTAGCAAGGGCCCATTTGGAGATCAGGCTGGATCAGCAGAGGAAGCCAGAACTGCCTGGGACTAGAAATTCCTAAGAGTTTGAATCCTAAAACCAAACAAAGAGCTAGCCTCACAGAAGCTCAAAGAGAAAATTAAGGTCACATCTGCTCTGACTAGGCACATAATTGTGAACACACTTACTGGTTTAGGGATGAAGTGAAAGTTTGAGAGTGCGTCCAATTTTAAGAAGAGGGAATCCATCATCTTCTGTATTTCTTTGTGCTCTGGATTTTCTTCTTCTGCTGTTTTTTGCTTAGGAAATAAGTTCAGCAACATCAGACTTAGCAGCTTAATACACATCACAGGACAAACACTCAACAAAAGCTCAATAAGGATATGCCCCCATTTCTCATTATCAAGGCTTCAGCTTCAAAGACACATTACAACGCAGAATCAAAGTCATCAATACCATGCCGGTGCCAGCACCAGCCCAAGAAGCAATGTGGTGTGCACGTTAGGAGCTGCAGCAACCCCTCCCTCTACAATCCAGAACTTACAATTTAATTCCCTTGGTATATACTTCTGTCAAGAACTAAGCCACTTCCACTCAGATGACTATCATTAAAAGAAAAGGGAGCTGGGTAACAAGGGTTGGATGTTGAGGAATTGGAACTGTTTTGCATTGTTGGTAACGATGTAAATGGTGCAGTCACAATGGAAATGAATGGGGCATTTTCTCAGAAAGTGAAACAGAATTGCCATGTGACCCGCAATTCCAACCTCAGGTAAATACTCAGGAGAATTTAAAAAGAGGGTCTCAAAAAATACCTGTAAACATCTATTCAGAGCAGCACTCTTCCCAACAGCCAAAAAGTAGAAACAACCCAAATGCTCACAATCCCCTTTTCCCTGTGCCCACGTTTATTTTAAAAGGCTAAGACTGTTTTTATTTGCTTTTTTATTAAAGCATAACAAAACAAAACAAAACACACCAGAACAGGGAGGCAACTGGGTCTTTGTCTCCACGACCCTGACGCCAGAGACACTTTGGGGTCTGTTTCCACTGTCTGTCATCAGAGCCCACCTTCAGCCACACCCAAGCACTCGAAACTGCTTCTTTAACTTAACTCATTTTTTTATCCTGAACATGTTGTTTGCCTCATCCCAGATACTAATGGCTGTGACGTCATAAATATACAAGTAGAAGTTCATTCATGTGCTATGTACCGTCACCTTGCTCATTACCTCCAGGACGGACACCAAACTCTGGAAAATACTCATCATCCTCCCCAGACAAACTCTTAATGGAATGGGTCTAGAATTAGCCTATAAGTCCATACTCAAAAACTAGTGAACTGGCTGCTGAATTCCGAGACATAAATAAAACTAATATTTACAGAGCTGGTACAGCTATCACATTACATATTTAATTTTTAACTCTTACGGTTACAAAATGCTTTCTGTATTCACTGAATTCTCTCAAAATAGCCAGGCCATGTTCAGTAACATTTTCCTTCAACTACCACTCTGGGCTGCAAAGCAGCCAGAAGAATTAATTCAAATCTTTCCAGATCTTCAACTTAACAGTGGCATCAATGGCACTGATTGCTATTGCTGCCAACATGATATTAATTAATCAAATCTGGCAGGAATCTTAAATGGCTTTTGCAAATAAAAATGCCATCTCATCCATAGCAAATATAGACCACATTCTCAATAAATCAAGTGTGAAGGAATAATTCAATCACTATATTGGTAATATAGTATTATTGGAAATAGGACTTTGTCCTAACCAGGTATATTTTAAAAAATCTTAACTGAAAAGAAATAAGAACCAAAGGTCAAATAACCCACCAGACCAAATATCTGAATGAATTTCACAGATAATGTTCTATCAGTAACTTCTAAAGTATGAATGAGAACTAATTTTAAAATTGTAGGACTACCATAATAATTGCTGTGGAACAATGAGGTAACCAATAAATAACTGCAAAACAAGATCTCCTACGCCCTCACATTCAGTGGCATAAATATAACCCATCTAATCCTAACATACTCTCACATTTAAATGAGGTGAACCAAGAGCTCAAGATTTATTTCATGAATTTCAGCCATCAGGGTGGAACCAGTAGAGCTGATTCTCTACTTCTCTCTCTCTCTTTTTTTTTTTTTTTAAAAATAATAATGGCTTTTCCTTCTGGGCTTCCTTACCTGGTTGAGTTTGATGTACTCCTGCTCATAAATTTCAGCAAGGCTCAATTTGCTCTTCTCATGGTCTAATGTTAAACGTTTTTTATATTCATATGCATCCTCTTTAGGTCTTTCTTTACGTACTACATCATCCCAGGCCTGCACGTGAAAGTTGGAAGGAACATAAATTATCAAAATCCATCATTTCATTCTAGGCTCACTTAAGACTCTAGAAAATTTACGGTCAGTCCAGAGTAAGCAAATTATAGCAAAAAGTAATGAATTTCAACCTGCAAAATGTCTATTCAAGTCACAAAAAATAAATATTATGAAAAGCAAAGAGGATATTACTTAAGTTTCCTTTTTGTTTTTGTTTTAAATGCATCTTTCTCCTAGTTACCAACTTTAATTCCCCATTTCCCCATCATGGTTTGTTTAAAAGTCAACATTTGGAGTTTCTCTTGTTGCACTTCAAACTTAAGGATAGTCCACACATAGTGCCACCCTTCAAATCCTTCCTATTTCGAGCAAACGTTATACACGTTTTAAACTCATCCCTTATTGTACACGTCATATGCCCCGTCTTATTCTAAGTTTACAAAATAAGGTCAATTCTTTTTTTCTCATGTGACTGATAGTTATTGAACACTTGTTTAGCAGACTATGTAGATGCCCTGCTTCATATCCCCTGGCCCATCTCTAAGTTCACCTATAGCTGCAGGGAGACCGTGTCTGTACATGCCAACAGCTTCCCATCTCAAGCTGGGACTCCACTTCTTATCCTGTGGGTTTTCTGGAATGCCAGGGCATATTGCCTACCTATGCTCAAGACAGCTCCGAGGTGTCTAGGACTTAACACCTCCAGAGGCAACTCTTAACCAGCTAAGGACTGAGTTTAGTGGATAAATATTCCAGCAGATCTGTCCCCCGTGAGGTAAATCTGAGACAAATTCTACACAGATCCTCAGGGGTCCCCAGCAGGGTTCATTCCCAGTTGCCCATTTTGACAGTTAACTTCATGTGTTTATCTGGCTGGGTGAAGGGATGCCCAGACAGATGGTAAAACATTATATCTGAGTATGTCGTGTGGACGTCTCTGGAAGAGAGCAGTATCTGACTTAGTATACTGAGTAAAGCAGATGTCTTCACTAATTTGCATGGACACCATCTAATCCACCAAGGACCCAGATAGAACAAAAAGTGGGAGGGAGGATGAATCTGCTCTCTGCTTGAGCTGGGACATCCATCTTCTCCTGCCCCTGGACATTAGTGCTTCTAGTTTTCAGACCTTTGGACTTGGATTGGAATTTGTACCACCAGCTCCCCTGGTTCTCAGGTCCTGGGATGCAGCATTCCTGGTTTTCTGCTTGCAAACAACTCAATTTCTCAACCTCCATCATCACACGCATCCTTTTCTTCCTCATTTGGGGTCACTGAAACTTTTCAGTATTCAATTTTAATGTATTAATTTTGTTTTTGATTATCTTTCTATACTTTTTCAGTGGTTGCTCTAGGGATCTAAGATCAATTGTTAAAAACTTTGCTAGGCTTTTAACATTCGAAAAAAATAAACCCTTTATTTGACCCAGCAGATACTGTGCTTAGATGAAGGGTCCCAAGTATGACCACATCAGTTCAGAACCAGTCCCCGTACCTGTCACCCTCTACCAGCTTCACCTGGCACCACCGGATGGGTGAATAAGGGGAAAGGAAGACCGGCGGTGGTTCTGGCTGCCCCCTTCTCCTCACACACAACTGCCAATCTTTACAGAGCACTAGTGAAAGGCAGTGTCTCACACAACAAAAGCAATAACAAGAGATGAGGATAGTGTAGACTTAGTAGTAGACTTCAGGGGAGATTTAGAGCTTTAAATGAGGAACTGATACAAAGTTTCTACGAAAACAAAGAAGAGTAATGGTCCCCAAATAGTCTAGTATTTCTAAAATTTTCAGTGAATTTTAAAGTAAGTTAAATTTCATTCTTACCGACCTGATCTCTTATCCTCTGCTTAATGATATCTTCCAGTTGAAGGGTGGTTTCTTCTGTGATCACAGGGGCTAAAGGAAATATAACATGTACTCATTAACTAAATATAAACTAGACCAGTGGTTCTCAAAGGGTGGCTCTTAAACCAGCAGCATCAACATCTGGAAACTTGTTAGAAATGTGAAATCTTGGGCTCTACCCCCCATACCTCTTGAATCAGAAAGGGGTGGGGGGGGGACACCCTAGCTGTGTTTAAGTAGCCCTTCTGATGCTCCCTCCAGTTGAGAACCAAAAAACTAAAGAATATCTGGTAATAAGCACTGATACTTTTAGTCTATGCACCTGAGTACTCTCCTTGTCTTTTTTACTCTCTCTAGAACTGAATAAAATGAAAATTCATTTTGACTTCATAGGTAGAAGAATTTGATGAGATGACCAGGGTTTCTGGCTAGAGTACACAATTAAATAAGCGGACAATGACAGTAAACATTGTATACAGATCACTAGCAGAAATCATTATGGATTACACATTATGTACCCTGTAGGCACAAATTAGCATATTAGGAATTCCTGAGTGAATTAATAGTACTGGCTGTATAAGAGAATGTCTTATTTCTTAGAAGATACATGCACTTAGTACTTAGGAGTGAAGTGTCAGGATCCTGGTAAGTTACGTTCAAGTAAACTGGGAAAAAATTACCCACATGCAATCACACACATACACAAGGCAGGGAAAGGAAAGCAAATATGGCAAAATGTTAACTGGTGAATCCACCTGAATGTATTTATATGTTTGCTGTACTATTTTTTCAACTTTTCTGTATGTTTACAAGTTTTTAAAATAAGAAGTTGGGCGGAAATAAAACTTTGACTCTATGAAACAGAACTGCAGAAAAAGCGTGGAAACACACACTTGCAGAGGCCCAGTGGGCTCACGTACCCAGGCGGACCGCATGGTCAAAGTGCAGAGTTTCCTCTAGGAGGCTGTTCTCTGGGCGTTTCTGAGCTGTCACTTCCCCTTGAAGCTGCCAAGGTTTTTTTTCCAACAACTCTTTTTCTAAAGATTCAATTTTTTCATTCATCTAAGAAAGAGACAGAAAGTTACTACACATTCAGGAAACAAAATCAGGCTTATGACTAAATAAAAGCAACTAACATCTTTACAAACACAAAAACAAGGAACGCATTATTCCTCAATACATATGTTTTGCTCTTGCCACCATTTTATTACTAATCAAGAGTGACTTCCTATTCCAGACACCTGTGGTGGGGCAGGAGCTGCAGATGACCTCTTTCCCTCCGATTTGAAATGTCATGTTTATAATATACTGAATTCCTCTAGAAGAATTTGGGTAGATTTCTGGGCTCCATTCTAATGATCTATCTATTCACAAGCCACTATCAACTTTAATTATTAGAGCATTCCAAGATTAATTTCTTTATTAGAACATTAGTAACCGAAGGAGCCTCTTTTGACCCCACGCTCCCAAATCCAAATTATTTCTAACTACTAGAAGATATCTCTAATGACTTTATCATGTACAGAATGCCAGCCTTCTCAGCCGCTTTACTGAATTCTCATACTTTTCCTAATAGCTTAATTCATTTGCTTAGGTTTTTCCAGCATACTTTGCAAATATTAATGCTCACTTCAGTTTTTCTTACCTCTTATCCCTCTCTTTTGTAGCTGCACTAACACTTTTTTTTTTTTTAAAGATTTTATTTATTTAACAGAGAGAAACACAGTGAAAGAGGGAACACAAGTAGAGGGAATGGTAGCAGGAGAAGCAGGCTTCCTGCCGAGTAGGGAGCCCGATGCAGGGCTCAATCCCAGGACCCTGGGCCGAAGGCAACCACTTAAGGACTGAACCGAGGCGCCCCTGCACTAACACTTCTATGAGGATGTTAAATAACAGTGGTAATGGTAATTGTGGACATTTTGTCTCATTCTTCATTTTAAAGGGATATTTCTAGAATTTCACCACTAAGCAGGATAGCACCTTTTGGCTACATGTGTTTCTATTTCACTACAAGTGAAAATTAGGAATGGATACTGAATTTCATCAAATGTCTTTCTGACATATGAGAAAAGAACCATATGCTTGTCTCCTTATTCTCTTACAACCAAATATTGCATTAATAAATTTTCTAATCCTGAATTAAGAAAATGAGGCACACTTGGTTGTGGTATTGTTAGTCTTTCACTGTGTTATTTTGGTTATGTAAATGAAACCATGTGTGAGTAAAACACTCAAACCTAATGTCAGGTTTGGCTACCATATTGTAATAGCGTCAGAAGAAAAAAGTTTGGAAGCTTTACTCCTTATGTGTGGGAATTGATTAAACAAAACTCAATGGTATTTCTTGAAAGCTTGATAGCTTCATATAATTCTCCAATAAAACTAAACCTGCTTTTCTTTTTTCTTTTTTTTTGAGAAGACACGGGGAGTGGGGACACCAATTCAATGCAATTTCATATTTTCTTTCCCAATGATTCCCTACCCCCCCTTTAAATCTCCTCTCTCTTCTGGGAATAATCTGACAATCATGGATTTAACTCAGATTCTCTTTTTCTAATAATTCTTTTGATGTCCTTGATATAATTGATTATTTGCCTATTCTCATTTCTAATTATGTAATATAATTTTAATGGGGTTAAATGGTAAAGACAAATAACTGAAGCCAGGCTGGCTATATCTATTATTTTCAAATGATACTTCATTTGTCTGAAATCATATCACAAGTAAATAGTTTTTATCAACTTTGGAAGACGTGTTTGAGGTGGTATTAATTAATATTCAGGGGCCGACTGGGTGGCTCAGTGGCTTAAAGCCTCTGCTCAGGTCATGATCTCAGGGTCCTGGGATTGAGCCCCACGTCGGGCTCTCTGCTCAGCGGGAAGCCTGCTTCCTCCTCTATCTCTGCCTGCCTGTCTACTTGTGATCTCTCTCCTCTCTGTCAAATAAATAAATAAAATCTTTAAAAAAAAAATAATGAACATTCAGACTATGTGAGCCATCTACAGAGTATCTCAAAGAAGCAGTATCCTTATAAGCAGCTGAACAGCTACAAAGAGAAGTTCACAGGACAAGTTCACAGGACAGCTAATTTAAAAAACTGCGCCATTAGGTATAAAGAAACCAGGGACACAGGAAAAAACAGGTTTTTACACGAATCAAAAGCCACAGGTTGGGAAATGCAGCACTGCTTTTTGCAAATTAGCTACCTACCACATGGGCATCTCTATACAGTGTCTGGTAGGGAGTAGTAGCAAGATTTTTATTTTGTTTTTTAAAAGGTAAGTATTCCATCAAGAACAACAGAGATTAGTTATGAGTCCCACAGTCCTAGTAAACAAATAAAAAGTTCCTTAAATTCCCAATTCTTACCTTTTCCTGTCTTTTTTCAAAAGAGGATTTGACTTCATCAGAATCTTTCGGTATATTTAAGATATTTGTATCCTCACTTTCCTCATCATCTGGCAAAGCAAAGGTCACTCTTTTCGAGGTTTCTTTATGTTGTTTACTGTCTTCACTTTCTTCAAGTTCATTATCTTCATCACTATAGTACCAAAACACTTATGAAAGGATAATACACTATTTTTCATCAGGAAGACAAAACGAATTCTCTAGTAATTACAGATATTTTGTATACCTGTACAAACAGAATTCCAAAGTCATTCAGTTATTAAGGAATAAAAGGTATTATTTAGGTGAAATAGAACAAAAAGTGTGTAGCATATAAAAAAATAAATTATTCCTCAATCTGTAATACAAATGTATCTCACAATAGTAACAGCAAGGCATTTTTAGTTTGATTGCCACTGCCAGTGATATTTATCTTCATTAGATGATCTCTAAAGCCCCTTTAAACTCAGACACTTTCTTCTGGCTATCTTGAGACTATCTGATCTTAGAGAATGACTTCTTAGGACAAACATAGTTGACAACTATGAGTACACACATATAATTGGACTAGCTTACAGTATAAAGGATTCAAAATACTCACGTTTCAGAAATGCTCTCTTCTTCTTCATCAGCAATTTCTTCCTCCTCATTTGAACCCAGTTCATCGTCATGAACACTTGCTAGGTCTTCATCACTTTCAACTGGATCAAAGAAGTCTTTGTATTCCAGGTTTCTCGAGCTTTTACCTGACTAAAGTAAAAAGATTTTTCAGACTTTCAATTAAGAACAGAAGAACACATTAAATCATGCATATATGTGTATGCATATTACATACAGGGAACTGACAACACTACCATACAACTGTAAGAGCTATCGGACTGCAACAAACTGGAAGGAAGCATAGATTCATTTATAACTGATGAGACAGAGCACAACATTCCTAACTCTAAAGCTTCTAACTACAATTATTTCCAAAATATCCCTGCCTAGAGAATACAAATGCCTTCCTCTCCCTATTATTATTTTTAGTGTTTGGTGGAATACGTTTGAGAGAAATTCTGAATACCTCTAATGTGTGGTTATGGTTCTTAGGTTACAAAACAAGTATTCTGTGATAAGGAAATGATGGCTTTGGTTTAATTTCCTGTCCACTGTTTTCAACTGATCTAAATATTTCATTTACGCTCTGGTGAGTTTGGAGGTATTTTAAACCACTTCTCAAGAAACAGAACAAATCTGGGGTGCCTGGGTGGCTCAGTGGGTTAAAGCCTCTGCCTGCGGCTCAGGTCATGATCTCAAGATCCTGGGATCGAGCCCTGTGTCAGGCTCTCTGCTTGGCAGGGAGCCTGCTCCCCCCACCCCCCTTTCTGCCTGTCTCTCTGCCTACTTGTAATCTCTCTCTCTGTCAAATAAATAAAATCTTTAAAAAAGAAAGAAAGAAAGAAACAGAACAAATCTAATTTAAGGAGATAGAAAGTCTCTTCTCCCAAAACTTTACCTTAGATTTTTGACTTCCAAGCAGTTCTCCCTCATCTTCATCAGAATCAACATCTTCAAAAAAATCAATGTTTCCTTCTTCCTCATCATCTTTTTGTTCCTCTTCCTTTTCCATGTTTTCTAAAAAGGTCTCCATTTCAGATAGTTTGAAAAATTTATCATCTACTATGGACTTCTCTCTTGGTTTCCTAGGCACTTTGTCTTGCACCTTGCTCTGCTGCTCCAATTTGCTGATATCAAAATCAAGATCAGAATCCTCATCACTGAAAACTGGACTTTTCCTCAGATCAACTTTGCTCAAGTTTTTAGCTCTCTCATCCACTTTAGGATCATCACCACTCAGGTCAGCCACTTCCTCCTCCTCCAGATCTTGTTCGAGGATCTCCTGACCATCAGATTCCACTTCTGAGCCATCCTCTTCACATTCTTGCTCTTCATTCTCTGGAAGAAGACTGATGTCTTCATCTTTAATGGTTTTACTAACTTCATTCTGGAAGCATTGTAAAATTGGTTCGTTTTGCAATTCTAGCTGTTGCCAAATCTGCTCATCATCAAAATTGTCTATCACCAGTTTTTTTAATGGACTTCCATGGATCCTGTCATTCTCTAATATTTTACTAAAATCATAAAGTACTTTTGTTAACGAAGTGAAGTTTGATGCCAATTCATCTTGAATCCTATTAAGGGAGCACAGGGAGGAAGTTAAGAGAGATTTATAATTATAGACAATAATTTCACAGCACTGAATTAAAAGGAGAAAGAAGCCTAACTCTTGTGCAAAATCACACTTGAATGAAATATCAATTTTAAGTATAGATTCTGGCTCCTAAGAGTGTATTATCTTGCTGAGGAGCCGCATAAATATATAATTATGTCTGTGATCTGCTATATGGATGATTTTAGGCATGGTAACTATTACACACCTCTTTGCCTAAAGACAAATAGTGAATCTTAGTCTTAAATGCTCAACTCTGCTATATTATATGCCACTCCATTCAATCAGCCAATGGTTAACATCTGCTTTGGCTCAAGAGTGCTCAGAAAATACTTCTCAAGATGTGACATCTGAAATGAGACCTGCATATAAGGAGACAGTCTTACAAAGACCTGGAAACAAAAAACAAAACAAAACAAACAAAACAACAACAACAACAACAAAAGACCTGGAAACACATTCCAAGCGGAAAAAACAGGGAGAACAAATTTTGTAAGATGGAAATGAACTCGGGTGAGTTTGAGGAACAGAAATGCCAGCATGGATGGAGTGTGGTAAAGGAGGAAGAAGGCCAAGGACGTACATAGATGGGAGCTGTATCTTGCAGGGCTCAGAGGTAAGAGTTTGCTGTTTTAAGTGTAAAGAGAAGCCATCAGAAGATTTTAAGCCAAAGGAGCAAGATGATGTAATTTACATTTTGTAAAGATGGCCAACGGAGGAAAAGGAATGAAAGTACAGTGATTAGGCTGACACAACCACCCAGGCAAAGGATGACAACTGTGCAGGGTTAGAGCAGCAGATACTGTGACAAGCAGTCAAATTTAGAATATAGTTTGAAGAGAGGACTGACAGAATTTGCTGATGAATTAGAGGTAGAAATGAGAAAAAGGAAGATATCAAGGAAGCAGCTTAGTTATATGTCTGAACACTGAAAAAACAGGAGCTGTTTACTGAGATAGGGAAGGCAGGTGCATGTGGAAAAGACTTCAGGGAGGGCAGAGTATGAGAGTGTAAATCTGCTCATCATCAAAATCGTCTATCACCAGTTTTTTTTTAATGGCCTTCCATTAAAAAACTTTCTGTACTTTACAGGCCATTTTGGTAAAAGAAATTTGAGATGCTGGGACCGTATATGGCCGGAGCTATTGAGCGCCTGAAGCTCAAGGGAAAAGTCGGTGTTAAACACAAATCTGAGAGCCACACTTTCATAAATCATACTTTTAAGTCTTTCAACAAAATACGTAGGGCTTGTGCTAGGAAGAGAGATTAAAGTCCTAATTCTCAAGAAGCTCATTGTGGGGTGGGGGGTAGATAGACAACAAATTTAATACTTTCAAAAAAGTATGATGAGTAAGTAAGCATTGGGTGGTTTGCGAACATATTAGAGAAAAGAGCAACCAACCTAGCGGGCACGTACCTGTGTGAAGAGCAGGGGGAAGCCTCTGGGCGTTAATAATTGAGCTTAGTTTGGTTAGCCCACGACTAGGAGATCTGCACTGTACAGCATGTGACGATTTAAAATTTTTCTGATAGGATAGGGGAGCGTAAACTATCTGAAACCTGCGGGAAACAGATGTAAGCTTCCCTTTACCTTCCCCCTACTCCAGAATCCGCTGGCAGGCCGCGCCCACGTGAGACCTGGGCCGCACCCCGAGCCCGGGCTCCGTTCACTTACGTGAGAAAGCACTCCGGCTGGCCTGTGGCCTTATCAACCTCCTTCAGACACCGTTCCAGGGTCCGCCGACGCCAGACCCTTGGGGCCATTGCCGTCTGCAATTCCGGACAGCGCCGCATGCACAGGAAAAGGGCCGTCCGGAAACCGCGCCACAAAGACGCGCCTCGAGCAACCTGAACCCTGGAAGCAAAGGTTCCGCTGCGTAAAGGTTCCGGACCCACCCTCCTGCCAGAGCCAATAGCAGCGCAGGAACTTTCGTTGGGCCATTGGTCAGTTCTAGCGCCTTGGAACTTTCTCTAAACTTTCTGTTTTGTATTCCTGAGGGGCCCACAGGGGTGACGTGTCCTTCGTTTAAGTTTCTGCTTTAGGTGCACTGGAAGGCTTCAATACATAGAATAACAAGCCCACCCGCAGCACCGCAGGAACGCAGCAACGCTCTCCACGCCCTCTAGCCTCGTAGGCCCCGCCCCCGGACGCGTGGACCCACCCCTTGACCAAGCTCCTTTCCCCGCGTGAAGCACCCCGCAGTTCAGAGGGTTACTTCCCAAAATGGCGCGCATGTTAAAGGCGGCGGTGGCGACGGTGGCCTTGGCGGCGGCGGCAGCAGGGGCGGGGGCGGCCGAGAGCGCCCTAGGTGAATACCCAGCGCGGCCGGGGATGTCCGGGGGGAAGAGCGCGCGGGACGCGAGGCTGGGGGCTGGGGTAGGCGGCGGGTGGCCAGAGCCCCAAAGTCCGCTGCAGTCTGTCCCCCGGTCAGCACCTTTAGGCAGGAGGTATCTCCTGGGAACGTCTCAGGTTAGCGTGGCGCTTCTGTATACGATTCTCACAGTCACCTTAGGAATTGTATGTGGTTGACATTGCCCCTCTTTATAGGTGACCCCAGAGGCCAGGGACCTGCCTAAGGGGACGGACGGCAAGACTGAGACAGAAGTATAAGTATGTGAAGTCTATGGCAGAGGGACAGTGAATGTTAATTTCCAGTGCACCATAGGAGACGGGAGAAACCAGAAGCTAGGGCATGTCCTTTAAGCTGAACTCCCACGTCCTAACAAAGTCCCACTGGAAACCCTTGGAGGTCAGTTGTGTGAAGAATACCAAAGGAGTGTTTTTTCCCCTCTTGCCCTAATGTATTTGTTATTCTGCATGTAAGCAGAAAAGACAAAGGCAGACGGATTTGGAAGGTTCCTTGGGTCTTCTACACCTCCATGAAAAAATAAAAAAAAACCTGGATAGACTCAGTAAATGACAGAAACTCAAGTTTTCTGACTCTCAAGCCACCCACTTTCTCCTCTTTCTTTTTCCTCTTTGTTCTTCCTCAGAGGCTACTATTTAAATTAATGAAATTCCCTGTTCAGAAGAGTGCCAAGTGGTAATGTCTCAAGAGTTACCCCTGAATATTTGCCATAAAGCCTTCAGCTTAACACCTTCAGAAAGTGTTCAGGGATGAACCTTTAATAATGTTAGATAGTACTCTCTCTATTCCATTTATTCAAATTTACAGTGCTTGCTAGCCATCCATTCAAGTCTCATCTCAAACTAACCAGGTCTTTATTGATCACTGTAGTCTTCCTTACCAGTCACAACATTTCTTATACATTTATCATTGCAAGTCACCAAGGCTAAGTAATGAGACACATACAGAGATGTGCACCAAAATGGTTTTAGTTGTCTCAGCACTTTATCAGTTTGAAGAGGTGGTCTGTACACATGAAAAAATATTATAACAGACTGAGCACAGCTTGTTGAAATGAATCTAATTAATAAGGAGTCTCAAGTTTTTATAACAACACACCCTCTTGGTTCCTCCTTCTTCTCCTTCGTAAGATATAAGCAGCATCTTAGCTCACACACAATTGCAAGTAACCCTTTGCAAAAAAAAAAAGAAAGAAAAATAAGACAAAAAGTCATCTCTTAGGATCTCTTAGAAAGCCATGTACTAGAATGTAGATATTATTCATAAAACATGCACTAAAGATATTAAAAGTTGAGAATCAAAAGAATGGTAAAAATTTCAGAGGAAAGAGAAAATTCAACATCATGGTTTAATAGCATCAACTTTGATGTCAGACAGACCTGAGCTTGAGGCCCAGCTTAGTGTGACCTTGAAGAAATTACTTAATCAGGCCTATTTTCTGTGTCTGCAAGTGGGAAAAATAATATTGTTTGATGCAGGAGTTATGGTAAAGATTGAAGTGCCCACTGAACTATTACTGTTATGTTATGTCTATTTGATGGCTATGAGAACTAATAGAACCAGGCTAGCACATGACGTACTCCCACTTCAGAATTGATGATTTCGCAGTCTGGTTACGCAAGATTACAGACTTAGGCAAGCATACAGGGTGATATTGTTGCATAACAAATAAAACCATGGGTATCTGCTGGTAATGAAATCAAGTCAACAAGATGGTACATCATAGTATGGATTCAATTCTCTACTGTGGGTAAATCCCAGCAGTATGGAGAATGCCTAGAGATTAGGCCATATCTGTACTGGGGATAATAACCAGCTTATCCAGTTTTTGAAAGGCAGAATTGTTATATAGTTTCCACTTCTATATGATATTAAAAGAATTTGTCAAGTTAAAGCAATTATCATGAGTAGTGTGGGTGAATTAGAAGGTTACTATAAACAACTAATTTTAACTTGAAAAAAATTGTAAATGACTATGCATGTATCAAAAAGCAAAAAGAGAAATATGCCTATGATACCTTCCAGCAGCATTATTTTACTAGTATCAGTAGTCACTAACTACTGACTACTACCAAAGATCTTCTAAAATCACAGCCCATGCCATAAGTTTCCAGAGTAAAAGGAGAGTAGTTTCCTTGTGATAAAAAGTAGTAAGTTGTGGATTGATGAAGTGATGCAGGGAATACAGAGATACTATGTGTGCCAAAACCTTAATACAAGTAATACAAGTAATCTTTAGTGTTTGAGAAAAATTTTTAATATAAGTCTAGTATCATATAGGGTAGGTGCATATCAGTGTTTTCCTTTAAAAGTGTAAAAAACGTTAGAATGTTAAAATATGTTAGAAATGTTTACATTTATAAGCAAGTTATTGATGTAACCTTTCTGTAAGTACTAATAATGATCATTCTTAGAATTTGTTATGTACCTTGTGCCAGGTACTTTTCTAAACCCTTTATATTTATTATTCATTTTAGTCTCATGACAATTCTATGAAGTAGGTATTATCTTCCTGTATGAGAAAAGAGAGACACAGAGAGGGTACGTAATTAGCCCAAGTTACACTAATGATAGGGTCAAGATTTGAACCAGGGCAGTTTAACACTGGAACGCACATTCTTTTTTTTTTTTATTTTTATTTTTTATTAACATATAATGTATTATTTGCCCCAGGGTACATGTCTGTGAATCATCAGGCTTACACATTTCACAGCACTTACCATAGCACATACCCTCCCCAATGTCCACAACCCAGCCACCCTATCCCTACCCCCTCCCCACCTCCCAGCCACCCTTAGTTCGTTTCGTGAGTTTAGGAGTCTCTTATGTTAATCCCCCATTTTGTTCAAGAGTCAACCATATATACATATTGCGCAGCTGTCACTACCATCTATCTCCAAAACTTTTTCATCATCCCAACCTGAACCTCTATACCCATTCAGCAATAACACCCATTATCCTCTACCCCCGATCTACCTTTTATGAATTTGACTACTCTAGGCTCTGTGCATGTGTGGAATTAGACAGTATTTCCTTTTGTAATTGGCTGTTTCTCTTGGCATGTTTTTAAAGTTCATCCATGTTGTACCATATGTCAGAACTTCATTCCTTTTAGGATTGAATACTAGTCCATTTTATGTGTACACCATATTTTATTTTTTCATCTGTTAATGGACACTTAGGTTATTTCCAGATTTTGGCTATTGTGAATAATACATCGATGAACATGGATTTATAAATATATCTTTGAAGCCCTGTTTCAATTCTTTTGGATATATACCCAGAAGTGGGATAACTGGACAATGTGGTAATCTTATGTTAAGACCCCACCTTTAAGGAACATAATACTTCACAGAAAAACGGGAGGAGGTCAGAAAAATGAATCCTGTTAAGCACACACAATAAATTCCAATTTGGCTTGTAAAGGATTGACTTCATGAAAAAAGGTAGTTTTGAAAATAGAAGATGATCCTGATAGGAGACAATAGTGGCCAAGTTATAGGACTGTGGGGAGAGATTTACTTTTATTATGGAGTCATATGTGAGTGGAGTAACAAAAATATGGTCTGTTTACTGACTGTGATGAGTAGAAAGTTATTCCTACCAGAGTTTTAAACAGGTGGAAAATATGTATATGGTGCTATGGGGAATCCACTGGTTGAATGCTGAAAATATATGGGCTTCTTACCAAACAACTCGAAGGCACTTCTGATGAGTGTCTTTCTAAGCATGTTATTTCTCCTCAAATAAGATGCACAAAAGTTCAGACTTGAGAACTTATTACATGTTCTAAAATTAGATTATGTAAAATTTGTACAACTTTGCAAATATGGAAGAAAACAGTGAGTTGTACACTTCAAATGAGGGAACCTTGTAGTGTGTAAATTATAGGAAGACCTTATTACATGTGACTATTAGATCTGTTAGGAAGACCTTATTACAAGTGACTGTTCACAGTTTTGTGGCACTTTATGTACAAATTTAACATAATTTCTTTTAAACAGTAAGTACCCTTAATGCATATAGACCCTTGCAGCTGAGGCTTTCTTGTTTGAAGCCAATGTTTGAAAAGGCTGGTCTGAGATAAATGCAATCTGAATGGAAGGAAATGCAATGTTATTTTTAAGTCAAGGCACTGAAAGTATTTAGTTAGTAAGAGCCAATATTGAGGGAAAGACAGGAATCAGAACTAACATACACACCAGATATGGTAACATATCTGTTTCTTATATATCAGATTCCCGATTTGTGGAAGTCATTTGTTTCTTAAATCTGTAGATACTCATCTTTGCAATCCTGTTGGGTTTTAACACTCCTATTTTTATTTTTTTTTTTTAAGATTTATTTATTAGAGAGAGAGAGAGCGTGCACATGCGAGCAGAGGGGAGGGACAGAGGGAGAGGGAGGGAGAAAAGTACCCCCTTTATTCCATGTTTCCTGGCCCAGTTTGCTTAGTCTACAGGACTGCACTTTAGACTTTTAGCTAAAGTTATCCCATCGTTGTTGTTATTGTTTTAGGGTAAACAATAATGTATACATTTTATACGTATACATTTATACGTATACATAATAATGTAACATTTTAAAATATACAAGTTATCAGCATTTATTACATTCACCGTGTTGTATAACCATAATCTTTATTTAATTCCAAGATATTTTCATCACCCTAAAGGGAAATCTCGTGCCAGTTAAGCAGTCAATCCCCATTCCCATCTCCGTCCAGCCCTTGGCAACCACATATTTTGCTTCTTGTCTCTATGGACTTACCCATTCTGGATATTTCTTATAAACATATGACCTTTTATGTCTGGATGCTGTCACTTAGCATAATGTTGTCACTTAGTATAGTGTTTTCAAGGTTCACCCATGTTGTATCATTGCTTAGTATCTGCTGTGTGGATAATATTCCACTGTATGAATATGAATCATTTTCTGTGGCTATTGGGAATACTGCTGTCATGAAAACTTGTGTTCGATTTTTTGCTTGAGTACATATTTTCAGTTATTTTAGGTAGCTAGGTGCGGAATTTCTGAGTCACACACTAATTGTATATTTAACTTTCTGAGTTTTCCAGACTGTTTCATGGCAGCTCTATCATTTTACATTCTTATGATCAGTGTACAAGGATTCCAGTTTTTCCACATCCTCATCAACTCCTTTAGTTGTGGATATGAAGTGGTATCCTGTTGTGTTTTTGATTTGCCTTTCCCTAATGGCTAATGATATTGAGTATCTTATATGCTTTTTGGCTCTTTTTATTTATGTTTTTAACCCCTGGTTTTTCTTTAAGTTTGTTTATTCAAGTAATCTCTACATCCAGTGTGGGGCTTGACCTCATGACCCTGAGATCAAGAGCCTCATGCTCTGCCAATTGAGCTAGGCAGGTGCCCCTCTTAACCCTTCATTTTAAGGAAGTTGAATTACTGAATTCTCACCATTATCACTGGGTTTATTTTTGTTCTGTTCCCAGAGACCAAATAAAATCAATAAAGTGGGTTTTTTTTCCTCAAGCTAGTTTACATTTCTAGAAATAAGATAAACCTATAACCACAAAGTCTTGACTGTTACATTATGTAAAGATGTTATTATCTATTTTCCTAACATATAACGAAGATTTTGTGTTCCATTAAAAAGAAAGAGAACCACTCTTTCCTCTTCTACCATTTCCAGATGATAAGGTGGTTACAGAGAAGGTAGACCACAGGGAAGCTTCCGATAACATGAGTTGCTTGGGCTGCCTTTTCAGTGTCAGGGGTTTTAGAATGTCCTCCAACAAACTGGAACAGTATAGAAAACTTCACCTTCATTTGGACATCTTGTAATTTGTTCCTTTGATGTTTCTATATGTTCCATTGCTAGTAGTAGGATGCCTGCCAAGAACCACCCGCTGCCCCAACTCTTGTAGAGTGATAGCACTGATAAGGAGAATTCAGAAACACCTAGATTGATACCCTTAAGATTTCACAGAGCAAATGACTTCTTTTGATGTGCATTTTACTCTAAACATCATTCGCCTTACCTACCATGTTTGTTTCTTTTTTAATACAAATACATTCTGTATTGAACTTTCATTGCAAAATGCGCAGGTAGTTAGAGATGCGAGGAAAGAAGGAAAGAGCAGTTTGACCAGTGATTTTGTTGGTTGTTAGCATTTTTAATTCACTACCACCATGCTCTTGAGATGGTTTCTTGGTCTCCACAGATTACTCTGCCTACCACTCAGTTAGCAAATGATCATTGTATATCAATAACAATGAGAATGACTGAATTTATTGTGCACCTGTTATGTATGTCTGGCACCACATTATATATTTTTTAAATATTTTATTTATTTATTTGACAGAGAGAAAGAGATCACAAGTAGGCAGAGAGGCAGGCAGAGGGAGAGGGGGAAGCAGGCTCCCCGCTGAGCAGAGAGCCCGATGCGGGGCTCGATCCCAGGACCCTGAGATCATGACCCGAGCTGAAGGCAGAGACTTTAACCAACTGAGCCACCCAGGTGCCCCCCATGTTATATTTTTTATACCAAATATCTAATCTTTACAGCAAACTTAGCAAGATAGATATTTAGTGGGTAGTACCAGAATTTTTTTAAAAAACTGAAATAAAACATAACAGAATAGAAACTGTCAGAGCACATCGCATCTTTGGAGAAGTAGGTATGCTTTTCATGAAATTTACTTTCAATTGTACATATATGTATGTGCGTACTAGTTTGGAATAAACTTGAATATCAAAATACAATGAGCTCATAGAACTGAGCTGGGTCAACCTATTGATAATGACAACCTCTGAGTATTTCCATTATCAGTTAATACAGGCTTGAGCATGGCAGAAGACTATCTCAGGCTGAATTTTGCCTTCTACTGACCTATGACGCATCATGTTTGTCAAGCAGTACCGTACACTGGTTACCAATCCCAGGGGAAGACTCTAAACACTTCACCCCATTGTGTCTTGGTGTCAGAGTCTTCAAAGAAAACACAAGCAGTAGATGGAACAGTTCTTTACTTTCATAGAAAGAAGTCAGAGCAAGATTACCTTTAATAGTAGGTGTTGGTCCACCATTGCCAATGAGTGTCTCCCAATGGCCAGTGCAGGACAGTTTACATATCCGCTCTTGTGCTGTCCCCTCTCCACAGAGGACTGATAGAACAGTGAGGACTCATATAACGTATGACACACACACTTTAAGCTGAGATAAAAGAGCATTCATAGAGCCTAAAGAGGGAAGGAGTCTGCCAGGACAAGGTGATAAGCCCTGCACAGGCCATATTTCTCTCTTGGTAAGGAAGTTTTCATCCTTATGCGGTTGAGTAGGGGGTTGAAAGACTACACACAGGAAGCTGCCTTTCCCCACAAGGTTTGTGGTCTTAAGTAGAGTCATTTTAATTTCCTTATTATCAATAATTACAGTAAAAGGGAATTAATTATTTGTTAGCTGGAGCTTTATGATACTAAGTACTGTTTAATATATTTTCCATTAAGGGCTAAATCTAATTGTTTAGAATATGTGTTCTTCAATTTACCATTTTGTACCTTTATTATTAACTGATGTAGTTTTCCAAGATTACTTTTAGACCTCGTATATATATATAGTTTTCATTCTGGGGAGAATCTGGCTCTTAAAATCCAGTGTATTGGGGATGGGGAAACAGTAATCCACAGGGAGAATACATTACAAGTTGCTTCCATTTCTAAATGAAAGAGATTTCTTCACATTCAGAAGCAGTTCAGCTTCTAATTCTTCAAGATTATTAAAAGGAACAGTTTTAAAAAAATCTGGTCTCAGAGGGAATTCTCAGAAGTTTAAGGACCCTCTTAATCTTTGTTTATTTTTCTCCCAACAATGAGATATTTTCCTTAGTAATCATTCAAAAAAATTACATTAAAAAGCACTGTAATGGTCGTGACTTTTAAAACATATTACTATAAGACAAAAAATCAGTTATAAGTAGGAAGAAAATTGCTTGTTCTCATCATTGAATGTGTGTTGTTTCACTGTCACATTCAACCTTCCTCTTGTGAAATGCAGAAAATAGCAAGTAATTCTTAATGCTTTCAGTTGTCCTTTAAGTGTTATCAATAAGTAAATTATCCTGAAAAATGCCATCTTCGTTTTAAATCTAAAAAGCTCAGAATTAGGGACGCCTGGGTGTCTCAGTGGGTTAAAGCCTCTGCCTTCGGCTCGGGTCATGGTCTCGGGGTCCTGGGATCGAGCCCCGCATTGGGCTCTCTGCTCGGCGGGGAGCCTGCTTCCCCCTCTCTCTCTGCCTGCCTCTCTGCCTGTGATCTCTCTCCTCTCTGTCAAGTAAATAAATAATTAAATCTTTAAAAAAAATTTAATTTTTGGGTTCCAGACAGTTGTTTCAGAACAGAGTAATTCTGACATAGTTTTTTTCATTTATCTTCCTGATTAAATTCCTAATTAAATTCCTGATTATTCCTAATTAAAACCAGAATAGGCATATAAATGATTTTTACATGTATTATGCATTTAGGTTTTTTAAAATTATTTTTTATTATGTTAGTCCTCATACAGCACGTCATTAGTTTTTGATGTAGTATTCCAAGATTCATTGTTTATGTATAACACATACGTTATGTGCTCTATGCAATACATGCCCTCCTTAATACCCATCACCCGGCCAACCCATCCCTCTATCCCCACCCACTAAAACCCTGTTTGTTTTTCGGAGTCCACAGTCCCTCATAGTTTGTCTCCCCTCCGATTTCCCCCCTTCCTTCATTGTTCCCTTCCTTCTCCTAATGTCCTCCATACTATTCCTTAAGTTCCACAAGTAGGTGAAACCATATGATAATTGACTTTCTCTGCTTGACTTATTTCACTCAGCATAATCTCCTCCAGTCCTGTTCATGTTGATGTAAAAGTTGGGTATTCATCCTTTCTGATGGCTGAGTAATATTCCATTGTAGACATGAACAGACACTTCATTGAAGACATACAAATGGCTAACAGATATATAAAAAAATGTTCATCATTGGCCATCAGGGAAATTCAAATCAAAACCATACTGAGATACCACCTTACACCAGTTAGAATGGCAAAAATTAACAAGGCAAGAAACAATAAATGTTGGAGAGGATGTGAAGAAAGGGAACCCTCTTACACTGTTGGTGGGAATGCATTTAGTTTTTTAAAAAATTAATTTTATAAATCCATTAATTCTCAAAAGAAGGACATCAATGGCTATTCCATTTTTCAGGGCTTTTTTCCAGACTTCAGACTCCAGTTCCAAAAGTAAGAGCTTTTTCCACATCACAGTCCTCGCTTCAAGTGGCAGGTCCTGTGTGGAACCTGGGCCGACTCAATCACGTAGCAATTGCAGTGCCAGACTTGGAAAAAGCCACGGCATTTTATAAGAATGTTCTGGGGGCCCAGGTAAGTGAGGCGGTCCCTGTTCCTGAGCACGGAGTATCTGTTGTTTTTGTCAACCTGGTAAACACCAAGATGGAGCTACTTCATCCATTGGGAAATGACAGTCCAATTGCAGGTTTTCTGCAGAAAAACAAGGCTGGAGGAATGCATCACATCTGCATTGAGGTATTTTATTTCAATGTTTGGTGTTTCAAATTTCTCTTTTGCAAAGTGTCTTTTACTCTTTAAAGACAGCATATTGTCACTGTCATCAGAAACTGGTATTAAGTTCTTTAAAGGGACTGGTAATATTGGTCTTACTCAAAAGTAGATCCATCGATATATTCTCTTTCCCTCTAGAAAACTAAATAATAATGACATATTTTATTGAAGTCTGGATTTAACAACCACAACAAAGGCCACCAAAGCTCTCCAAACAGATTTGCATCTTTGCTATAGTATTTATTGATTGTATATAACCTCCCATGTAATAGGAATACAGCAGCTTTCACTATCACAAGGCAATTAGAAGAAGGTGAAAAGACTTTATAGAGTAAGAATTTCCATATATGTACTCAGTATTATTATGATTATTTTCTATCCTTAAAATTCTAATAACTTGTTCCTTATTACAAAAGCAATGCATTTTAATTACTGATTGTGATTATTAAGACCTTTCAATTGCATCTGCTTACACTTTCCAAGAAAAACTTGAAAAGTTAGACAAGAACGTTCTCATTAGAGAGCCTGTATCTGTAGATTTTCATGTTCAGATAACTGCCTTTTATAATATCAGCAATACTAATTATGCTTCAGTTTAAACATTTTAATTAGACAATCCTTTTGATAGAAAGAATGGCATAATTAATTTGTAGGCCTCATTCTTAATCTAGAAGAGAAGGGGGTTGATTCTAAAGTGAATTCAAGGATTTATTCAGTTCATTTTGCAAGCATATTTGAGAACCTACAGTTTGTACTCCACTGAGTAGTGGGATTCAGCAGTGAAGAAGAAAAAGACCATGTGCCCAGTGAGGAGGGGCAGCTGTTTAAATAGGCAATTACAGTATCCTATAATAAGGCAGAATTAATACACATGTCCTCTTAGTAACATCAATAAGGGAAAGATTGCTCCTGGCCAGCGGAGGAGGTTAGGAGGCATCACAGGGCCCGATTTGTAATGAATGTGAAGGAATTCCCCAGATCAATAAGAGGAGAAAGGTGTCCCTGACCAAGGGAATAGCATATGCAAGGGAATAGTTACACTAATAACTCACATGGAATCCTCTGGCAGTATACGAAGGACTCAGTGTGTACTATTTTCTTTAATTTTCACAGCTACTCTATGAGCCATTTGACTCACCCTTGATAGTTAATTTGCCCACAGTCAAATCAGTAGTAAGTGGGAAGGCTGAGGGTCAAACCCAGAATTGTCCTGATTCCATGATCTGTACCATTAGCCATGGTACCAGATTGCCTTCATTATATTGGCTATGTTTAAAATTTGAGGTAGGGGAGCCATAACATGTTAGGAGCTAAACAAGCCTACTACTTAACCTTTACACCTCTTTTGGGAGGTTAATTTTGACTGCAAGTCTTTATTTCGGTGGACTTGAGGATTTGTCTAAGACTCCCCCCCAGGATGAGAAGTAGGATCATCAACCTTTGATTTGACTCTTCCCTCTCCCACACTACAGTGTCTGTGTTCTACATCAGAAAGCCCATGCCTTCAAAGGAAGCTGCCATGTGAGTTAGAGTTCAGTTAAGTAAAGAACAGTGGAAGTTCAGTAATGTAACAGCGAATTCAAAAGAACAGATTAAAAGGGGGAAATGAAAATGTATGTCAGTATAAAATGAAGGTGCATAATAGGAAAAGGTGTGAAAAGTTACTTGCTAAGTTAGTATGACACCTCTGCCGTTGTTCTCTGTTCTTGGTAAAAAAATAAAGTGGCTTAACTAGATACATAAATAGATGGATTTTATTTTTCTCTTCTCAGTACAAAAGTGAGGTGTCCCAGAGGGCAGGGAAGGCACAGAGAGAATACAGGGCAAATGCCTGTAAAGAGAGGATCTAGAAATTACACATATCACTCCTGTTCTTGTCCCATTGGCCCGAGCTTGGTCACATGGTGCTCTCGGCTGCAGATGCATCTGTAGGCACGCGGTTAGGTTCACCACTAACACTTGTGCTGTTGCCATAAATAAAAGGAAGAAAAGGGGAAACCATACTGGAGACTGCCAATCTAATCTGCACTTGGTAATTTTTATTTTTTTATTTATTTAATTTTTTTTTTGCACTTGGTAATTTTCAAAAAAATGGTATTGCTGGAATAGCATGACGCTTTTTCTGAATGAAGATATGCTATAGGATAGAAACATGGGAGAGTTAGTGTCGCTGCTGCTGAAGCCTGCGAAATGAAGTCATCATCCCATGCAGGGGTTTGATTCCCTGATTCACCAGATAGAACAGAATTCCTCGCCTATCCTTGAACAGGACACATTTCTGTTGAACAAAGCCACTGAGGTTTCAGGGTAAATTTTCTTAATGTAAAGATGTATTTAATGATTCTTGTAATCACAGATACAGGATTAGGGAAACATCAAGAAATGGATGGCATATTAAACTAGGTGATTTGAGGAGAGTTTAGTAAGGGAATTACTTATAAGATATGGGCAAAGTTTAGGTAGTCGACAGTACATGGCGCAGTGTCCTTAAGGCTAGCTCTGGGATGGGATGGGGACTATTAGAACCTCTAAGTCTGAAGGGGCAAGTGAAAGACCATTACCAAGACCTACAAGAGAAGTGTGTTGAGCAGGTCTCTAATCAAGAGCAGTGGTCTTCCCTAGAGGGAGCAAGCTAGGGGCACTGGGCACGGCGGGGGTGAGGGAGCAAATATCTCCACTTCATTCGTCCCTCACCATCCTATCTTCATGTTAGCTGAACCCAGCTGGAACCCAGAGGAAAAGCAAGTTTATGAATGCAGATAAACTTCCTGACACACAGAGCATGATGAAGCAGAGGGGAACACAACGAAGAGGGAAACCGAAGGGGCGAATGGAAGATATCCGGCATACTTTCCACCCCATTGACTCTTCAGGGTAAATTATTTGAGAACAGTATAACCTGGACTATTCTGGCTAATAACAACTAGGGTCTGAAATTGCCTTTTACTGAAGGTACAAAAAGTGATAGAATTGGTTAGAAAATGCTTCCTTGGTCATATCAGTTACTGTTGCCATCGATACGCATTATCCTACAAATGTGGGGTGGCAAACAACAGCTATTTGATTTTTTTTTAATTGGGTCAAGCTTCAGTGGGCATAAATAGTCATTTTTATAGAACAGAAAGGAGACAACTATTTGTTTTGCTTAGAATTTTGTATATGGAAGTTTGGGGGAGGGCTCCGCCAGGCAGTTCAAACTTGGGATCTCTCATGGGCTTACCATCAAATGGGCTGGGGATATAGTCATGTGAAGGCTCTACTGGGCTGGGCATCCCTCAGGCCTCACTTAAGGTAGCGGTTGATTTCCAGCCAGCAGCTGGGTGCTTGGCCAGGCCTTCCAGGAAGAGTACCTGCATGTCACCTGTTCAGCTTCAGTTGTTGATGGTAGTTCTAAGGATAGTTGGACTTCTTACTGGACAGCTGCCTTCCCCTAGAGTGTCCCAAGAGGGCCAGTGGCCATTTCTGTCCCAGCCTCTGAAGTCCCACCTTAGTCTCTTGGTCATACACAAGCTTTTCAGGCAGACCAATTACAAGGGAAGAAGACCCTGCCTCTTGATGGGAGGAGCAGCAAAGAATCCATGGACAAGTTTTAAAAGTATATAGCCATCAAGGTACTAATGTGTTCTAAGCAACAGGAAAATGTGGGAAACTTTTAAATGCTATAGAATGATTTTATTTTCAAAGAGCCAGAAGTGGGAACCAGCAGCATTCTTATATGCATGAGGAAGTAACTTATCTAGCTTTTGTAAATATAAGGAGATTCGAGATCAGTGCTTGATAAGGTAGAAAATGATAAATATCACATACACAGTGACATTTAAAAACCAGTGACTTTGACTTTTCCTGTTAGGGGAAAAGCAATGTTCAGAAATGCGTCCTTTTTAAAATTTTTAAAAATTTTTTTATTGTGTTATGTTAGTCACCACACAGTACATCATTGGTTTTTGATGTAGTGTTCCATGATTCATTGCGTGTAACACCTAGTGCTCTGTGCAATCCGTGCCCTCCTTAATACCCATCTTTTACATCAACATGAATAGGACTGGAGGAGATTATCATGAGTGAAATAAGTCAAACAGAGAAAGTCAGTTATCCTATGGTTTCACTTACTTGTGGAACATAAGAAATAGCATGGAGGACATTAGGGGAAGGGAAAAATGAAGGGAGAGAAATCAGAAATGTGTCTTCTGAAAATGCTCACAGTCTTCTATAGCTTTATGGCTCATAGCCATTTATTAATGTCCCTCCTTTTATTTTTTTTATTTTTTTATTTTTTTTAAAGATTTTATTTATTTGACAGCGAGAAACACAGCGAGAGAGGGAGCACAAGCAGAGGGAATGGTAGCAGGAGAAGCAGGCTTCCTGCAGAGCAGGAAGCCTGACGCAGGGCTTGATCCCAGGACCCTGGGATCATGACCTGAGCCGAAGGCAGACGCTTAACGACTGAGCCACCCAGGCGCCCCCCCTCCTTCTTTTAAAATGTTAAATCCACCCCATCAGAGAAATGATTTTCTTCTCTGTAATTATCACAAGGATACTTTATATTCTTTCCCACTGGGGCCTCATATAAAACCTCTGCTTTAGCAGTATGTCTGCTATGGTCATGCATCATAGCTTTTAGTTGGCTTAATAAAGATTTTAGACAAAATGAACTTTTTTCTCATACATGAATTAGTTTCTCACCCACTTATCAACAGTTTTCTGTCGAAGTTGGCTTTTGGTTTCATTTTTTCTTTCCAAATCTCTTACTTGTGTGGTTTGCCTTTCACTAGACTAGAGAAAGTTTAAAAGTCATCTTCCCTTGCTTGTGTATGGACCAAGTAGCCTGCTATTTTCTTGCACAGCTTTTACTGATGCTGCTAATGTGGACTTCGTATTTTCTCCAGGCCTTTCCCTGAGGAGATGATCCTAATATTGAGTAGAACTAACTATGCTTTCACTGAGTAACTTGCCCAGAAGCAAAATATGTCACAGTGAAAACCTTTCCTATTCAACAAATTTGTATTGAGGTTGTAAAAAATATTTAATGCTCCCGTGCTGGCTAGTAAACAGCCTCTGCTCTAAACCCACTGAGTAATGTCCCCCCTCCAGAAGGACCCTTCCTTGGGACCCCTACACTCCTCACGCATGTACATGTGCACATACACACAGTTTATCAACTAAAGGGTTAACAGTTTCAGCAGGGGTCTTCCAGAACTCTGATCCCCAACAAGTTCCCCTCTATTCTGTTTGGTTGGTGTCTTTGTCTACATTATATTGCTGATTGTTAAATATTTTCAGTTTCACTCTGATCCTCACTGCCTTAGGTGCTGGGGATATGTAACTGAACGAAACACATTGTCCCTAGCTTCCTGGAGTTATGCTTGCTTCATTTATTCACACATGCTCTGCATTTTCCACAGAGGATTGGTCAAAATATAGTTTATAAGATATTAAAATAGTGAACATAAATAATAGTGCAGGTTACAACAAAAAAGAAATGTAAAGCAAAATAAAACTAAAGGTAAGATAAGTATATCTATTTGTTTTACCCAATATTGCTCTGTGGTTTCCAAAATAAGAGGAAAATTAAAGAAGAGTCAAAATAATTTTTTTATTTTATTTATTTATTAATTTATTTTTTATGTTCAGTTAGCCAGCATATAGTACGTCATTAGTTTTTGCTGTAGTGTGCAACGATTCATTATTTTCGTGTAACACTCAGTGCTCGTCACCTCACGTGCCCTCCCTAATACCCACCCACCAGGTTACCCCATCCCTCACCCCCTCCCTTCTTTTTTTTCCTCCCAAATATGTTTATTTTTTCAGAGTTACAAGATTAATTGTTCATGCACCACACCCAGTGCTCCATGAAATACGTGCCCTCCTCAATACCCACCACTGGGCTTGCCCAATCCCCCCACCCCCTCCCCTCCAAAATCCTCAGTTTGTTGCTCAGAGTCCACAGTCTCTCATGGTTCATCGCCCCATCTGATTTCCCCCCATTCCCCCTTCCCCTCCTTCTCACAATGCCCTCCATGTTTTTCCTTATGTTCCACACGTAAGTGAGACCATAAGATAATTGGCTCTCTCCTCTTGACTTATTTCACTCAGCATAATCTCTTCCACTCCTGTCCATGTTGTTACAAAAGTTGGATATTCATCCTTTCTAATGGAGGCATAATATTCCATTGTGTATATGGACCATATCTTCTTTATCCATTCATTTGTTGAAGGGCATTTTGGTTCTTTCCACAGTTTGGCGATTGTGGCCATTGCTGCTATGAACATTGGGGTACATGTGGCCCTTCTTTGTTCTGCTCCTTCCCCCTTTCTTCCCTTCCCTTCCTGAATGAGTCAGTGTTGAAGACTTTAGGTAGAGCACAGCAAAATAGTTGTCGGTATTTGTGGGGAAAGCTGGAGAGCCCAGAGCAGGGTGTTGGGGCCAGAGTGGGGTGAGAAGAGCATCAGCAAGTAGGCACTGGCTGCCATGGGAAGGCCAGGGACTGAGTAAGATGCCCATGCATGAGGAGGTCCAGCTCAGTGCCAGTATCTGAGCAGGATGGGGATGGGGAGGTGTACCTGCAGGAAGACAGCTCAGCTTCAGATGTCAGCATGAGAAGGGCATCACCATGGAAGGCTAGCCCAGTGCAGACCTATTGAGGGTGGCATCCATATGGGTGGGAGGGGGCAGCATGGAATGTAAGAGCCTAAATAGTGTGATGGAGGTATTAACACCATGTGGGGGCGGGCGGGGGATGGGGTGGGAGGGTACCCTGCATGAAGAGTCAGGGCCTGAGTCCTGTGAGGAGTGTAGCGATTCTGGGGGAGATAGTGACTCAGTGTGAGGAATTGAAGCCAGATGGAGTGGTTCTCGCATGAGGTGGCCTGATATGGGGAGCCAGGGCCTGAGCGGGGTGAGGCAGACATCCACATGCGCTGGAAGCAGGTGTAGGGAATCAGAGCCCAAACAGGGTGAGAAGCGTGCGTATACCTTTGGACAATTCTGTGCACGAATTGTGTAGACCTTGTGTGTAGACCTTGTGTGTATACCTTGGGACAATCCACATGTGCTGGAAGCAGGTATAGGGAAACAGAGCCCAAACAGCGTGAGAAGCCTGTGTATACCTTGGGACAATTCTTGCTTGGGGCCCAAGCAAGGTGAGGAGGATTGTTATGCAGGGAGTGCCCAAACCCAGGTGGGTTAGGAGGGCCCCACACAGGGAGCATGGCGATGTGGGTTAGTGATAAGGAGTGCTGATGGCAGGATAGGCAGCCAGGGGAGGAGGAGGGGGACATAAACTTGGTAAAGAATGCATTGCTGAGGGAAGGACAGCAGCCTGGATAGGGGCTGATTTCTTAGAGGGTTTAATCAAGTAAGTATAGTGAAGATCATGAGAGTCAGGTTTGCCAGTCTGAGAAATGGCATTACAAGTACAGAAAGAACATCAGATTTCTTCTAGAGGTAATCCTTCCTGCACCAGGCTGATGGGGAAAAGCACATGATAAAAATGTTATTTAAAAAATAGGATTGAGGTGCCTGGGCAGCTCAGTCAATTAAGCCTCTGTCTTCGGCTCAGGTCATGATCCCAGGGTCCTGGGATGGAGCCCGTGTCCAGCTCCCTGCTCAGTGGGGAGTCTGCTTGTCCCTCTCCCTCAACCCCACCCCTGTTTGTGCTGTCGCTCTCACTCTCTCGAATAAATAAATAAGATCTTCTAAAAAAATAGAATTAAGAATAAGATTTAAAAAAGTGTAAAGAAATGCAGCAATTTTATTTTTTGAGTAGTTCCATACTAGAGGACTTATTTTTTTATTTATGGTTTTGTGTGTTTTATTGATGTTTCCATTGAGCAAATAATCCTTATGAAAGGAAAACTGTAAGGCTAGTAAGACAACTTATTTTTTGCATACTGGGGAATGTCTATTCTTCAACCAAAAAGGCAGAAAGGCTTTTTAAAAGTTCCGTTCTCTTTTTGGCTTTATGATAAACCCTAGGGGATAGCTAAGCTCCATGAGCAATCTCTATGTCACCAGTTCCCAGATGTGAGGGTTTCATAGAAAGATAACATTTTCAGAAAACAGAACAAAACAAAAGAAGTGGACAGTTTAATGAGGTTTTAAACTTTCTGTGTTATTAAAGAAAAAAAACCTAACTTCCAACTACTGGAAGTTTAACTTACATCATTTTGTAAAAGAAAGTGCAAATTTATTACCAAGAAAAAACAAGAAGGAAAAGGAGAGATCCTCTTAGAATAAAAGAATCCTGTCAATTAAACAAATGTGGAAGTTGATCTATGCCTTTCTGACATAATTCTGAATACACAGGAACCCTCTGAGCCTCATGCAAAGTAACATTGTTAAGTTTGCATAATTTACTTTGTTTTTAGTTTGGCATGGGGAGACAATTGAAACAAATACTTTATCCACACTTTTCATTTTAACTTTCATGAATTTATGTCAATTTGGGGATTAAATTTCATTTATTATTGATATTATTTAGGATCATTGTAATTTTACAGAATTTTTTTTTAAGATTTTATTTATTTATTTGACAGAGAGAGAGAGAGATCACAAGTAGGCAGAGAGGCAAGCAGAGAGAGAGGGAAGCAGGCTCCCTGCCAAGCAGAGAGCCCAATGCGGGGCTCGATCCCAGGACCCTGAGATCATGACCTGAGCCGAAGGCAGAGGCTTTAACCCACTGAGCCACCCAGGCGCCCCTGTAATTTTATATAAAATGAAAAGCCTATATTTTTGGAAGTAGTCAAAATATGCACCATTGAAAGTGCATTATTCTGTACATTACTCAATGTAGAATTATTGAATCAATATAGTTGTATACCTGAAATTAGTATGTTACATGTTAATTATACCTCAATAAAAAGTTCTTTTTTTAAGTAGCACACTAATTGTTCATAAAATTTGGTCATGGAGAATTACGTACCTTAAGATTTTTAAAAAGATGTTACTTAGTCCAACTCCTTACCTTCAAACAACTATTGACATTTTTCAGATGAGGCAGTTCAGGACAAAACAGAGTACAAGATTTACCGGAAGATTCTTAATTCTGATTGTGACAGTCCAGACATCTTTTATTTAGGGTACTGGTACTCTTAATTTACAAAGGACAGGAGAAAATAAAAATAAATTTCCAGACACAAGGTACATCCCCACAACCACTACTACCAAAAAAAAAAAAAAAAAAAAAGCTGATAAGAAGAGGAAATAAATAGCCCAGATTTTCACTAAATGGCATTCAAGGTCATAGAGAGCTATAAGATGTATAACTGTAATTGTACAAAGGACTGTAAAAGCAAAAATTCGTAGATAGGTTATTATCGACTGTGTTATTTTTATTCCTTAGGGGGAAAGACTTAATTTCCCAAATCAAATTGCTTTGGATTTCTTATAACCTTAAAGTACATAATGCACCTACTTTCAATTCATAAACATAAGACAGTTTTATTTCATTATTTTTATTACTGCCAAGCAAAATATTAGGAGTACTTCTGAAGAATTGTAAATTTTATAGCAACACTCTAACAGAAGGATGAATACGGCACAAGATCTTTAAAGTCAAAATCAGTAATAGAAATAGGAAGAGATTTTTGTGCAATGTTAATGTAGGCATCAGACAGACACAGGGGTCAACCCAAAGTGCCCTGGTAAGTGCTCTGTTAGTGTAGGCATTTTTTCAAAAATATAAATCTAATTTATTCAATCTCAGAAGTATTTCTTGAATTAAGGGATATTGAAGAGGCAGTATACTAAAAATGGAGATGCAACATCAGAATTGTGGATATTTATACTTAGGTAGAATGTTCTATAATGAGAATATCTATGATCATTTTTAGCATAGAAGTTACCAAAAGGGCACTTGGAAAAAAAGTCATGATTCTGTTATGAATTTTTTCAAACATACAAGAAGTAGAAAAATAAAATGTAATGAACTCCCATATTCCCATCACAAGGATTCAACAGTTTTCAAGATCTTGGCACATTTGCTTTATTTTTTTTCTTAAACTATTTAAAAATCATTCACAACATGTCTTTTTTCCTTTATGTAGTTTGTGTCTCTAAGAAATTAACCATGATGACATTATCACATTGATCAAAATTAAAAATAAATCTTTTGTCACCATCATATACACAGTCCATGAGACAGATTTATTTGATTCACAAATGTCTCTAGATTGACTTGTTCTAATCAGGACTCAAACAAGGTCCACTTATTACAAATGGTTGTTAATCTCTTTAGGCCCTTTTGAAAAAAATTATTAACCTCTGGCTAGTATAGTACATTTGTCAAGATTAATGAACCAAATTGATACATTATTATTACCTAAAATCTATATTTAGATTTTCTTAGCTTTTACCCAGTGTCCTTTTTCTGTTCTAGGATCCCGTCTAGAATAACCACATTACATTTAGTTATCATGTCTCTTTAAGCTCCTCTTGCCTGTGATACTTCTTCAGAGTTTTCTTGTGGTTTTTTTTTTTTTATTTTACTTATTTATTTGACAGAGAGAGAGAGATCACAAGCAGGCAGAGAGGCGGGCAGAGAGAGAGAGGGGAAGCAGGCTCCCTGCTGAGCAGAGAGCCTGATCTGGGGCTCAATCCCAGGACCCTGAGATCATGACCTGAGTCGAAGGCAGAGGCTTTAACCCACTGAGCCACCTAGGCACCCCAGAGTTTCCTTGTTTGTGATGACCTTCATATTTTTGAGGATTACCAGTCAGTTAGTTATTTTGTAGAAAGTCCCTCAATTGAGATTTTTCTCATGATTAGATGGAGTAGGGTTATTGATTTTTGGGAGGAATACCACAGAGGTAGAGTCATTCTCATCACATCACATCAAAGATGTCATCAACATGACTTATTACTATTGATATTGACCTTTATTCCCTACCTGAGGGAATGTCATCATGTTTCTCCACTGTAAAGTTACACTTTTTACCCCCTTCTCCATAATATAAACTTGGAAGTCACTGTGTGAGGCCAACACTGAAGGGATAGAGAGTTATGCTCCATCTCTTTGATAATTCCATTAATTATTTGGAGTTTTCCTAAATGGAAGTTTTGTCCATTCTTCTCGATTGATTTATTTAATTATTCATTATTCAATAATTTGCTTATTCATTAGGACATTTATTTATGCTGGTGAGGATTTATAGATATTTATACTTTGGGCTATATAATCCAATGCCACTTTATTTTGTTGCTCAAATTGTTCCAGCTTTGTCAAAAAGGCACTTTGGGTTGACTCCTGTGTCTCTGATGTACCCCATCTTTTTGTTTTCCTTCCACACTTCCTTAGTTTCTGGCACTGCAAGATGATCCAGACTTACCATCTATATTCCCTGCCCTAGCCTAAAACCAGGCTTTTCTCCAAGAAGCCCTGGTTCATTTTACTAGAAATAGTATTAGAAACCAAGATCTGGGCTCTGTTGTTTCTTCTGCAATGTCACTGTTTCTTGGCCTTTTGAGCTAACAGAGCAAGGACGTATATGTATATATACTGGGTGGATGGATGGATGGATGGATAGATAGAGATTATATAGCCAGATAGAATTTTTACGATGTATATATAACATATTCATGAACTCATGAGTTCATACTGGTGTCTCTAACTATAACCCATTTCCACATGGACCACTGGACCCTTCTTTGCTTATTCATAACTGCCCATTCCAAATGAGAAACTTGGCTCCCACCATCTGCCATCCATTTATTTAATTGTTCAATTTCAGTATGGATATAAAGCGGTTATATTTGTTTCCGAGGGGTGCCATAATAAATTACCACAAACCTGGTGGCTTAAAACAGCAGAAATTTATCTTGTTACAGTTCTAGAGCCCAGAGTCCAAAATCGAGAGGAAGAAATATGGAGGGAGGAAAAATACAGAATAGAACATAAGAAAAACATAGAATGTGGTCAAAGGTTTTATCCATATAGTTGGAATCCCAGAAAAAGAGGAGAGAGAAAATAGAGCAGAAGCAATAATTGAAGAAAGAGTCTAAGGACATTACCAACCTTGATAAGATATCAACCCACAGATTCAGGAAGCTCAGCAATCCCAAGTAGGGCAAATTCAAACAAAACCATACCTAAGCACACCACTGTCAAGCTGAAAACCAAAGATGAAGAGACAATCTTAAAAGCAATCAGAAAAAAAAAAGACAGAAATTATGAAATAATATGTAATGACATTTTAAGATAACTGACAAAAAAACACTGCCAATGTAGAATTCTAAGTTAGCTGAGATAATATAACAGAGGCCAGATTTATCCCTTTGCCTCAAACAAACAAAAAAATCTAAAAATATATGAAACAATTTTCTGGCTTTGAACATCAGACAGCACAACACATTCCTGAAAGGGAACAAAATGAGCCCTGCAATTTCCCAGCTTACTGGCTGGAGAGAGTTTCCTGGCTGCAACGCAGGAAGGGGGAATCCAAGTGAAGGCTAACAGTCTCCCTAAGTTGAGGAGATAAAAGTTGGGATTTTGGGAAGGATTGAGTTTGAAGTATAAATTATGGGAAAGAGAGCTGCATAGAGTTTTCCAGAGATCTGCAGTACCTCTCGGGTCTTCGTCTGAATATTGAGCAATGCATTCATATGAGGAAGCTACCTAAGGTTGGGAATAGAGCCTTTTGAAAGTATTAGAGGGGACAGTCCTTATACCAGTTGGAGTAGTTTGTGTTCTTACCCACAAAGTGGAAGTCCTTGTGATTTATGGGACATTGGATAGAGTATTGAGAAGGACTTTGCCATACCCATGAGGAAAATCAGTCCTAAACTAAAGGCTGCTCTGATCCTTCAGTAAGTGGGTAAATAACCTAATACATCCAAACACTGGATTATTTTCAACTCTGAAAAGAAATAAGCTATCAAGTCATGAAAAGACATGGAGGAATCCTAAATACATATTACTAGTGAAAGAAACCAATCTGAAAAGGCTGTCTACTCTGTGATTTAACTATATGACATTCTGGAAAAGGCAAAACTGTGGAGAAGTGAAAAGATCAGGCGTTACCAGGGGTTGGGAGTGGGGGAAATGATGAATAAGCAGAGCACAGAGGATTTTTAGGGTAGTGAAAACACCTTGTATGATACCATAATGATGGATACCTATCATACATTTGTCTAAATCCATAGAATGTATAACATCAAAATGACCGTAAGGTGAACTGCACTTTGGGTGATAATGCTGTCAGTATAGGTTCATCTGTTGTAATAGATAATCACACTTTGATGGGGTATGTTGATAATGACAGAAGCTATGCATCTGTGGGGCCAGGGGTTGTATGTATGAAATCTTTGTACCTTCAGTCAGTTTTGCTGTGAACCCAAAACTGCTCTTACAAAAAGTTTAAAACAGAACAAACTGTCATTCTAGAATTTTGTAATTGATGAAAATATCCTTCAAAAATGAAAGTGAAATGTAAACATCTTACATTGAACAAAAATGAGAGGATTCCTGTCTGGTAGACCTGCACTACAAGAAAAAACAAAGAAATATTCAGGATATAGTATTCATCCCTTTAGAATAAAGGGAAATAATACTAAATGAAAAATCAGATCTTTACAAGGAATGAAGAGCACCAGAAATAGTAAATTTGTAGGTTAAAATAAAATAACTTTTTCTTACCTTAAATTATATAAGAGACAATTGACTTGAAATTTTTAAAATGTCGAGTTTATAACAGAAGAAAAACATGATAATAGTATAAAGGAGGCAGGGCACCTG
>CM053609.1:15623237-15665885 GCA_028646535.1 Procyon lotor | reverse complement strand
AACCTACAGTGTCTATTTACCTTTGTATAGGCAATTGCTTAAGTTACCCTGCTTTTAACATTTGTACTTGGATAAAATGCTTATGTATGTATAGGAATGTCACAGTGCAAGATGCTGCTAGCCCAGGCACAAAGTATTAAAATTATTTTGTGAAGACTGGTGGTTGTATTAAAACTGTTGTGCCATTATACCTCAAAAAAAAAAAATAGTATAAAGGAAGGAATTGGGCAAAGGGGAGTATACTGTTGTAAGTTTCTTATATATGAACTGATATATTAATCAGATTAAAATGTACATTGTAAACTCTAGAACAATGGTTAAGAAAATTAAACAAGGGATGACTAAAATATAATTAAGATAAAATTGAATAGTACAAAAATACATGTTTTTCCTCCCAAGATTTTATTTAAATTCCAGTTAACATACAATGTAATATTAGTTTCAAGTGTAGAATTTAGTGATTCAACACTTACAATACCCAGTGCTCATCCTAACAAGTTGCACTCCTTAATCCCCATCACCTATTTCACCCCTCCTCCCACCCACCTCCCCTTTGGTAACCATCAGTTCTCTATAGTTAAGAATCTGTTTCTTGGTTTTACTCACTCTCTTTTTCTTTTTTTCCCCAAAAATACATGTTTAACCAACAGAAGTCAAGAAAGTAAGAATGAAGTATTAATGAGACAAAAAAATAAGATAGATAAATTCAACTATATGAATGTCAATTAAATGTAAATAGATTCAACAATTAAAATGCAAAGATTATGTATCTGGATTTTTTTAAAAAACCGACAGGTCTGAAAATTGAATTAAGAAAGCAATTCCAGGGGCGCCTGGGTGGCTCAGTGGGTTAAAGCCTCTGCCTTCGGCTCAGGTCATGATCCCAGGGTCCTGGGATTGAGCCCCATATCAGGCTCTCTGCTCATCAGGGAGCCAGCTTCCCCCCTCTCTCTGCCTGCCTCTCTGCCTACTTGTCATCTCTGTCTGTCAAATAAATAAACAAAATCTTTTTTAAAAAATAAAAGCAATTCCATTTATAATAGCATCAGAAACAGTAAAATACTTAGGAATAAATTGAATAAGAGAACTATAAAAATTGTACTCCCAAGACTACAAATCATTGTTGAAAGATTAAATGGCCTCAATAAATGGAAAGATACCCTATGTCATGCAGCATATGACTGACTATTGTTAAAAATGGCAATACTCCCTAAATCGATCTATAACTTAATGCAGTCCCCATCAGATTCTATCTAGCTGGCATCTTTGCAGAAATGGACAAACTAATCCTAAAATTTGTATGGAAATGCAAGGGATCCCAAATAGCAAAGCAATCTTGAAAGAATAGCAAAGTTGGAGGATTTACACTTCCTGATTTCAAAACTTTATACAATGCTACAGTAATCAAAATGGCATGGTACTAGCATAAGAATAGACATAGAAATCAATAGAATAGAGCTAAGAGTCAGACATAAATCCTCATATATACAGTAAGTTTTCAACAAAGGTACCAAGACCATCCAATGGGGAAAGACTGATCTTTTCAACAGATGGCATTGGGACAGCTGGATACATGCAAAAGAATGTATTGGGACACTTGCCTCACACCACATGTTTCATAAGATTTAAAGATTCTTTTGGTGTTGGGACACAATACAGTGACACTTGGATAGATGAAAAGCCAAATTCTTTGTTCCTTAGAACTCCAAATGAGAGAAAGCTGCCATGTAGGCCACAGGAGATCACACCTGGGGCCAAAGTAACAGCAAACTGGAGCTGTAGGGGGCAGCTTAGTGGGGCAAGTGGGGTGGGGTTAGTTTTCTTTGACTCCCTTTAGATTGGCTAATTTGAATAATTCTTTTGGCTCTGGGGCATATGGACTGTACCCAGTTGTCTGGTATCTATCTCTGGGGCACTTAGAGTGGGCACATAATGGCTCCAGAATGTGAGGCTGATAAGGGAAATGGTTGGGATGTGGACTTTATCAGTTGCTCGAGAAGAACTGACCAGCCTCTAGCACCAGGAACTCAGAACTGGGTCAAGACAACATTTCAAAAAAACCCTAAAGTTGTATTACACCGTATATAAAAATAAGAATGGGTCAAAGACCTAAATGTAAGAGCTAAAGCTATAAAACTCTTAGGGAAAAAACAGACATAAGTTTTGATGACCTTGGATTGGGCAATGGTTTCTTAGATTTAACAACAAAAGCACAAGTAATAACACTGGGCTTCATCAAAATTAAAAGGTTTTGCATAAAGAAAACTCACAGAATAGAAGAGAATATTTGCAAATCACCTATCTGATAAGGCACTTAAATCCAGAGTGTCAAAGAACTATTACAGTTTTTTATCCTTAATCTTTTGTCTGCTTGATGTATGAGATACTGAGACCTATGTATATTCAGTTTGCTTTGTATTTTCAAGGCCGTACTGTTAGGTACCTGCAGAGTCAAGATTGTTTTGTCATCTTGGTGGATTGTTCATTTTTAAGTTGTATCTGTTCTTATTTATTTAGCATATTTCACCTTAAACTGTCTCAAGATCTGCTGATATCATGTAGCCCACAGCTCCTACCTTAAATCGCATGGTTTCTGGCCTGGCCAGCCCCTGCCCTAGGACTTGGTTATGGCCAGCTCTCCTTTAGGAATCAATCTGGTCAGGCTCTATCCTAAACAAAGACACTCCTCTCATGTTACATGAAGCAAGACCTCTCTTGAGACAAAGCCAAATTCTTTACTAGTACACATATATGTAAATTTTTATAGGTTTATTTCAGGATTTGAAGGAACATGTGCTGAACTGAGAATAGTAGTTCCCTCTAGAGAGAAAAATGAGAGTGGTGGTAGTAAAAGGTACTCAGCTTTATCTGTATGTTTAAATTTTCATGTACTGCATAATTTTTAAATTATTTTTAAATGAAAAGACTAATTCAGACTAGCTTTGGGAAAGTGGAAAGAGAAGTTACATTCCAATAGAATGAAATTCATTTTATCCAGATATGGAAAGATAAGCCATCAGGAGGAATTCTACTGTTCTGAAAAAGATGACAGTAGTCCAATTATTTCAAGGTACATGAAGTAACCATGATCATAGTCTGGGCATGACTTTGATATAGCTATCAAGTTTAAAATGAAACATTGTCAGGAATGTACAAATAGAATATATACTATTTGAAGAAATCATTTATTTATAGTAACTTCTAGTATCCTCCTCGTCAGTTGTTTGTGAAGTTTTAGAATTTGGTATATAATCCTTGGCTCACTGAAAATCATATTGTATAAATATGAACATTTGTTAAATCTATATGTTGGATACATGGGTGTTATATTCTCTGTGCTTTTTTTTAATGTTTTGAATGCCATTAGATTATTAAACTCCACAGTGATTTATGACTGCCTAGGAATAGAGGATTTCATATACCTTTCCATCCATTTATTGGGTTCTCAGTCTAAGAAGGATGACTTTTCAAGATAGAGGAACATCATTCTTTCATCAAGTGTATAGAAACACATATGCTCCTTTCCAAGACTGCCAATAAATATGAAGACAATAGAAATGATTTAGAAGAGAGTTATAAAATTATAAATGTTTGGATTTTTTAGAATGGGAAAAAACATTTTGGTGGCAGTTTCTCAGTAATTTACATGAAAATATGAAGTTTTAATTTCAAAGGTAATAACTAGGTGGTTTGGCAGGTAGGAGGTTTGGGGATCCAGAGAAGCAGTCCTATCTTTTGAGTACCTACTATAACCTGTGTCATGTACTGCTAAGAACTTCTTATCTGGTATCTCATTTTAATCTCTTGCCCATTAATATAGGCCTCAGCTCTCTATTATAAATTATGAACTCAGAGCTCTTAAGAAAAAGCAATATGCAATATCACCAATAGTACTGCTAAGAGAAAATATCACATGTAACATACATTTTTTAGGTTTTAAGGAGAAATGTTTACTAATGGTGAAAATTCTTAAGCATTGTGGTTGCTCACCTATGAAAATTTACCAACTTCTTTTCCTTCTCTGGAAGCATTGAGCTTATTTTTGTGATGGTTTAAGAATGATTCTGTCCGAAGGCAGAGGAGATAGACCTCATGAGCTTGCAAAGTTTCTCCTAAGTCTTAAGATCCTATAGTTTGGTGTTTTTGTAATCTCAAACCTGTTCTTATTTATTTCCTTTTCTCCAGGTGGATGATATAAATGCAGCTATGATGGATTTGAAAGAGAAGAAGATTCGTAGTCTAAGTGAAGAGACCAAAATAGGAGCACATGGAAAGCCAGTGATTTTTCTCCATCCTAAAGACTGTGGTGGTGTTCTTGTGGAATTGGAGCAAGCTTGATTTATATTTGCAAGAAACTTTAAAAATCCCCACCAAAATGTACTGAAAATCCCCATCGAATTATACTCCAGCATCGAATCCTTCACTCCTTCCGTCACTCAAAAGTTCACAATTAAAGGGGCACCTGGCTGGTTCAGTCAGTGAGGTGTGTGACTCTTTATCTCAAGATTGTGAGTTCAAGCCCCATGTTGGGTGTGGAGATTACTTAAAAATAAAATCTTAAAAAGAAAAAATTCAAAATCAAAAACTAAATTACAGGGGTGCCTGGGCAGCTCAGTCAGTTAAGTGTCTGCCTTCGGCTCAGGTCATGATCCCAGGGTCCTGGGATTGGGCCCCAGGTGAGGCTCCCTGCTCAGCGGGGAGTTTGTTTCTCTCTCTCCCTCTGCCCCTCCGCCTGCTTGTGTTCTCTCTCTCTCTCTCAAATAAATGGATAAAATCTTAAAAAAAAAAAAAAAAAACTAGGGGCGCCTGGGTGGCTCAGTCATTAAGCATCTGCCTTCAGCCCAGGTCAGATCCCAGGGGCCTGGGATCGAGCCCCACGTCAGGCTCCCTGCTCGGCGGGAAGCCTGCTTCTCCCGCTACCATTCCCTCTGCTTGTGTTCCCTCTCTCGCTGTGTTTCTCTCTGTCAAATAAATAAAATCTCTAAAAAAAAACAAAAAAAACCTAAATTACGGATTTTTAAAATTGTATATATAATATATGTCGATACATATAATTGACATATTTGTTAATTACTTTGGATTTTTTTTGATTTGGAGGAACCCTTGATTATTAAATACTTAGGGAATATTGTTAAAATCATATTCATAGAAATAAATTATTCTTGTCCAAAATGGGGTAATTGACTACAGTATATTACTGTGTGAAAGAGTATGTATCTGCACGCATGCACACGTGTACGAGAGTTGGGATGGAGTTATGAAAGGGTGCCTGGCAGTTGCATAGCTACATATTTGGGACAAAGTGCTTTCTGAGGATGTTATGAAGAGTTTTTTACACCGATGTTAAGAAGTTTCAACCTCAAAGTTTTTGCTCTTCTAGAACAATTCTTGTTCACAGGTTCCATATGGGCAGGTATTTTCGGTGCTAATGCTAGACATATGAATAAGAAGTTTTGTGGAAAATTTCATTCATTATCTAGTGAGGGCATAGGTAGCTGATTTTTTTTTTATTCTTTATTTAAATTCAGTTTAGTTAACATATACTGTATTACTAGTTTTAGGGGTAAAATTTAGTAATTCATCAGTTGCATATAACACCCAGTGCTCATTACATCAAGTGCCTTCCTTAATGCCCATCAACCAATTATCCCACCCACATTCCCTCCCGCAACACTGTTTCCTAGAGTTCAGCGTCTGTTATGGTTTGTTTCTCTCTCTATTTTCATCTTATTTTATTTTTTCTTCACTTACCCTATTCTCATCTGTCCTGTTTCTTAAGTCCCACATAGGAGTGAAATTATATATTTCTTTCTCTGACTGACTTATTTCACTTAGCATAATACCCTCTAGTCCCATCCACGTTGTTGCAAATGGCAAGATTTCATTCCTTTTGATGGCTGAGTAATATTCCATTATAAATATACACCACATCTTTATCCATTTTTTTGTTGATGTACATCTGGGCTCCTTCCATAGTTTGGCTATTATGGACATTGCTGCTATAAATATTGGGGTGCCCCTTCAGATCACTATGTTTGTATCCTTTGGGTAAATACCTAGTAGTGCAGTTGCTGGGTTGTAGGGTAGCTCTATATTTAACTTTTTGAGGAACCTCCCTACTATTCTCCAGAGTGGCTATACCCGCTTGCATTCCCACCAGCAGAGTAAGAGGGTTCCTCTTTCTTCACATCCTTGCCAACATCTGTTGTTCCCTGAGTTGTTAATTTTAGTCATTCTGACCATTGTGAGGTGGTATCCTATTGTGGTTTTGAGTTGTATTTCCCTGATGCTGGGTGATGTTGAGCATTTTTTTATGTGTCTGTTGGCCATTTCTATGTCTTCTTTGGAGAAATGTCTGTTCCTTTCCTCTGCCCATTTCCTGATTGGATTATTTGTTTTTTGGCTGTTGAGTCTGAAAGTTTTTTTTATTGATTTTAGATACTAACCCTTTATCAGACAAGTTACTTGGAAATATCTTCTCCCATTCCGTAGGTTGCCTCTTAGTTTTATTGTTTCCTTTGCTGTGCTTCTAGAAGTTTTTTTTAATCTTGATCAAGTCCCAATAGTTCATTTTTGCTTTTGTTTCCCTTTTCTCCAGTGATGTGTCTAGTAAGAAGTTGCTACAGCCGAGGTCAAAGAGGGTGCTGCCTGTGTGCACCTCTAGGGTCTTGATGGTTTCCTGTCTCACATTTAGGTCTTTCATCCATTTTGAATTTATTTTTGGTATGGTGTAAGAAAGTTGTCCAGTTTCATTCTTCTGCATGTTGCTGTCCAGTTTTCCCAACCATTTTTTAAAAAAGACTGTCTTTTTTCCCCTTGGATATTCTTTCCTGCTTTGTTGAAGATGAGTTGACCATAAAGTTGAAGGTTCATTTCTGAGTTCTCTGTTCTGTTCCACTGATCTATGTATCTGTTTTTGTGCCAGTACCATACTGTCTTGATGAGTACAGCTTTGTAATACAGCTTGAAGTCCAGAGTCATGATGCTTCTAGCCTTGGTTTTCTTTTTCAAGATCCCTATGATTACTTAGGGTCTTTCTGGTTTCATACAAATTTTAGGATTGTTTGTTACAGTTCTGTGAAAAATGTTGATGATATTTTGACAGGGATTGGATTAAATGTGCAGATTGCTTTGGGTAGTGTAGACATGTTAACAATGTTTGTTCTTCCAATCCATGAGCATGGAATGTCTTCCCATTTCTTTTTGTCCTCTTCAATTTCTTTCATAAGTGTGCTGTAGTTTTGAGAGTACAGATCCTTTAACTCTTTGGTGAGGTTTATTCCTAGGTATCTTACAGTTTTTGGTGCAATCGTAAATGGGATTGTTTCCTTGGTTTCTCTTTCTTCTGCCTCACTGTTAATGTATAGAAATGCAACATCTCTGTACATTGATTTTTATATCCTGCAATTTTGCTGAATTCCTGTATGAGTTCTAGCAAACTGGGGTGGAGTGTTTTGAAGGTTTTCTACCTAGAGTAGCACGTCATCTTGCAAATAGATTGACTTATTTGCTGATTTGGATGCCTTTTATTTCTTTTTGTTGTCTAATTGCTGACGCTAGGACTTCTCATACATGAACAACAGTGGCGAGTGGAGATCCCTGTCCTGTTCCTGACCTTAGGGGAAAATCTCTCAGTTTTTCCCCATTGAGGAAGATATTAGCTGTGGATTTTTCATATATGGCTTTTGTGATATTGAGGTATGTTCCCTCTATCCCTACATGGCAGAGAGTTTTTATCAAAAAAGGATATAGTAGGGGCACCTGGGTGGCTCAGTTGGTTAAGCATCTGCCTTCGGCTCAGGCCATGATCCTGGGGTCCTGGGATTGAGCCCTGCATTAGGCTCCCTGCTCAGCGGGGCATCTGCTTCTCCCTGTCCTTTGGCCCCTCTCCCCAATTGTGCTCTCTCTCTTGCATTTGTACTCTATCTCAAATAAATAAAATCTTTAAAAAAAAAAAAAGGAAAGAATACTGTATTTTGTTAAATGCTATTTCTGCATCTATTGAGAGGATCATATGGTTCTTGTCCTTTCTTTTATTAATGTGGTTTATCACATTGATTGATTTGTGGATGTTGAACCACCCTTGCAGCCCAGGAATAAATCCCACTTGGTTGTGGTGAATAACCCTTTTTTTTTTAGATTTTATTTATTTATTTGACAGAGAGAGATCACAAGTAGGCAAAGAGGCAGGCAGAGAGAGAGGGGGAAGCAGGCTCCCTGCTGAGCAGAGAGCCCGATGCAGAGCTTGATCCCAGGACCCTGAGATCATGACCTGAGCCGAAGGCAGAGGCTTTAACCCACTGAGCCACCCAGGCACCCCATGAATAATCCTTTTAATGTACTGTTGGATCCTATTAGCTAGTATCTTATTGAGAATTTTTACATCCATGTTCATAAGGGATATTGGTCTGCAATTCTTTTAGTGGTATCTTTGTCTGGTTTTGGGTTCAAGGTAAAGTTGGCCTCATAGAATGAGTTTGGAAGTTTTCCTTCCATTTTTATTTTTTTGAACAGTTTCAGAAGAATAGGTATTAATTCTTTTTTAAATGTTTGGTAGAATTCCCCTGGGAAGCCATCCTGCCCTGGAATCTTGTTTGTTGGGAGATTTTTTTTTTTTTTTTTTACTGCTTCAGTTTCTTTCCTATTTATTGGTCTGTTCAGGTCTTCTATTTCTTCCTGTTTCAGTTTGGGTAATTTATGCATTTATAGGATAGAAATGCATCCATTTCTAGGAATGCATCCATTTCTTCCAGATTGCTTAATTTGTTGGCATATAATTGCTCCTAATATTCTCTTATAATTGTATTTCTTCATTGTTGGTTGTGGTCTCTCCTCTTCATGATTTCATTTTTTTGGGTCCTCTTTTCTTTTTTTTCTCTTTTCTTTTTGATCAGTTTGGCTAGGGGATTTATAGATCTTATTAACTCTTTCTAAGATGCAGCTCCTAGTTTCATTGATTTCTATTGGTTTTCTATTGGATTTCTATTGGTTTTCTGTTGGTTTTTAAAATTTTAAAATTTTAAATTTTTAATATTTCTATTTCATTATTTCTGCTCTAATCCTTATTATTTTTCTTCTGCTGGATTTAGGCTTTATTTGCTATTATTTTTCCAGCTCCTTTAGGTATAATGCGTGGTTGTGTATTTGAGACTTTTCTTGTTTCTTAAGAAAGGCCTATATTGGAATATACTTCCCTCTTAGGACTGCCTTTGCTGCATCCCAAAGGTTCTGAAGTATCATGTTTTCATTTTCATTTGCTTCCATGTATTTTTAAATTCTTCCTTAATTTCCTGGTTGACTTATTCATTCTTTAGTAGGATGCTCTTTAACCTCCATGTATTTGTGGTCCTTCCAAATTTTTTCTTGTAGTTGACTTCAAGTTTTAAAGCATTGTGGTCTGTAAATATGCAGGGAATAATCTCATTCTTTTGGTACCAGTTGAGACCAGATTTGTGACCCAGTTTATGATCTATTCTGGAAAATGTTCTATATGTACTAAAGGAAAATGTGTATTCTGCTGGTTTAGAATGCAATGCTCTGAATATATCTGTTAAGTCCATCTGATCCAATGCATCATTCAAAGCCCTTGTTTTCTTGTTGATCTTCTGCTTAGTCGATCTGTCTATTGCTGTGAATGGGGTGTTAAAATCCCCTACTATTATTGTTATTAATGAGTTTTTAACTTTGTTATTAATTGGTTTATTTATTTGGCTGCTCCCAAGCTAGGGACATAAATATTTACAATTGTTAAATCGTCTTGTTGGACAGACCCTTTTATTATGATATAGTGTCCTTCTTCATTTCTTATTATAGTCTTTGGTTTAAAACCTAGTTTGTCTGAAGGATGCCTGGGTAGCTCAGCCAGTTAAGCATCTGCCTTTGGCTCGGGTCATGATCTGAGGGTCCTGGGATCAAGTTCTACTTCCGGTTCCCTTCTCAGTGGGGGAGCCTGCTTCTCCCTCTCACTCGCCCCCTGCTTGTGCTTGTGCTCTCTCTCTCTCTGATAGATAAATAAATAAAATATTTTAAAAATAAATAAATAAAATCTAGTTTGTCTGATATAAGGATTGCTACTCCAGCTTTCTTTCAATGTCCATTAGCATGGTAATGTTCTCCATCCCCTCACTTTCAATCTAGAGGTGTCTTTATGTCTAAAAAGTGTCTCTTGTAAAGTTGATGGGTCGTGTTTTGTTATCCATTCTGATACCCTCTGTCTATGGATTGGAGCTTTTAGTACATTTACATTCAGAGTAATTATTGAAAGATATGAATTTTGTGCCATTGTATTACCTGTAAAGTTACTGTTCCTATAGATCATCTCTGTTCCTTCCTGGTTTTTGCTATTTTCAGCTCTCTCTTCACTCAAAGGGTCCCTTTTAACATTTCTTGCATGACTGATTTAGTATTCACAGATTCCTTTATTTTATGTTTGTCCTGGAAACTCTTTATCCCTCTTTCTATTCTGAATGACAGTCTTTCTGGATAAAGTATTCTTGGCTGCATATTTTTCCCATTTAGCATGCTGAATATATTATACCAGTCCTTTTTGGACTTCCAGGTGTCTGTGGACAGGTCTACTAACAGTCTTATGTGTCTACCTTTGTAGGTTAAGGACCTCTTGTCCTGAACTGCTTTCAGGATTTTCTCTGTCTTTGAAATTTGCAAGCTTCACTATTATATGTTGAGGTGTTGACCTATTTTTATTGGTTTTGAGAGGGGGTTCTCTGTTCCTCCTGGACTTGAATGCCTGTTTCCTTCCCCAGACTAGGGAAGTTATCAACTATAATTTGTTCAAATAGACCTTCTCTCCCTGTCTCCCTCTCCTCATATTCTGGGACCTCTATTATCTGGATATTATTTCACTTTATGGAATCACTGAGTTCTCTAAGTCTCCCTTCATGATCCAGTAGTTTCTCTCTTCCTTTCAGCTTCCTTATTTTCCATCATATTATCTTATCACTGACTCTTCTGCCTCATTTATCCTCACTTTTAAAGCCTCCATTTGGGACTGCATCACAGTAATAGCATTTTAATTTCAGCCGACTAGGTTTTACTTCTTTTATTTCTACACTAAGGGATTCTCTAGTGTCTTCTATGCTTTTTTTCAACCCCACCTAGTATCTTTATAATCGTTTTAAATTCTAGTTCAGGCATCTTACTTATATCCACATTGATTATATCCATGGCAGTGAGTACTACCTCCTGTTCTTTCTTTTGGGGTGAATTTCTCTGTCTCATCATTTTGTCGAGAAAAGACTAGAAGAGAGAAAGAGAAAATACAACAATAACTACAATGACAGCAGAAACAAAACAGACCAAAAAAAAAAAAAAAACAAGAAAGAAAGGCGAGAAACAAAACAGAATAAAACAAAAAACTAGATCCTAGGTGTGTTTTGGTCTGCCTGTCAAAACAAACGATCCCAAAATAAGAAAAATAAAATCTATATCTATATCATCTATATCTATATATATCTATCTCAAAAATTTTTAAAAACCAAGATAAAATACAATGAAAAGAAACAAAAAATACGATGAAAGAAAACAATAGAACAAACAATATGTATACATAATGTACATAAAAATTCAAAGGAATTGAAAAAATAAGAAAATAACTGAAAAACAATACTGAAAGACTTAAGAATAAAAACCCCATGGGTACTATATACTGTTATCTCCAACAGCTGAAGCTTTGCAGCTCTTTATGATCAGTATACTTGGTGCAGGCCAGTTGTTCTTGCTGGTCTCCTGGGGGAGAGGACTGTTGTGCTGATTCTCAGGTGCCTTGCCCTGGTGGAATTAATCCTCTCTTGCCAGGGGGCCAACCTCAGTGTAAGCAGCTCTGGATTCTACTGTGTGGTGCTGTTTTGCTCCCTGAAGGCTTTCAGTACCGATGGATGGGATGAAAATGGTGGCACCCCCCTCTCTAGCCCTGGAGCCAAAAGCTCATGGCCTCCACTCTTCAGTGAACCTTCACAGAAAAGCAGTCAATCACTCTTGCCTCCCTGGTTTCCATCTGAACTCTGTGTTCACCTGGCCTCTGACCAAGCATTTTTATCTTGAGCACAAGACTGGATTTCAAAAACCAAAGTTTATAGACTCCTTTGGCCTGATCCCGAGGTATTCCTCCTGGGGGCGGGGAGTGGTCTCACTGTGCTTCTGCCTTTTCTGGGCCCTGGCCAGGAGAACAGTTGTGCAACTGTGCAGTGGTTCACAGTTTATGACAACACAGAGCAGAAAGCTGACACCTAGACTTACTGTTTTTAACCAGCTTCCCCTCTCCCATGCCTGGGAACTCTGCTGCACTCAAACACCCCCATTCCTCTTGTGACCTTGGGAATCCTGAGACAATGCTGTCCCACCTGGGATTCTAACCCACCCCACTACCTGAGCACCTTTAAGCCAGGGACATACCCCACTGTAGCAGACTTCTAAAAGTTGTGATTTTGTGCTCCACTGCTTGTAACGCTTTGTGGTAGCCTTCCTAAGCAGGATCCCTCCCCTCTGCTGTATCCTCAATGTATCACCCTCGATTCAAGTCTCTGCACCTCCTGCTTCCAAATGTGGTCACTTTTCTATTTGTAGAATTGCAGAATTTCTTTTCTCGGATATCTGATTAATTTCACAGGTGTTCAGAATAATTTGAAAACTATTTAGCAGTATTTGAGGGACCAGAGAAATTTAGGGTCCCCTAGTCCTCTGCTATCTTAATTCCTCCCCCCTGAATTTTTTTTTTAATTGGCAGACATAGAGAGGGCAGTGAATTTGTAGGGTTATCTATCACTTCATGTGGTAGAACACCACAAATCCTAGAGGAAGATACAAAATAAATAGAAATCCATTGCCAAGAAGCTTATAGTCCAGTTGGGGAAACTACTTCATGAAGTAAATGTAAATACTTAAAAATCAACATGAATGAGTTGAAAGGAAAAGGAAAGAGAAAGGAATATAGATGTCAGAGAATGGGTTTAGAGGCATATAATGTTAAAATATAAAAGAAGTAATCAAGATAAATTTCAAGAATCATGGATGGGTGAAATACGTAATGTATGGGAAAGTGGCTAATGTCTTAAATTCATGGATGATTGGATGTTAGGTAAATGAGTAGTTGTGTACACATTGAGCTTGTTATGGAAGACAAGTACAACATCTGGTTATACTTGTCACTTAAAAGTTAAAAGCAAAAATTATAATATCTGATGTGGTTGTATGTATGTAGAGGTAATATTTAAGAAAACTGTACCATAAGGGAGGAGGGAAGGATAATAGGACTCAAGTGGTAACTAAGTACCTACATTCCACTTGAAGATGGAACTGTTAACACTAGTAGATTGTGATAAACTGTTTATGTATGTACAGTTTATATATGTGATCCCTAGTGTAACCATTGAAAATACTATACAAAGAATTGCACTAAAATATGTACATAAATCAAAATAGAATACTAAAGAATGCCCAAATAACCCAGTTGAAGACAGATAAAGAGAAACAGGAAAAAAAAGAAGGAAACAATAAAATGACAGACCTACATCCTAATGTATCAATAATTACATTAAATGTAAGTGGTCTAAACACACCAATTAAAAGAGATTAGGTGAATGGATAAAATATAAGACCCAGTCATATGCTATGTACAGGAAATTCACTTCAAATATAATGGTAGATAAAAGAATAAAAATATATATATATATATATACACTCTGCAAACACTAATCCTAAAGAAGGGTAGGGTGGCTGTAGACTTCAGAACAAAACAAAAAATTGCCAGAAACAAAGAGGTTCATTGCATATGATAAAAGTGCCGGATCGTAAGAAAACATAACATATGTATGTGCACCAAACAACAGAGCTGCAAAATAATATGAAGCAAGTATTAACAGAACTGGAAAAAAAAATAGATCAATTCACAGTTAAAACGGGGACTTCAGCACCTCTCTTGGTATTGTATAGAACCACCAAACAAAAAATCAACAACTACACAGAAGAACTGAACAGTATCATTAACTAACACAGGGTGCACATTATTTTCCAGCATGTATGGGACATTCACCAAGACAGACCATATCTTAGATCATAAAACAAGCATTAACATATTTTTAAAAAGTAAAACCATAAAAAATATGCTTTGTGATAACTGAATTAAACTAGATATCACAGATAGTAGGAAAAATCTCCAGAAATTTGTAAATTTTACAGCAAACTTTTTTTAATTTAAATTTTAGTTAACATACAGTTCAATGTCAGTTTTGGTAGTAGAATTTAGTGATTCATCAATTACATACAACCCCCAGTGCTCATCAGAACAAGTGCCCTCTTTAATATCCATTACCCATCTATCCTTCCTCCACCCACCTCCTGCCATCAACCCTCTGTTTGTTCCCTATTGTTAAGAGTTTCTTATGTTTTCTCTATTGTTAAGAGTTTCTTATGTTTTTTTCCATGTCTCCTTTTAAAATGTCCTCCTTCTCATATGTTCATCTATTTTCTTACTTAAATTCCACAGCTGAGTGATATCATACGGTATTTGTTTTTCTCTAACTTATTTCACTTAACTTAATACACTCTAGTTCCATTCAGGTCTTTGCAAATGGCAAGATTTCATTCTATAACATATCTTCTTTTTCCATTCATCAGTTAATCAACATTTGGGTTCTCTATAGTTTGGCTATTGTTGATAATAGTACTATAAACATCAGGATGCATGTGTCCCGTCCAATCTACATTTTTGTATCCTTTGGGTAATACCCAGTAGTGCAATTGCTGGATCATAGGGTAGTTTCAGTTTTTAACTTTTTAAGGAACCTCCATACTGTTTTTCAGAATGAATGCAGCAAACTTCAAAATAATTAATGGGTCAAAGATGAAATCTCAGGGAAGTAAAAAACACTGAGCTAAATGCAAATACATATTCTTTTCAATAAAATTAACTTTGTGAATTTAATTCATCAATCGATAATTTAATACAATTCTATTTTCATAAGCAGAATAAAATATGGTAGCAATTTATGCAAAATAGTATGTATCAATAGTGTTAATAGCTTCTTAGCATCCATTCATCATTTCCTCCCTAATAGAATTCTGACTCTGTTAGATATCCTTCCCTCCCCACACACACGCACAGATAAGCCTCAGGTAAAGTCTCATAGTTGGACTTAAATTCCATTCCCCTTGCCAATGATGGGTTTGTAACATGTAATATATAACATCTCATTGCATTTTTCTATAAATTTTATTTTTTAATATATATTTTTAAATATATGGTAATATTTTATTATTTATTTTTTGGTAATATTTATTTTAAAATACAAAAATGCTTAAGTTTTCATCAAAGTTATAATTGAGAATTTATATATTAGAAATTATTGATATGTACCTGATTCTTCTGTGTGGAATATATATGTTTTTTTCCTTTTAAGTAGGCTTTATTTTTAGCAGTTTGAGGTTCACAGTGATATTGAGCAGAAAGCACAGAATATCCATATAACCCCTTCCCCATAAATGCATAGCCTCCCCCATTATCAACATCTGCCTAAGAACGGTACATTTGTTAAAATTAATAAACCTATATTAATACATCATTATCACTCAAAGTTCATAGTTTACCTAAGGGTTTATTTATTCTTGGTGTTAGATCTTATATGGGTTTTGACAAATATATAATGACATATATAATAATTATACAGAATATTTTTACTGCCCTATAAAAAGCTCTGTGCTATTCATCCTTCCCTCCCCTCCTTTCCCTTGGCAACCACTGATATTTTTACTGTCTCCATAGTTTCGCCTTTTTCAGAATGTCATATAATTGGAATCATTGAGTAGCTTTTTTTATTGCCTTTTTCATTTGACAGCTCATTTCTTTTCAGTGCTGAGTAGTATTCTATCATCTGGATGTAATACAGTGTATATATCCATTCACCCAGTGAAGGATATCTTGGGTACTTCCACACTTTGCAAATTATGAATAAAGCTGCTATACATATCTATGTGTAGGTTTTGGTGTGGACATATTTTTCAGCTCATTTGTGTAAATATAAAGGAAAATGACTGCAGGATCTTAAAAGAGTATGTTTACTTACTCTTAAGTACCTATCTCTTAAGAAATCACCAAAATGCCTTCCAAACTGGTTAAAATGGGTGCCTGCGTGGTTCAGTCAATTAAGCAGCTGCCTTCCACTCAGATCATGTACTGGGATCAAGCCCTACATTGGGCTCCCTTCTCAGTGTGGAGTCTGCTTTTCCCTCCGCCCTTCCCACTTGCTTGTGCTCTCTCTTGGGCTCATGGTCATGATCTTGGGCTCAGGTCATGATCGCAGGGTCGTGGGATCAAGCCCCACATCAGGCTCTCTGCTCAGCGGGGACCCTGCTTCCAACACCCACCCACCCCCTGCACTCTCTGCCTGCCTCCCTGCCTACTTGTGATCTCTCTCTCTCTCTGTCAAATAAATAAATAAAATCTTTAAAAACAAACAAACAGGGGCACCTGGGTGGCTCAGTGGGTTAAAGCCTCTGCCTTCGGCTCAGGTCATGATCTCAGGATCCTGGGATTGAGCCCCTCATCAGGCTCTCTGCTCAGCAGGGAGCCTGCTTCCTTCTCTCTCTCTGCCTGCCTCTCTGCCTACTCGTGATCTTTCTCTGTCAAATAAATAAATAAAATCTTTAAAAAAAAATAAAAACAAACAAAAAATAAAAAGTTTATTTTTAATCACTAATTTTGCTACATCCCAGTTTTGATAAGTTATATTTTCACTTTGTTCAGAATATTTTTACATTTATATTGAGATTTCTTCTTTGACCTATGTGTTAGTTAGAAGTGTCTTATTTAATCTCTATGCATTTTGGGGTTTTCCAAGCTATTGTTCTGTTATTGGTTTCTATCTTAATTCCACTGTGGTCAGAGTGAATATATGGTGCGATTTCTATTTTATTTAATGTGTTAAGATGTGTTTTATGGCCCAGAATGTGATCTGTCTTTGTGTATGTTCCATGTGAGCTTGTGAAGGATTTGTTTTCTGCTGTTGTTTGATGAAGCAGCCTATAGATTTCAATTATACTCAGTTGATTGGTAGTGCTGTTGAACATAGCTGTGCTCTTACAATTTTTTGCCTGTTGGATTTGTCCATATCTGATAGAGGAATGTTGAAGTCTCCAACTATAGTAATGTGACCTATTTCTCCCTACAGTTCTATCAGTTTTTCCCTCATATATTTTTAACTTCTGTTGTTAGGCATACACAAATTATGGATTGTTATATCTTCTTGGAGAATTGACCTCTTTATTGGTAAATAATATTTCCTATTTATCCCTGATAATTGTCCTTGCTCTGAAGTCTGCTCTGCCTGAAATTAATATAGCAGCCTTCTTTCAACCTGTGTTTACATGGTAGATCTATCAGTTTACTTTTCATGTATTTGTGTCCTTATGTTTAAAGCAGATTTCTTGTAGACAATATATAGTAAGGTCTTGGGTTTTCTTGATTCATTGTGAGTTCTAAAATCTGTCTTAAATCTTTTAAATCTGTTTGGGTGTATTTAGACAATTAACATTTAAAGTGATTATTGAGGGGCACCTGGTGGTTCAGTCACTTAAGTGCCTGACTCTTGGTTTTGGCTCGGGTCATGATCTCAGGGTCCTGAGATGGAGCCCCACATCAGGCTCTGTGCTCAGGTCAAGGTCTACTTGAGATTCCAGCGTTCCCTCTCCCTCTGCCCCTCCCCAGCTCACACACTCTCTCATAAATAAATAAATAAATAAATAAATAAATAAATAAATAAATAAATAAATATTTTTAAAAAGTGATTATTGATAAAGTTGAATTAATATATACCATGTAAGTTATTTTTTTCTATTGCCTTTTCCCTCCTTATTTTTCTCTTCTACAAATTTCTGCCACTTTTATTTTTCATTAAACATTTGATATGACTCCATTTTCTTTCCTTTTCTGGCACATCAATTATACTTTCTTTTTAAAAAAACATTTTCTTAGTGATTGCTTTAGAGTTTACAACATACATTTACAACTAATTGAAGTCCACTTTCAAATGACATGATTTCACATAGCAGGTAGTGCAAGTATCTGATAATAAAATATTTCTAATTCCTCCCTCTCATCCCTTATAACATTGCTTATATATAAGCTATAATCATCAAATATATTGTTGCTCTTTTTATTTGGAATGAACTGTTATCTGTTAACTCAATCAAGAATAAGAAAAATAAAAGTTTTTATTCTTACTTTGCTTATTTCTTCTCTAATACTCTTTCTTTCTTTATGTAGATCTGAGTTTCTGACCTATACCATTTTCCTTCTTTCTAAAGAACTTCTTTTAATGTTTCTTGCAAGACAAGTCTACTGGCTTCAAGTTCCCTCAATTTTTTTTGAGAAAGTCTTTATTTCTCCTTCACTTTTGCAGGATAATTTTGCAAGCTATTGGATTCTAGGTTGGTAGGTTTTTTGTTTTTTGTCTCTTTCTCAGCACTTTATTTATTTCACTTCATTCTCTTGCATGGTTTCTAGGGAGAAGTCATATGTAATTTTTATCTTTGCTATTCTATAGGTGTCTTTTCCTCTGGCTTCTTTCAATAATTTTTCTTAATTTTTAATTTCTGTAGTTTGAACATGATATACCCAGTTGTAGTTATTATTATTTTTTTTAATTTTATTTTACATGTTGTTCTCTTAATATCCCAGATCTGTGGTTTGATGTCTGACATTAATTCAGGGAAATTCTTATACTTGTCACTTTAAATATTGCTTCTATTCTTTCTTATCTTTCTTTTTCTGTTATTCCAATTACACATATATTATGTTTGTTTGTGTTTTTTTCAGTCTTTTTCTTTGCATTTCAGTTTTGGAAGTTTCTGTCGACATATAATCAAGCTAAGACATAAAGGCTTTTAAGTTGTGCCTTGTTGGCTCAGTCAGTTAAGTGTCTAACTCTTTTTTCTTTCAAGATTTTATTTATTTAAGAGAGAGAGAAATAGAGAGAAAGAGCAGGCACATGAGTGGGGGAAGGGGCCGATGGAGAGGGAGAAAGGGGCTCCCCACTGAGCAGGGGGCCTGATGTGGGGCTCAATCCCAGGATTCTAAGATCATGACCTGAGCCAAAAGCAGCTGCCTAACTGACTGAGCCACCAGGTGCCCCAGTTAAGTGTCTAACTCTTGATCTCAGCTCCAGTCTTGATCTCAGGATCATGAGTTTGGGCCCCATGTTGAGCTCTATGCTGGGTGGGTAGCCCACTTAAAAAAAGAGAAGACAGGGGCACCTGGGTGGCTCAGTGGGTTAAAGCCCCTGCCTTCGGCTCAGGTCATGATCTCAGGGTCCTGGGATCGAGCCCCACATCGGGCTCTCTGCTCATCAGGCAGCCTGCTTCCCCCTCTTTCTCTGCATGCCTCTCTGCCAACTTGTGATCTCTCTCTCTATCAAATAAATAAGTAAAATCTTAAAAAATAAATAAATAAAAATTAAAAAAGAGAAGACATTCTTTATTTCTGTTATAATGGATCATTTTTAAATTTTTAATTTTTTAAAAGATTTGATCTATTTAAGTGAGATAGAGAGATAAAGAGAGAACATGAGCAGGGGAGGGGAAGAGGGAGATGGAGAAGCAAAGCAGACTCCATCCTGAGCAGGGAGCCTAATGAGGGCCTGGATCCCAGGACTCTGGGGTCATGACCTAAGCCAAAGGCAAATGCTTAACTGACTGAGCCACCCAGGTACCCCTATAGTGTTTGTTTGTTTGTTTTTTAATCTCAAACATTTCTTTAAGTTTCTTTCTTATAATTTCTATCTCTCACATTGCCCATCTGTTCTTGCATGCTGTCTACTTTATTCATTAGAGCTTTTAGCATATTAATCAGATTGTTTTAAATTCTCAGTCTGATAATTCCAACATCTCTGACATATTTGAGTCCATTCTCCTGCTTGCTGCTTCTTCAAATAGTGCTTTACCTTTTAGTATGCCTTATAATTTGTTGTTGTTGTTGTTGAAAGCCATTTATGATGCACTGGGTAAAAGAAATCCTAATAAATAGGCCTTGTGATGGTTATGTGTGGAACGAGGGAAAGCTTTCAATAGTCCTATGATTAGGTCTCTTAGTGAGCCTGTGCCCCTGGGCTGTGAACTTCACAAGTGCCTCTGAATTCCTCCCTCTTCCCCCTTAAATGAGACAGAATCACTGGAGGGTACTGGAGTTGGGTATTTTCTTTCCCCCAGGTTGGTTAGGCTCTAATAAAATACCAGTGCATTAGGATCTGGCAAAATTATTTTCTCTTGTTAAAAAGAATAAAATGCCCTGGCATATTACAAAATGGGTATTTTCCCTCTATCCAGGGAGATTTTTTTTTCCTTATATTCACTGAGAGAACATGGTAGAACTTCTGGAGGTAGTGCTCACGGAAGTGTGGGGTCCCCACTGGAGACCCAACTCATAGACTTGTCCACACTGAGCCTCCAGCAATTTATCAGTTACAATTTACATTTTCCACTGTTTTCCACAGTGGCTTCTGACTGTGGATTTCTGTTCTGGTAAGTTGTGGTTCTCAGAATCTGCCTTTCTGGGCCTCCAATTTTGGGGCCCTGGAAATTACCTCATTTCTCCAATGGTTGTTATTAATTTTTCATTTCTTTAGCTTTTCATTTGTTGTGAGGATGGAGTGGTGAATTCCAAGGTCTTCATTTGCCAGACCAGAAACTGGATGTCCATAGTTTTCAAAGACATTTTTAACTGCTGGATTATTCAGTTTTGAAATCACTCTTCCTCTGAATTGCCTTTTATATGAGTTAATTAATATATGAGCTAATCAATATCCTTAGTTTTAAAGCCAGTTTGATTTGAGTTTTTTTGCTATTTGTAGCTGAAAACATCCTACTAAGGTACAATTGACCATAAAAATAAAACAAGCAGAAACCCTCAGAACTACATGAAGAGTTCTAATTAGTTTCAAGTATAGAAAAAAAAAAGACTGAATGTTCATAATTCATGTCAAGAATAACCCAAAAGTGTATCATTGGAAAGAAAAGCTAATGGTCACTTGCAGTTTTTTCAAATATATTTTAAAATATTATATTTTATCTTGTTTAACTATTTTAACAAGTTAGTTAATAATGATTGTATGACACTGTAAGACATTGTGAGAATGGTTTAGGGTGTAAGCTGTTTTGTTCCCTACTGTATTCCAGTGCCTCATACAGCACTTTGCATTTACTTGGTGCTCAGTAAATTGTTGAACAAATTACTTTTGTTGGTTTAACCTCTTCAGAAAGCAGTTAAAGAAAATATAAAATAAGGGCTTCTTAATCCTGTTAAGTTTCCTTAAGCAGGCATGGACAACTAAACCACGTCTTTGACCTACTTGAGCTTCAAATTAGTGTTGCAGGTGCACACCTTATTGCTGTAAATGAGGGTGATGACACTAATCTCAGAGTGTTAGGGTTGCTGATTTCAGATCAAGTAAGGCCCTCAGAAAATACAAATACTTATAAGCCGTTCTTCTTGACACTTGCTTGATGGCTATCAGACACATCACTCTCTAGGGAATACACAAAAGCATCAGGTTTTTGTAGCAGTTTTTCAAAGGAGTTTCAAAATATCTTGTTCCAGAATTACTAAAACAATTAACATACTTTCTTGCCCTTCCGTGTTGAGAAACCCAGCTGGATTAAAGAGTCATAATAAACAAAATTAAAGGACAAATTAATTAACTAATGGCTCAGGAATAGTGGCATGTGAAGAAGCACAAAGTGGTGACTGCCTTCACACTGCTTTCAAATGGATATAAGCCAATACCTATTGGTTTTACCAAATCTAGAGACTTACATATTTGAGTTTTCAAATTTTGCAAAAATTTGATCACCAAAATCTAAAGAACCTGTGAGGAAGATGGAGAAACATTTTTAAAAAATATTTTATTTTTAAAAGTTATCTCTGCATCCAATGTAGGGCTCAAACCTGCAGCCCTGAGATTAAGAGTCACTCGCTCCACTGACTGAGCCAGCCAGGCACCTTTGGAGGAGCATTTGAAAGACATGGCAGAATGGTTCTTTAGTGAAAAGACTAGGCTTGAATTTCAAAGCCCAATTCAGGTTTCCTTAAAGTTCCCATTACTATAACTTTTCCTTAATCTGAAGTTAGTGTTGGGGGCAGGAGTGGGGGTTGGAAGGTGAAATTCCCAGGGTTTTAAATTGTGCATAAGACAATCCATTGAAATGCAGAAAGGTTTTTCCCACCCTTTTTTCTATTTCCATTTTTTCCCTTTTTTTTCCATTTCCATTTCTGTTTTATGTCATCGGAAATTTTCTGCTTTTCTGTTCCATAATACACACAATAATAGTTACATACAGATATAATAATTATACCTACATAGGGAGGTGTACTCAAGATGTTTTTACCAAAAATGTAATTAAGAAAGTCTGAAGACCATTACACTCCCTGGTCTCTGTGTCCTCTCTGGATAAAAGGGAAGGTGAAAGAACAGGGAAGATCAAGTAAGGCCCTCAGAAAATACAAATACTTATAAGCCGTTCTTATATGGAGCCGTTGAGCCCATTTCATCTTGCAGTGGCTTGCTGAGTCTTCTTCACTCTACTTAGTATAGGCATTATGACAGGTGAAAACTTAACTGTCAGTCCCAGCTGTCAGCCTTCCGTATGGGGCGGGGGGATATATTGTCCTTCCTCTGTCCCAAGGGGTTGTTCCACCTACCTTCTCTCTGAGTTCCTTATCTGGGTAGATGATTCTCACCTCATCCTAAAGAGAATTTTTTATGTGGGTACAATTTCCATCCTTCAACTTATGCTAAATATTTTAAACTCAGAACAGCTCTATCAGCTTGGGCTCTAACATTGAGACCGTTTTACAAATGCAGAAATAACTGGGGGTAAAAACCCACTTCTGCCTGATCTCCCCAAATCATGCTCCCTCCACTATTTCTGCCTCCAAGGAATAAACAGTTAAATGTCTTAGGGGAATCTATACCTGCACAGAGGCCAGAATCTGGACTTGCATATCTAGATATTTCACCTAAATCTGTGGTTCCCCACTCTGTTTACATTGACAGTGGGCACAGAGTGTATGTGGGTACTCAGGCAACAAGTGCATTCCTAGAAAAGAACAGGACCACAGTGATGTTCTAGTGAAAGAGAATATCTAGTTTTGAAAATTATTCTTGGGGTAGGAGAGTAGGATAGTAAACTTTGTTTTTTCTGTATCTCTCTACCAAAGACTTTTCTAATTTACTTTTCTCAAGGCTGTTGAATGAACGGAGAGTGTTATGGGCTTAGATGTACCTATTTGGTCAGAAAACCATGTTCAGCTTGCAGCTACAGAAACAACAGGCTTTTGTGTCTCAGGGTGACTTACAAATGTGACACAGGTTCTCCAACATCCACAGGGTATGAGTGTGGATGATGCCATTCTCCTGAGTTTAAAGCAATAAGAGGTGTTAGTTCCGAGCTTTTCGCTAGTTGGACAAGTATTTGATTCTTAAATGCTTATTGTATATAGATATCTACCTCTGTTTTAGTTCAAACCTTAGTTGTTTAAAAGCCAAAATATAGTCTTCATTTTTATAAACCAAAAGAATTGGCTTTTGTAAGTGAGGAAGACTGCCGTGTTTTTACTAAAAGAGCTCCTTTTGAGAATTTGCAAGATATACAAATAAAATCCACAGGTAGTGGATGTGATTGGCAATCTTTTCCAGAAAACAAACTAAGATACTGTTTTCAGATGTATAATTAAGCAGTTATCCCCAAAACTCCTGTTATGGTGATCAGAATAGAGACTTAAGCTCAGAGTAGAAAACAGAAATTCAAACATAACTAACTAAATTTTTACTATCTAAAATTGTAATTGTTTGCAATAAGGCTGTGGACATAACAAGGAAAATTGAGAACAGAGAAAAGGGATGGTCAGTGAGCTGGAGATTAGCAGAACCATTCTAATGATCATCCCAGAACATACCATCCCAGCTATGTCTGCTGGGCCTTAGGGTTCATTTATTGTTGTTTGGGGACATGAAATTAACTCTCTTGGTTGTCATTCCATGTTCATAAAATATGTCAATGCCAGCATCTAAAGTCTACATGATGAATATGTTTTTCATTCTAAATTAATAATATGAAGTTCTGACTCATATACCAGTTTCTATTGGTTTGGTTAATGTAAGTCTGTCCCTATAAGACAGATTCATTTGAGATATGCCCAAATCAATCTTTTGATCTCAGCAGGCTAGGAGACAGACCAAAGTAAATGTCACTTCTAAGCCTCTTGGCAGAGAGCTGCTCTTTTAGACATCAGTATCCACTGTTGCAAAATAGCCTGATATGATCTGCAGCAAAATACAATGGAAAATGTATTTCAACACTCCTTTTGTTTTTGACTTTGAATTCATTTTATGCAACTTTGCCTCATTTGAGGGCAACTCTGATATATATATATATGTATATGTATATATATACATATATATATATATATATACATATATATATATATAAAGTTTGTGTGTGTGTGTGTGTGTGTGTTATACAAAGGTACTTATAATACAACAGAATTAAATAGTTTTTAAAGTTCACAGTAAATGGGGATGCCTGCGTATGGCTCAGGTTATGATCTTGGGGTCTTGGGATTGAGTCCCACATTGAGCTTTGTAGTGAGGGAGAGTCTGCTTATCCCTCTTCCCCTGCACCTGCCCCTGCTTGTGCATGCTCTCTCTCTCTTTCAAATAAATAGGTGAAATCTTTTTAAAAAGAAGTTATAGTAAATGGAAATTTAGAGTATAATAGTAAAATAGTGAAGTAATGCACATTGTTAGTTCCCGTGCAATTTCCAGAGGTCAACCACATATTTATTTCTGATCTTCTTACTATCCAAACAACACAAGAAAACAACCAGTTGCAAATTGTCTGGATGCCAGAAGATAAAACCTCACCCATAATCTAAAACAATCAGGTTTTCCTAGTAGGGACACCTGAGAGAAATTTTTCCATAGGTTCTTATAAAGAAAATAAATTATGGAAAATGTTCTCAACAGTATCCCCGTGATAAATAAGGAGAACGTTTCAAACAGCTATTTCCCATAATGTCTCTCTATGCAGACTAATGGACTAATGCCAGAAGGCAGTCCAGTAAAAAGCAATTAGATGAGGAACTAAGACTCCTCAATCCAGAGGAAATAAAATGAACTGAGGCCTTCAATCCTGTTGCTTATAAATCAAAAAATATCTGTACACTCATGTCATTGTGGCATTATTTTTTTTAAAGATTTTATTTATTTATTCAACCGAGAGGAGAGAGATCACAAGTAGGCAGTGAGGCTGACAGAAAGAGAGGGGGAAGCAGGCTCCCTGCTGAGCAGAGAGCCCGATGTGGGGCTCAATCCCAGGACCCTGAGATCATGACCTGAACCGAAGGCAGAGGCTTTAACCCACTGAACCACCCAGGCACCCCGTCATTGTGGCATTATTCACAATAGCCAAGATATAGAAATGATGCAAATGTACATCAGTGGATGAATGGATAAAGAAGATTATATCTATATCTATATATCTTCACAGTGAAATATTATTCCATCATGAGAAAGGAGGAACTCTTGCCATTTGTGACAACATGCATGGATTTGAGGACATCATGCTAAGTAAAATAAGTCAGACAGAGAAAGACAAGTACTGTATTATATGTGGGCTTTTAAAAAACTAAACTCAGAAATAGAGTAGAATGGTGATTACCAGGGACTGGCAGAGGTGGGTGGTTGTGGAGGAATTGGGGAAATGGTAGTTGAAGGACAAACCTGCAGCTAAAAGATGTGAAGGTTCTGGAGATCTAATGAACAGCACAGTGATGATATGAATAATACCGTATTACATACTTCAAAGTTGCTAAGAGAATAGATCTTAAATGTTCTCACTACAGAAAACAAATGATAATTATGTGATGTGATAGAGATGTTAATTAACGCTATGGGTAAACATTTGCAAATACAAGTGTATCAAATCAACACATGGAAATTTTACAATTTTGTGAAGAGTTAAGATGATGGAGGAGTAGGGGGACCCCATCCTTGCTCATCCCTCAAACACAGACAGATATAAAATCATTCTGAACACCTAAGAAATTGATCTGAGGACTGAGAGAACAAACTGCACATCTGGAGGGAGAAAAATGGCCACATCACAGAAGGTAGGAGCTGCAGAGAGTTGATTTGGGGGAGAAAAGAATTGTGGGTGCTGCAGAGTGAAGGTAGCCCTGATTATATAGAGGAGAGAGGAGTAAGATAGAAAAAGAGAGAGAGAGAGAGAGGAAGATAGAGAGAGTGAAAGCAGCATGAAGGGGACTACACAAGAAAAACTCTTCCCTAAGATCATTGACTGGGAAAAGAGAGGGGCTGACTACCCCAAGTCTTTATAAGCCATGTAGCACAGTCTGAAGTTTTAGAATTCTACACCATCGCCAGGGTTGTGTCTGGTGGGCTTATCAGTGCTCTTTTGGGGAAGAAGGGTGGAGGTCAGGAAGCAGACAACCCGGTCTAAGGATCCCCTGGGTCACACAGGAAGAGACAGTCCCTCTTCTTGGAGTGCATTTGGGGGAGGTGGCACTGCCTCCCAGGAAACAAAGAGCTGGTAGGCACCAACGTGCTGCCCCATTCATTAGCATAGGAACAGAAACACTTGCTGAGGGCAGGAAACCTTGATGCCAGCTTTTAGCTGCACCTTACCATAAACTTCAAAGCACTGTGTAGTCATGCATCTGTTTTTTTGGGATAAACCAATACTGGCCACAGTCTGGTGAGACCCTCTCCCAGAGGATCAGTGTGGGTCCACACTGTGCTGAGTCCCTAAGTTTGGAGTCTTGAACCTCCGCTGTACACCTGAGATAAAACACAGAATTGTGCTGCCTGGCAGGCAGACAGCTTGGGCATAAACAGTATGTAAATGGGGATCTGATGGAAGCCAGGGACACAAGATGAGAGAATGTTTGCTCTCTCATGAGGGCTTCCTGAAGAGTGGGAGGCGTAAACTCCTCTATCTAGGAGGAGAGAGCTGGGTGACTCCACTCCCCTCATCTCCCCGACCTCCCTACCTCCCCACTCCCCAGCCATCAGTACTGATCAACTTCAGTGAGCAACACAGCACCCCTCAGTGCAAACCAGAGCCACTTACACCAAGTCTCACCCCTCTACACCCTGCAGGTGCATCTCCACTAGGGCAAGTCCACCTGAGAATCAGGGCAGCAGGCCCCTCCCCCAGAACACCAACACAAATCCCTGCACACACCAAGTCTACTGTTCATAGATTACTACAAAGCTTCAGCTCTAGGGGAAATAAGATCTAGCTTCTAAAATCTAAATCTAAATCTTCTAAATCTTAAAAAAAAGATTTTATTTATTTATTTCAGAGCAAAAGAGCAAGCAAGAGAGAATATTGGGGGGGAGGGACAAAGGGAGAGGGAGAAGCAGGCTCTTCATGGAGCAGGGAACCCCCAAGGCAGGAAACACTGGGATCATGACCTGAGCTAAAGGCAGTCACTTAACTACCTGAGCCACCCAGGCATTCAAGATCTAGCTTCTTTTAACAAGTAGACCTTGCTAAAACTCTTTAAAACTTATTAAAACTTGCCACAAGCTTGATAAGGTCTAAACACTTCCCACTGCAGGCAAGGAGAAACTCTGCAGAGGACTGACCTGAGGGAAAGAGCAGCCAAAACAAAACAATGGCGCACACACTCTGAAGCACTTCCTGAAGTACTAGGCCCCAGACAGTACAAGATCTCTTCTTAATAGAGCTATTACTCTCAGGAGCAGGAATATAACAGGCTTTCCTAACACACACACACACACACACACACACACACACACACACATGCACTCACACATAAACAGTGACCAAGACAAAATGACAAGATGGAGGAATTCATCCCCCCCACAAAAAAAAAGAACAGGAAGAAGTCTCAGCCAAGGATTTAATCAACACAGATATAAGTAAGATGCTTGGACAGAATTTAAAACAATAATCATAAGGATACTAGCTGGACTTGAGAAAAGCATTGAAGACACTAGAGAATCCCTTACTGCAAAGATAAAAGAACTAAAAACTAGTCTGGCCAAAATAAAACAATGCTATAACTGAAATGCAAAACTGACCAAATGCAATGACAATGAGGATGGATGAAACAGAGGAACAAATCAGTGATATACAAGATAAAATTATGTGGGGAAAAATGAAACTGAAAAGAAGAGGAAAAGAAAAGTATTGGATTATGGATGTAGATTCAGAGAACTTGGCGACTCCTTAAAGTGTAATAATATTTGTATCATAGAAGTCCCAGAAGAGGGAGAAGAAGAGAGGGGAAGGAAAGGGCAAAAGATTTATTGAGCAAGTTATAGCTGAAAACCTCCTGATCTGGGGAAGGAAATAGATATTGAAATTCAAGAAGCACAGAGAACTCCCATCAAAATCAACAAAAACTGGCCAAGACATACCATAGTCAAATTCAAAATACATACAGACAAGGCAAGAATCATGAAAACAGCAGGGGAAAAAAGTCCTTAACCTACAGTAGAAGACAAATTAGAGTCACAGCAGAACTGTCCACAGAGACTTGGCAGGCCATAAGAGAGTGACATGATATACTCAACATGTTGAATGAGAAAAATATGCAGCCAAGCATGTTTTATCTAGCAAGGGTGTCATTCAGAATAGAAGGAGAGATAAAGAGTTTCCCAGACAAATAAAAACTAAGGGAGCTCATGACCACTAAACCAGCCATTCAAGAAATAATAAAGGGGACACTCTGAGTGGGAAAGACCAAAAACAACAAAGACCAGAAAAGAACAGAGAATATCACCAGAAACACCATATTTACAAATAACACAATGGCACTAAATTCATATTGATCAACAGTCACTCTGAATGTAAATGAACTAAATGCTCCAATCAAAAGACATAGGATATCAGAATGGATTAAAACAACAACAACAACAACAACAACAACAACAACAACAACAACAACAAGACCTATTGATATGCTGCTTACAAGAGATTCATTTTTTGATGTAAAGACACCTGCAGATTAAAAATGAGGGGATGGAGAACCATCCATCATGCTAAGGGACATCAAAAGAAAGCTGGACTAGTTATATTTATATCAGACAAATTAGATTTTATTTTATTTTTTTAATTTTTTTTAAAAGATTTATTTATTTGACAGAGAGAAACACAGCAAGAGAGGGAACACAAGCAGAGGGAATGGTAGCGGGAGAAGCAGGTTTCCCGCCCAGCAGGGACCCTGATGCAGGGCTCAATCCCAGGACTCTGGGATCATGACCTGAGCCGAAGGCAGATGCTCAACGACTGAGCCACCCAGGCGCCCCAAGACAAACTAGATTTTAAATAAAAAACTGTAAGAAGGGATGAAGTAGGGCACTATCTCATAATTAAGGTATCTATTCTTAAGAAGATCTAACAATTGTAAATATTTATACCTCTAACTTGGGAGCACTCAAATATATAAATCAATTAATAAACGTAAAGAAACTCATAGATAATAATACAATAATAGGGGATTTTAACACCCTACTCACAGCAAATGGACAGATCATCTAAGCAGAAGATCAATAAGGAAACAAGGGCTTTGAATGACCCTCTGGACCAGAGGGTTTCAACAGATATATTCAGAACATTTCATCCTAAGGCTGCAAAATGCACATTCTTTTCAAATGCGCATGGAACATTCTCTAGAATAGATCACACACTGGGTCACAAATCAGCCCTCAACAAGTACAAAAAATTTGAGATCATACCATGCATATTTTCAAACCACAATATTATAAAACTTGAAGTCAACCACAAGGTAAATTTTGGAAGGACCACAAATACATAGAGGTTAAAGAACATCCTACTAGGGGTGCCTGTGTGACTTAGTTAGTTAAGCATGTGCCTTTAGATCAGGTCATGATCCCAGGGTCCTGGGATCAAGCCTCAGATCAGGCTCCTTGCTCTCCCTTCTGCCTGCCTCTCCCCTTGCTTGTGCTCTCTCTCTCTCTGTCAAATCAATCAGTTAATCTTAAAAAAAGAGAACATCCTACTAAAGAATGAATGGGTTAACCAGGAAATTAGAGAAAAAATAAAAAATACGTGGAAGCAAAAGAAAATGAAAACATGACAGTCCACAATCTTTGAGATGCAACAAAGTCCTAAGAGGGAAGTATATAGCAATACTGGCCTACCTCAAGAAGCAAGAAAAGTCCCAAATACATAACCTAACATTACATCTAAAGGAGCTAGAAAAAGAACAGTAAATAAAGCCTGAAGCCGGCAGAAGAAGGGAAATAATAAAGATTAGAACAGAAATAAATGATATAGAAACCAAAAAAGTAGTAGAACAGAGCAAGAAAACTAAGAGCTTCTTCTTTGAAAGAATTAGTAAAATTGACAACCCCTAGCCAGACTTATCAAAGAGAAAAGAGAAGGGACCCAAATAAATGGAATCATAAATGAAAGAAGGGAGATCACAATCAAAACCACAGAAATACAAACAATTATAAGAGAATATTATGAACAATTATATGCCAACAAAGTGGGCAATCTGGAAGAAATTCCTAGAAACCTACAAACTACCAAAACTTAAAGAGGAAGAAATAGAAAATTTGCACAGACCCATAACCAGCAAATAAATTGAATTAGTAATCAAAAATTAACAAATAGCAGTCTAGAGCCAGATGTCTTCCCAGGAAAACTCTACCAGATATTTATTTATTTATTTGTTTGTTTGTTTGTTTATTTATTTATTTAGATTTTCTTTATTTGAGAGAGAGAGAGAGAATACGATTTTCTTTATTTGAGAGAGAGAGAAAGAGAGAGAACATGAGAGGGGAGAAGGTCAGAGGAAGAAGCAGACTTCCCACAGAGCTGGGAGCCCAATATGGAACTCGATCTTGGGACTCCAGGACCATGACCTGAGCTGAAGACAGTCGCTTAACTGATTGAGCCACCCAGGTGCCCCTCTACCAGACATTTAAGAATTAATACTTATTCTACTCAAACTGTTCCAAAAAAAAAAAAAATGAAGGAAAACTTTGAAACTCATTCTATGAGGCCAGCATTACCTTGATCCCCAAACCAGACAAAGACCCTACTAAAATGGAGAATTGCAGGCCAATATCTCTAATGAAAATGGATGCAAAAAGTTTCACTAAGAGAAATCCAATAGTACGTTAAAAGAATTATTAACCATGATTAAGTGGGATTTATTCCTGGGCTGCAGGGGTGGTACAATATTTGCAATCAATGTGATACATCACATTAATAAAAGTAAATATAGGAACCATATGATCCTCTCAATAGATACAGAAAAAGCATTTGACAAAATACAACATCCATTCTTGACAAAAACCAGCAACAAGGTAGGTATAGATGGAACATACCTCAACATCATAAAGGCCATATAAAGAAGATCCACAGCTAATATCATCCTCAATGGGAAAAAACTGAGAGCTTTTACTCTATGGTCAGAAACAAGACAAAGATGTCCATTCTCACCATTATTTTTATTTATTTATTTATTTATTTATTTAAAAGATTTTATTTATTTGAAAGACAGAGTGAGCAAGAGAGAGAGAATGGACATGAGCAGGGGAGAGGCAGCAAAGCGGACTGCCCACTGAGCAAGGATCCCAATATGGGTCTCAATCCCAGGACTCTGGGATCATGGCTAGAGCCAAAGGAAGATGCTTAACTGACTAGGACACTCAGGCATCCTCAACATTGTTATTTAACATAGTATTGGAAGTCTTCACCTCAAAATTGGACAACAAAAAGAAATAGAAGGCATCCCGATCATCAAAGAAGTCAAACTTTCGCTATTTGTGATGACATTATACTCTAAGTAGAAAACCCAGAAAATTGCTAGAAATTTGCTACCAAAAATTTGCTAGAACTAATTCATAAATTCAGCAAAATTGCAGGATATAAAATCAATGTACAGAAATCTGTTACATTTCTCTACACCAATAATGAAGCAGAAAAAGAAATCAAGGAATTGATCCCATTCATAATTGCACCCAAAACAATAAGATATCTAGGAATAAACCTAACCAATGAAGTAAAAGATCTGTACTCTGAAAACTATAGCGCACTTATGAAAGAAACTGAAGAAGACAACAAGAAATGGAAAGACATTCCACGTTCACAGATTGGAAGAAGAAACATTGTTAAAATGTCTGTAATACTCAAAGCAATCTGCACATTTAATGTAATCACTATCAGAATACCATTAACATTTTTCACAGAGCTAGAACAAACAATCCTAAAATTTGTATGAAACCAGAAAAGACCGTGAATAGCAAAGCAATCCTGAAAAAGAAAAGCAATCATGGAGGAGTCATGATTTCCAGACTTCAAGTTATATTATAAAACTGTAGTTATCAAGACAATATGATACTATCATAGAAGCTGACACACAGATCAATGGAACAGAATACAAAACCCAGAAATGGACTCACAACTATATGATCAACTAATCTTCAACAAAGCAGGAAAGAATATCCAATGGGAAAAAAGACATCTCTTCAACAAATGGTGTTGGGGAAAATTGAAAAGCAACATACAGAAGAATGAAATGACCATTTTCTTACACCATACCAAAAATAAATTCAAAATGGATGAAAGAACTAAATGTGAGACAGGAAACCATCAAAACCCTAGAGGCGAACACAGCAACCTTTTCGACCTCAGCTGTAACAATTTCTTACTAGATATGTCTCCTGAGGCAAGGGCAACAAAAGCAGAAATTAACTATTGGGACTCCATCAAGATAAAAAACTTATGTACAGTGAAGGAAACAATCAATAAAACTAAGAAGCAACATAGAGAATGGGAGAAGATATTTGCAAATGACTTATCTGATAAGGGGTTAGTATTCAAAATCTATTAAGAATTTACAAAACTCAGGGCGCCTGGGTGGCTCAGTGGGTTAAAGCCTCTGCCTTCGGCTCAGGTCATGATCGCAGGGTCCTGGGATCGAGCTCTGCATTGGGCTCTCTGCTCAGCAGGGAGCCTGCTTCCCCCTCTCTCTCTGCCTGCCTCAATGCCTACTTGTGGTCCCTCTCTCTCTGTCAAATAAATAAATAAAAAATCTTACCAAAAAAAAAAAAGAATTTACAAAACTCAACAGTGAAAAAAAAACCCAAATAATCCTGTTAAGAAATGAGCAGAAGACATGAATGGACATTTCTCTAAAGCAGACATTCAGAGGCTAACAGACACATGAAAGGATGTTTAGTATCACTCCTCATCAGTGAAATACAAATCAAAACTACAATGAGATATCACCTCATACTTGTCAGAATGGCTAAAATTAACAAAACAGAAAACAATGATGTTGGTGCGGATGTGAAGGAAGGGGAACCCTCTTACACTGTTGGTGGGAATGCAAACTGTTGTAGCCACTCAGGAAAATTGTATGGCAGGTCCCCAAAAAGTTAAAAATAGAACTGTATGACCCAGCAATTGCACTACTAGGTATTAATCCAAAGGATACAAACATAGTGATTCAAAGGGGCACATGCACTCCAACGTTTATAGCAGCATAATCAACAATAGCCATAATATGGAAAGATCTGAAATGTCCATCAGCTGATGATTGGATAAAGAAGCTCATATATATATATATCAGAGGCAATATATATACATATATATATATATATATATATATATATATATATATATATATATATATATAGGTGTGTGTATACACACACACACACACACACAATGGAATAATACTCAACCATCAAAAAGAGTGAAATCTTGCTATTTACAATGACATGGTTGGAGCTAGAGTGTATTATATGCTAAATTAAGTAAGTCAGTCAGAGAAAGACAAATACCATTTGATTTCAATCATGTGTGGAATTTAAGAAACAAAACAGATGAACCTATGGGAGGGGCAAAAAAAAGATAAGCAAACCATAAGAGACTCACAACTATCAAGGACTAACTGAGAATTTATGGAGGTAGGGAGGCAGAGGATGGTCTACATGAGCAATGAGGGCTTTTTTTTTTTTTTTTTTTTCTATTTGACAGAGAGAAACACAGCTGGAGAGGGAACACAAGCAGAGGGAATGGTAGCAGGAGAAGCAGGCTTCCTGCAGAGCGGAGAGCCCGATGCGGGGCTCGATCCCAGGCCCCTGGGATCTGACCTGGGCCGAAGGCAGACGCTTAACGACTGAGCCACCCAGGTGCCCCATGAGCAATGAGTTTTAAGAAAGGCACTTGTTATGATGAGCACTGCATGTTATATTAAGTGATGAATCACTAAATTCTACTCCTGAAACCAGTATTGTAGTATATGTTAGCTAACTAGAGTTTAAATAAAAATTTGAAATAAAAAAAGAAAATTTTACAATTAAAGTCCAGTGGTCTGTGAGGAGATAAATCCTGTCAATGACCATGTGAGTGATCTTAGAAGTAATTTTCCTTCAGATGAGACCCTAGCTCCAGCCAGCTCCTTGATAGCAGACCTGAGGTTACATTCAGATTCCTAACCCACAGAAAATCTGTCATAAATTTGTTGTTCTAAGCTGCTGTTTTAGGGTAATCTGGTACACAGATATAGGAGGCTAAAATGCAAATTAATAGAAATTGAGATGTATCCATTCTGAGGTTGTTACAAGGCATACTACAGTGAGAATCCTTGCATTTATAACACATTTTTGTGCAAGGTATCTGAGGGTTAACTCCTGGTATTGAAATTGCAAGATCAATTAGAATGTGTAATACTAAATGAAAAAAAAAACTTATTTATGATTATGATGCAGTTAAAATTCAACTATAATAAAAATGTATCACATATGAAGTGAGATTTCTCCACCTCTACCCCAGGATAACCCCTCAAATATTTATTGTATATGCCTCTATTTTTTCAAGTACACGTTTTAAGATATATTTGTGGGATTTTTTTATGTGAGTTTCTTTTTTCTTAACACTATATCTTAAGGATATTTGTCAGTATCAGGACATGGAAAGCTATTGTATTCTTCTAAAAACACCTTTATTGGGGCACCTGGGTGGCTCAGTAGGTTAAAGCCTCTGCCTTCGGCTCAGGTCATGATCTCAGGGTCCTGGGATCAAGCCCCACATTGGGCTCTGTGCTCAGTGGGGAGCCTGCTTCCCCCTCCTTCTCTGCCTGCCTCTCTGCCTACTTGTGATCTCTCTCTCTCTGTCAAATAAATAAATAGAAATCTTTAAAAAAATAAAAACACCTTTATTAGTATGCAATTAGAATACAATAAACAGCACATATTCAATTGTAATTGATAAGTTTTTTTTTTCTTTCTGGAATCAAGTCCTCTATCAAATATTTGGCTTTCAAATATTTGTCTCGTAGTCCTGTGGCTTGTCTTTTGATCTTTTTAACAGTGTCTTCCATAGAGTAGAAGCTTTATATTTTTATGAAGTGCAGTTTATGTATTCTTTCTTTTATGGCTCATGATTTTCTTATTAGAAATATTTGCCTAACCAAAGGTCACAAAGATTTTCTCATATGATTTCTTCTAGAATTTCCATATTTTTAAGTTTTACATCTAGGTCTATGACCCATTTGAACTAATTTTTGTACATGGTGAAAATATGAAGTGAAGTTCATTTTAAAAATATAGCTATGCATTTATTCCAGTATCATATCTTTTTTCCAAAGCCACCTTTGTGCCTTTTTGAAAATTTATTGTCCATATATGTGTGGGCTTACTTTTATACTCTCTGTACACTCTCTGTTCAGTTCTATTGATCTTTTTGTCTCTATGTCTATATGTTTATGTCTTTATGTCTTTTTGTCTATAAAACCCATCTTGTTTGTTGGTTTTGTATTAAGTCTTGAAATGAGGTGATATAAAGCCTCAAACTTTGTTCTTTTTAAAAGTTGTTTTGGGACGCCTGGGTGGCTCAGTGGGTTAAAGTCTTTGCCTTCAGCTCAGGTCATAATCTTAGGATCCCGGGATTGAGCCCCACATGGGCTCTCTGCTCATCAGGGAATCTGCTTCCCCCTCTCTCTCTCTGCCTGCCTCTCTGCCTACTTGTGATCTCTCTCTCTCTCTGTCAAGTAAATAAATAAAATCTTAAAAATAAAATAAAAGTTGTTTTGACTATTGCAGTACCTCTCTCTAAAGTTTAAAGATTCTAAAGTTTTAGAATCAGCTGTTAATTCCTACAAAAAACCTGATGGGGCTTTGATTGTTCACATTGACTCTATATTTTAACTTGGAGAGAATCAATATGACAACATTGAATCTTTTGATCCATGAATGCAGTATATCTCTCTATTTAGGTCTTTAATCTCTCTTGGTAATGTTTTTTAGTCAGTTTATATATCTTTTATCACATTTATCTGTATGTATTTGCTATTTTTGGTGCTATGGTAAAGGTTTGTTTTATTTCAGTTTCTCATTTGCTACAGGGTAATATTTGCTTCATAGAATGTGTTGGTAATTCCTAACTCCTTGTCAACTTTCTGGAAAAGTGCATAATATTTCCTTATTATCCTTTTAATATCTGTAAAACCTGTAATTATGTCACTTCTATCATTCTTGATATTTTGTAAGATGTTTTTTCTGTCTTTTGTCCTCATCAGTCTAATGGTTTATCAATTTTATTGATCTTTTCAAAGAACCAGCTTTGGATTTTATTAATTCTATTATTTTTCGGTTTTCTATTTCACTGATTTTCACTCTGATCTTTATTATTTCCTTGCCCCTTTCTACTTTGGGTTTAATTTGCTCTCCTTTCCTAATTTCTTAAGGTGGAAATTGACTTCATTGATTTGAGACTTTGCGAATATAGGCATTTAGTAATGTACTGCTTTAGTTGTATCCTACAAGGAAAAATTATAAGCTATCTAGAAACAATGAAAAGTCTGACATTCCATGCCCAAACCTATGAGACACAGTGAAAGTTATGTGAAAGAAACATTATAAACTTAAATGCCTTAATAACTAAAGATGCCAAAAATAAATATGTACTCATTTTTAAAATGCATAATACAAACACCATATATTAATAAGAATAAGAATGAGAAAGAGGACATGATAAAAATCGAGGGAGAACTTTTTTTTCTAACCTAGTGTGAATTACCAGAATTAAGAAGTGGAAAACATAAATAGACCAATTTCAAAAACAAGAGATTGAAATTATGATTAAAATTTTACCATTGAAAAGTCACTAGGAACAGATAGGTTCAAAACTGAATTTTATATAAGCTAAAGAACAGTTAATTAACATGTTATTTTAACAACTCCAGGAACAAGAAAATAACGTAAAGCTCTCCCAGCTCATTTTACACTGCCCTATAACTTGAATTCAAAACCTAAGAACATTGACAAAAGAAATGTATAAATGTATAAATTCTAAAAAAAAATTAGCACATAAAATCCAGGAATATATCAAAGAAAGACCAGGTGCTCTATACGCATAATCCATTACATTCAGCATGATTAGGGTTACGTCCAAATGCTCCATTAAGACATTCCTCCAAAGCAGGCTTCAAGAAGAGTCATTAAAACTCTAATCTGATCATTGAGGATTGGACTTCATTTGTTTTATGATTTTATCACTCTAGAAACCAGAAACTCAAATTCTCCTTATTGTTACTGGTTGCCTGATCCTACTTTAGTGTGAAGCATCAAAAATATTTGTCCCCAAACTGGAAAATGGACAGTTTATTTACAGCATGTGCATTCAGTGTGCAAAATCAGCCCTCCTCCACAATCTGCTTCTAACCTCTATTTGGGGACTACTCACGCTTCCTTGTTAAATGGGCCATCTGGGGTCAAACCTTTATTATTCACTTAATGACCACAGATGTTCCCTCATCATCTGTTCTTTTTCTCTTAGGCTTTTTGTTCCTGATTTCCTCTCTCAGAACTGATACAAACATGGTGTTTCTATGACCATGTGGCAGAAAACGGCATTATTCACTTAATTATTTATTTTTTAAAAACTAGCTGCTTATATATGTATCTCATCTCCAAATATATAACCCCACATTGTCCATGTCCTCTTGGACCTGACACCAGGCACTCTTTCACCTTCTCAGTGATTCTCTTGTTAGCAAGTTAATAACCTTTGACATGTGCTCAAGATCAACTTATCTAAGAAAGTTTGTGGCAGAAAATATGGTGAAAATGGGTCAAAAATAATTAGACCACAAAACCCAGTCCTGATCCCAACTCAGTCTCAGGCTATGAATGATATTTTTCTGGATTACAGGTTTTAAAATTTAAAAAAAGGCATTAAAGTTCTTTAGACATATAGTTAAATCAAACACCTCTCAAGACTTTTAATGAAAAACAGCAGTCCTTCAATACCAACACCCCATTTGCTCATTTCCCTCTCTTAAGACACAGTCCCTTTAAAATATCATAGCTGATTCTTTTAATACCTTCATATTACTAAATAACATACTTCTATTCCTATTTCTTGATTTTTAAATTCTTAACATTTTTTTATGGAAGATAAAATCACTCTCTTTAATATCTCCCTTGGTACCTAGTGTGCTTTCACACATACATACCTTATTCAATTCTCATTGTGCAAATGTAATAATTTTGGTTAGATTAATATTGGGCAATTATATTATTACATTCCATTATTATGGCTATGTATGATTATAGGAGAGTTATGTAGTGTCTATGATTTCCTTTCTTGCAAAATGCTTTGCTTTTTCTTGAGTCAATAATTGAATTTTGTTTCTTTGCTTGATGAGTTATATATGACCCCAAAGCCCTGAATTGCCTTATCATATATAGACATGTTCAGCTTTAAGATGTTTCTTAAAGGATGCTATAATTTCCATCTTCAGCATACTTCTCCTAAAGTATACTTCTCCTGCTCCAGTATGGTTGAATTTTCCTCTGCACTCAGCTGAGAGGACTCAGCCAAAATTCTTTCCTATTCCTATACTAAACGTTACTGGGATATGGCAAAATAACTTATTACTTACTTTAGGAAACACTTGCTCTGGGAGTGAACCAAAAAAAATAGTTTACTTGTTAGGACTCACAAGGTAGTCATCAAGACTCTCTGGAATCCTGCTTCATGGTGCTCAGTGAGCTAAAGTCACTAGGTCATAAACTTTACCCATCTACCCACATTCTAACCTTGAAAGACCCTTCTGAAAATCATCTAGGTGAGGCCCTAAAACTCTATAAAAATTCTTCACTGATTCCCCACTTTTTTTTTAAATTTAATTTTATTTTTTCAGTGTTCCAAGATTAATTGTTCATGCACCACACCCATTGCTCCATGCAATATGTGCCCTCCTCAATACCCACCACCAGGTTCACCCAACCCCCCACCCTCTGCTCTTCAAAACCCTCAGTTTGTTTCTCAGAGTCCACAGTCTCTCATGGTTCATCTCCCCCTCTGATTTCCCCCAATTCACCCTTCCTTTCCTTCTCCCAATGTCCTCCATGTTTTTCCTTATGCTCCACACATAAGTGAAACCACATGATAATTGACTCTGCTTGATTTATTTCACTCAGCATAATCTCCTCCAGTCCCGTCCATGTTGCTACAAAAGTTGGATATTCATCCCTTCTGATGGAGGCATAATATTCAATTGTATATATGGACCATATCTTCTTTATCCATTCATCTGTTGAAGGGCATCTTGGCTCTTTCCACAGTTTGGTGATTTCCCCACTTTTGAGACATTACCAAGATCTGTCAACATGATTTTCTTCCCTACAGCAGTTGGTCTAATAGATTTAGGTATGTTTAATCAACAGGATTTTCTGGTGGTAGTTTTGGAGGTCAATAGTCAACAACTTTACTTGAGATTTTCATCATCATTTTGGGGGTTCCTTTGCTTCTCTTGTGATGTTCATACTTTAAAAATACTTAATGCTAAATCAATTGGGAATGATTTGATCTGCAGGTAAGAAAAAAACCTAACTACAGTGGCTTAAATAAATAGAGTAAATTTTTCTTATGTAATTTGAGGTGGATGTTTGCAGGCATTGGTTGAGAGGCTCCATAACATCAGGGCCAACCATCTCTGATTCTTTCAGCCTATCCTGCATGATGAGAAGATGTCCATGTAGCCATACCATCTGCATGTAGAGTGAGAAAACAGACAAAGGGGACACATAATCAATGTCTTTCTGTTTATGAGGAAAGCCACAGAACAATCACACTACCCACAGCAGACCATCTCTTTTGTCTCATTGATCACATCTGCATCCCACGGGTCCCCCTAGAAGGAATGAAGTCTTGGAAAGGGTGCACTCAGCCATTCAGTCTCTATCATGGTGACTCATAATGTTATGTATTCCCTGAACTGTGTTCTAAACCTTAGTCCTATAGGCTTGTTTTCTCTACCTAGAATACCTTTCATCCCATTTCTCTGCCCGTAAAAATCCCCAATTGTCCTTCAAGTATTTGCTCAAATTGCATCTCATCCTGAATACTCTAGTTAAAATTCATTTCTTCCAACATACTCACAATGTACATCTATAAACAAGACCACTTGGCATTCTTTGCTTACTGGTTCACCATGTCTTATTAAGTGTTTACCTATTGAACAGTTCTGTTATTACCAGTTTCACTGTTTCATACAATGCTGCAGAGAACATCTTCTACAAATCTCCTTAACAACATATGTCTTTTTTCTAGGGTGGACCCCTAGAGATGGCATTATTGGTCATCGTATTTCACATAATATTTTAATTTAAATACACTTGACACACAATGTTACATTATTTTCAGGTTCAACTTTTCTATACATTATACCATGATTATCATGAGTGTAGCTAACATCTATCACCATACAACACTATTACAGTATCATTGACTATATTCCTTATACTATGCCTTTTATTCCCGTAACTTACTTATCCTATAACTGGAAAACTGTATCTTCCACTCCCCTTCACTCATTTTTCCCATTCCTTCTCTCCCTTCCCTTATAGCAACCATCTGTTTGTTCTCTGTATGTATAAGCCTGATTTTCTTTTTGTTTATTTGTTTATTTATTTGTTTTTGTTTTGGGTTCCAGTTATAAGTTGGATCTTATGGAATTTGTCTTTTCAGTCTAATTTATTTCACTTAGCATAGAGTAGAGAGCATTATGAAATAAATTCACACTTATATGGTTAATTAAACTATGACAAAGAAGTCAAGATTATACTATGGGGAAATGACAGTCTCTTCAATAATTGGTGCTAGGAAAACTGCACAGCTACATGTAAAAGAATGAAACTGGACCATATTCTAACACCATACACAAAAACAAACTCAAATTGAATTAAGGCCTAAATGTAAGACATGAAACCATTAACATCCTAGAGAAGAAGCACAGGTAGTCATTTCTCTGACACTGGCCATAGAAACATTTATCTAGATATGTCTCTTATGGCAAGGAAAACAAAACCAGAAATAAACCATTGGGTCTACATCAAAATAAATGTTTTTTGTACAGTGAGGGAAATTGCCAACAAAACTAAAAGGCAACCTACTGAATGGAAGGAGATATTTGCAAATGACATATCTGATAAGGGGTTAGTATCCAAAACACATAAAGAACTTATACAACTCAACACCAAAACAAAAAACAAACAAACAAAAAAAACCACCAAAAAACAAAAAACCAATTTGACTAAAAAATGGGCAGAGTGGACATTTTTTCAGAGTATTTCATGTATTTGTTTATAAAGATTTTATTTATTTATTTGACAGAGAGAGAGAGAAAGAGAGCACAAGCAGGGGGAGTGGCAGGCTGAGGGAGAAGCAGGCTCCCCACTGAGCAAGGAGACTAATGTGGGGCTTGATCCCAGGGTCCTGGGATCATGACCTGAGTTGAAGCCAGACAGTTAACTACTGAGCCTCATTCCCATATTTTTATTTTTAACAGATACTACAAAGTGGTCATCCTTACATTTCAACTAACCATTTATAAGAGTAGTTCTATCCCAAATCTATCAAAGCTTGATCTTATCAAACGTAATTATTTTCCAATTTAATGGAAGGAAATGGTATTTATTTTTTTGTTTTAACTTGCATTTCTATGGTTACTAGTAGGGTTTCAAGAGATTATTAACACTTCAATTTTTCTTTCATTAATTATCAGTCATGTCATTCACCCACTTTTTCTATTGGCAGGTCTTCCTTTTCTTATTGATTTTTAGGATTTTTTTATTAACATATAATGTATTATTTACCCCAGGATACATGTCTATGAATCGTCAGGCTTACACATTTCACAGCACTTACCATAGCACATACCCTCCCCAATGTCCACAACCCAGCCACCCTATCCCTACCCTCTTGCCTCCCAGCCATCCTTAGTTCGTTTTGTGAGTCTAAGAGTCTCTTATGGTTTGTCTCCCTCATCATCCCTTCCTGTTTCATTTCTCTACCCCACCCCTAGCAAACCCCCACCTTGCCTCTCAAATTCTTCATATCAGAGAGATCATGTGATAATTGTCTTTCTCTGACTGACTTATTTCACTTAGTATAATACCCTCCAGTTCCATCCATGTCGTTGCAAATGGCCAGATTTCGTTTCTCTTGATGGCTGCATAGTATTCCATTGTGTATGTATACCACATCTTCTTTATCCATCCATCTGTTGATGGACATCTAGGTTCTTTCCATAGTTTGGCTATT
>CM053609.1:15603218-15622737 GCA_028646535.1 Procyon lotor | reverse complement strand
TGTTGGTGGGATTGCAAGCTGGTGCAGCCATTTTGGAAAACAGTGTGGAGATTCCTCAAGAAATTAAAAATAGAGCTACTCTATGGCCCTGCCATTGCACTACTGGGTATTTACCCCAAAAAAGGAGATGAAGGACAAAGAAGGGCCACATGTACCCCAATGTTCATAGCAGCAATGGCCATAATTGCCAAACTGTGGAAAGAACCAAAATGCCCTTCAACAGATGAATGAATAAAAAAGATATGGTACATTTATACAATGGAATATTATGCCTCCATTAGAAAGGACGAATATCCAACTTTTGTATCAACATGGATGGGACTGGAAGAGATTATACGGAGTGAAATAAGTCAAGAGGAGAGAGCCAATTATCTTATGGTCTCACTTACGTGTGGAGCATAAGGAAAAACATGGAGGGCATTGTGAGAAGGAAGGGAAAGGGGAATGGGGGGAAAATCAGAGGGTGCGATGTACCATGAGAGACTGTGGACTCTGAGCAACAAACTGAGGGTTTTGGAGGGGAGGGGATGGTGGCTTGGGCGAGCCTGGTGGTGGGTATTGAGGAGGGCATGTATTGCATGGAGCACTGGGTGTGGTGCATGAACAATTAATCTTATAACAGTGAAAAAATAAAATAAACATATTTGGGGAAAAATAAAAATAAAAAGTTAAAAAAATAAAAGGATGCAACTTAGAGAGACAGATGTGGGTGTGTGGAAGATGATGTGAAGACACAGGGAGAAGACGGCCATCTACAAGACAAGGAGAGAAGCTTGGAACAGATTCTCCCTCTCGGCCCTCAGAAAGAACCCGCCATACTGATGCCTTGATTTTGGACTTCTGACCTCCAGAGCTGTGAGACATTCTTGTTGAAGCTGTCCAGTTTACCATAGTTTGCCATGGGCTCCCCAGGAGACTAATACACATGGCTACCATCTGTCCTAAACTCTCCTCATGCTTGGCCAGGACTACTGGCTAGGTGACGTGTCCAGTGGGATCACCTCCATCTCTGGGAGTGCTGAGCCCCTGGTTACCACACGATTACCAGGTTATGGCTGCAGTGCAGTCTAGTCAGCATTCAAACCCAGCATGGGAACACCCAGCGACACCACAATAGACCCCAATTCATGTAGAGTTTTCCTTGTTCTTCTTTCTACATGGCAATTAGGGTCAATTCCCTTACAGAATGGCGACCTCCTCTTTTTCTGCTTGTCTCCTGGCACAAGGAACCTCAAATTACCAGGTAGCCCTTCTTGTGGTATATCCAGTATGACTCCTACTGGGTGTCCAGTGGAAGATCCTGTCTCATCTGGTAGTGAGGACCTTTAGACCCTTAGGAGACCCACAGAACCTAAAATGGTGGTGGTGGGAAGCACCAATCCCCAATGCAGGTCAATAGGAACGATAATGAGCAGGGTCATTCCTATAAGGGACCACTCCTGGCTCCTGGCTTGTGATTCAGTCATTCTAAACCTGAGGTTGGAGATGTGTGCCAGCCTGAAGAGCAGTGCTCAACCTTGCAGGATATATCCCTAAGTTGGCAACTCAGCTTCAACGTCAGGAGGCTGTTTCCATGTTCCACCAGGTCAAAAGCTTCTGGTAGGTGCAAAATCTCATAGGAACATGGATCTTATGCTCATGTGCTCATTGCTCCCCATACCTTCTTTGCCATAAAGTGGGTCTCTTGGTCCAAACTGACATGATGCAGGATTCTATGTTGGTTGATCAGATGATGTAAGTACTCAAGAGAGTGGTTCTAATGGGAAATATTAAATCATCCCTGGAGTATGTGACAGTCCCAATCAGGATGAATTGTTGGAATTTGCAGAGCCAAAGGGATAATCGATTTTCACCGAGTGGCTGTCTAGTCTCTCTGAGGGGTGGTGACCTATCTGAGGCTCAGCATCATTCTCTGTTGCTGACCGAAGGGACATTCAGCAGTGGCAGTGGCTAGATTGGTCTGGGTGAGAGGAAGTCCAGGCTGTTGGCTCATGTATTGCTTCCTTCTCTGCCACCATGGCTGCTCTTCATGGGCCCCTTGTGCCCATCCTGTGCTGGCTGAGGACAGATAGTGGTAGACACCCCTTAGGAGAATCCCCTTATCCACCTGCTGATGTCATGCTTCCTCTGCACTGAGTGCAGTGCAGACTAGGCATTAGTGTGCCACACTGAGATCCTTCCACAGCGTGCCTACTCCCATAGGTCCATCTACAGGTGGCCAATGTGACATAGAGCTTCCATGGTTGTTCCTTGGCCCTTACCAACCAACCAAGCCACTTGTGCCCATAAATCTGTCCAACCTTGGGCTGTTTCTCTCTCCATTCCAGGTGGGTGACCAGGGAGGCTGCCTTAAGTCTGTCTATGGGAGGATTTTCCTTCCCTGCTGTCTTTTAGGGACCCCCTCGAGCAGAGCTTCCCTCCCTGGTTGACAGGGCTGTGCCTCTGCTTCAGGAGAATTGCTGAGGCTCGAAATGCAGCCATCTCTGAAGTTCTGCCAAGTCTCCTCTGATGCAGGGAAGAAGGGTTTGTTCAAATGCTGCCACATGCCTTAACATGGTAATTGATCAACCTGGGCTGATCATCTTCCCTCATTTCCCTCTTACCTTCGATCCCCAGGAATTTTGCACCATCAGAGTGTCCCCTTTCACCAGGCCTCCAGTCTGATTCAACACAGGTAAGAATCTCAGGACTGCGATGCTCCAGAAGGGGAGCTGGGGGGGGCAGTTCTCGGCACTCTACTCACCTCTGCCTGGTGATTCAGCTGTCTCCAGAGTCCCAGCCTCAGAGGCAGCCTACCGAGGCCACTTCTGTACCCTTCTTCGGTCTGGAGCCCTGAAAACAGAGGCTGAGCTGCAAGTGGGCATGGAGGTTGCTTCTAGGGAACTGATCCCAGGAGAGCCCCATGAGGGGGGCCTTGGCCGAAGCTGAGGAAGGGTGCATTTTCAGGTGAATTCCAAGAGAGGCTCAACTCCATGTGGGGCCGGAAGGGTGAAATACCCCTCTGGGGTTGTCCCACTTGGTGGTAAGAGAGCTTCCATACTTCTGTACCAGTTCCTGCCCTGGGGGATGTTTCCTTCCAGGCAGTTCCAGCTCCCCAGTGATGTGAAGGGTGGTTCTCAAGAAGTGTGGAGGGACCAGTCTGGAAGAAAAGAACATTGAAGCTGGCAGAGGGGGGAACATGGGATCACATGGGCATAGCTAGGGTTGGTTGCAACCTGCCATGGGACCATCCTAATTTCAAACATGTATTGGTTCCCTGGGTCCGCTGTAACAATGTACCTGGGTGCCTTCCATGACAGAATCACATTAACTTACAGCCCCAGAAACTGGAAGTCCAAAATGAAGGTGTTGGCAGGGTTGATTCCCTTTAAAGGCCACTCCAGGTCTCCGTCCTTGCTGCTGGGGTCCTCAGGTGTTCCTTGGCTTATAGATGGTCTTCTCCCCGAGTCTTCATATTATCTTCCCTCCATGTGTGTCTGACTCAGTCTAAACGCCCCCTTTCTGGATGGACATCTGTCATATTGGATTAAGGCCTATCCTAATGATCTCATCTTCACTTGATCATCTGCCAAGACCCTTATTTCCAAAGAAGTCAGGTTCACAGGTACTGGGGGTTAGGACCTTAACATCTTTGGGGGGTGAAAATTCAGCCCTCATGTAGCCTCCTAAATCTATGACATATTCCCAGACATGATACAGCCCTGTGGTTTTCTGTTTGATGGAAATGGCTACAAGGCAGGCACGGAAGTTGATCCCGAGTGGCCTCATGCATCTGTTGAAGGTACAACCTCCAGTGTCAGAGAGAATTGCTAACTGAAACACCATGCAAATATACAAAGAACCGTAAGCAGCAACAAAGGCCATGTGGGAAAATGTAGGCAGCCCTAGAAGGCTCTGCTGGAGAGCTCAGGGGCCTTGTGGGGAGAGTGCTCCGGGAGGGCACTGGCAGGGCCAGGGCCCCTGGCGGGAGAGAAGATAGCTGAGAAAATGGAACAGTTGTCAGGCAGGGGTGAGGGGCGGCTGTTCTCTGCTGCTTGCCAGGCTCAGGCAGTGGGAGGGGACGCTGCCAGGAACTGCCCATCCCCCCCCACCCTCCGCAGAAGCCCTGAACTGTTGGGAAGGCTGGGCTTTCTGCCTGGGGTGTCTTTAACAAGAGCTTTCCTGACAGAGCATCAAAGAGCCCACTCCAGAGAGAAAGGGACCCTGCTGCAAAGGAACAATGCCTCCAAGTCCTTTCTCTGGAAGCTAGAAGGAGGCTCCCTGGGGTCAGTGCTTTCATTGAAAGGGGTTCTAGGACTATTTCCAAGACAGGCAGCCAGACCCAAAAAGAGCAGGAATCCAGCCCAGGGATTGGTTCAAGTGAGGGGGCGGGCGTGGAGATGGGGAGTTAGTTAGGGGGATGTGGCAGGGAGGGAACCAGGGTGCAGGCAGCCCCAAGGAACAGGAGGGCAGGCTTGATGCACCCCTTTCAGGAAGGCCTCCCCACAGCCCTTCTCACTGGGGAACCATCTACCTGTCACCTAGCCCCTAATGAAGGTGTCGGGGTTGTCATCAGGCCTTGCCCGACTGAGGCCCTGGGACCTCAACTAGCAGAGCAGAAGCTCAGTCGTGCTTGAGGAAGAGGAGCAGGGAGCACGCTTGAGCCAGTTGCTCCCACCGGCACTGGGCCTGCATTTGTACCTAGATGTGGCACTGGGGGCTCTAGGCTTCTGTCTGGGGGTGGGGTACAGGGAGTGGGTAACTTTTACGTATTTATAAGGTTTTTCTTCCTGTAGATAACTGGACACATTGGAAGATAACATGGAAGGGTTTTTCAATCTCAGCACCACTGATATCTGGGCTTGGGACAGATCATTTTTCCCATGGGGAGCTGTCCCTTCATTAGGCTGGTCAACAGCATCCCTGGTCTCAATCCCCTTAATGTCGGTAGCATCAGCTCCATCCGAGACAACTCAAAAATGTCTCCCACACTCTGCCAGATCTCTGCAAGACCACCTGGGTTAGGTTCCCAGTTCTGACGTGTGACTGGGAAATGGGGTTAACCTCGTATAAACCACACACGGCAGGTCCCAAGACAAGGTAAACTCTGAGCCCGGAGTGAGGTCATTCAGAGTGGGGTCCTGCCCCTGGAAAAGCCACATTGTACAGTTGTCCTTGGAGCTCATCGGGGCCACACCCCCACTGTCGACCCACGGTGACCCAGCATGGGTCTGTGGTTCCAGATCTGATAGCTGGTCCAGCCCCAGAAGGCAGCTCCCTGAAAACCTCCCAGAAGCTCTCCTTTTGCCAGCTTCATGTTCCCAGTTTTTAAAGTTCCTTTTAAGACATGGCTCCAAGGGGCTAGGGGTGTTCAAGTGAGATTGGTTTTAGAACTGAAATAGGCCCCGTGACAATAAATGCTGCTGTTCTGTCTGGAATCTCATGGTTCTGTGTCTTCCTAGTATTTACTGGTACCAGCTACACCAAATAAGCCTCATGATTCTCATTGTATCAGACAAGACTCTTAAGGTTACAGGAGACAGAAACTCCACTCAGACTGACTTATGTAATTGAAAAGTCTAGCAGCAGGGGGATCAGGCATGGCTGGATCCAGAGCTTCAAATGACATCACTGAGGCCCACTGCTGCCTTCAGCCCTGCTTTCCTCTGTCTTAGCCTCAGTCTTCAGCAGGTTCCTTCACAGGGGGCTCTGGTGGCTCTAGGCTTGCATTAGATTGCTTACAATCTCCATGGAGAGGGTGTCTCTTTCACAGTACTTCCAGCAAAAGTCCTGAGACTAAATCTTAGGGACTTGCTTGGGTCACACACCCACCTCTGAGCTAAGCCCTAGAGTCAGGGGGATAGAATATACAGATTTGTCTTGGCCCAACTCATGTGCCCATCTAGGTTGCCCATCCCAGGGGAGGGGTGACTAGGCCAGTGGCGCCTTCTCCTAAGAGGAGGATAAGGGAGAGGTGGTTCCTCAGAGGAACATCAGTGTGGTCATTACGGGAAGAGGCAACTCATTGTGACACAAAACATCTGACAGCCTCTGTGCTCAGGGAAGGGCAGAAAGGGGAGCTCCGTAGCTCAGAGTCAAGGGTGTGTCAGCTTATCACACCACCCACCTCACAAACACCAATGACAAGTCCGGGGTCCTGCTGATTTGTCTTTTCTTATTAATTGTGGAGGCTCATTCTGCCTATCGGCATCCTCTTTGAGACCACTCCTTGCTGAAGGGGTTCAAACCCCTTCTAAATGCTCAGCGGCTACAGAACAGGTGCAGCCAGGCCTCAAAGGCAGAAGCTTCTCAATACCAGCAGTGAGCCTTCAAGATGCGTCCTGTTGGAGCTCCGGGCCCAGCTGGGCCCCTGCCACAATGAAATGCCACGATGGGCTCTGCCCCCAGTCTGTGACTATGCCTGACAACAGCTCCCCATGCATATGGCCTCTGGACATGCCCAAAGCAGACCTCTCTAGAACTGTTAGGCTGGGTCCTGGAGTCCTGTCCAGATGCCTGTCCAGGCTTTAATCTGGGTTACCCTGTCCCTCTGTGTCTTCCTTCACGTTGTATCTCGGAGAACAGCAGTTGGAGTCATAGTCCTTCCCTCCCAAGAGGGCCCACCTCCTTGTGAAGACTGACCCACCTTCAATACCCTTTCCCCTTGACCCAAGTCATATAATAAAAGGGGTCAGTGGAGCTTTGCGTTTGTTACAATCTGGCCCATCCTCTCCACCCCACCGGGATGGCTGGCACCGATGTGTTCCATTCCTTGGAACTAGGCATGCTCAGGTGGCTGTCTACACCATACCATACTTTGTCCACCCTGATCTCTCTGCTGCATGATGGACCTATCATCTGTACCATACATACTACCTACATCCATACCTTGTGACCCCTACTAGCTTCCCTCCATTATCTACCCTAAAGAATCTCTAGAGTAAAGAAGGTCTGCATTGTGGGCATCACCCAAAATGCAGTAGCAAACTTCTCTCATGAGAACAACAAAGCTCTGCTTTTCCCAGACCCATGCCAGTACCCACACCATGGGTCCCCCTCCAAGGTCCTGCTTGAGGGCAAAGGTCATGCCCCATGCTCCTGTAGACTGTTCTGTGTGGCTCCTGAGGCCGGGAGTCAGGAGCCAGTGGTTTCATTGTTTATAATCATCTACTTATTGCTATAAAGCCTGGATTTTGTTGCAGAATCTGTGTCCTGAAATCAGTAAAAAAAAAAAAATGGCATTTAAAAAATGGCATTTATTCTTTAGGAAGGTACTTTGCTTTCATGGTTGTCAAAGGCATTTTTGTGCTATGTGTCTCTGTGTCTTCTAAAGTAAAGCATGGGGTCTTAGAAAAACCAGAGTGTGACCTGGTTGGTGAATCTTCCCACTGACTTATATCCTGAAGGTAAGAGCATCAAGAGATTCTCATGGTCAGGGAGGGGGTTAGATGACATTTCTTCTCATACATCCTGGCCCTTGAAGATTTTAGATGCCAACAGAGGAGGAAACTATACAATGAAGGCTTGGCTGGTGCCTTAGCTGGGATGAGAATAGTGGCCCCCTGGCTCCCAGTTCAAGAGACTTTGACTACACAAAGATGAAGGGGTGAAGCAGTAAGGAAGAAAAGCTCAAGTGCTTGGAATTAGCAAGAGAGCTGAGACCCAGTTTGGTCTAGCAGTAACTATGGGAGTTGAGTTGTTCTGCCATCCCCACAGACAGGAAATATGTCTTTATCAGTCCAACCCATTTATATACTTGGCTTTGGAAGAAAAATTAATATTCTGTCATGCAGGAGTCTTATGAGGGAATGTCCTCCCAGACAATAAGGCAGAGCATAAATCTTTTGCCCTATATAAGGAAGGTGGGTGCTATTTTTTAAAATTAAGTTATGGGGAGGGATGCCTGGGTGGCCTAATCGGTTAAGCATCTGCCTTTGGCTCAGGTTATGATCCCAGGGTCTTGGGATCGAGTCCCGCATCAGGCTCCTTGCTTAGCGAGGAGCCTGCTTCTCCCTGTCTGCTGCTCCCCCTGCTTGGTGCGCTTTTTCTCTCTGGCGACTAAATTTAAAAAATCTTTAAAAAAACAAAACAAAACTAAGTTATGGTGAGTGCTGAGGAACTGACAAGTTTTGAGCTCCATTTTATAAATGCCCTGTAGGAAATCTGTTCTGGTGGGGAGCTCCTCCGGGCTGAATGGGATTGGCATCAAGCCTGCAATTCATGGATACTGCCATTAAGTGGCGGTAGGTTGCACAGCCATGTGGTCCAACCTTGGGAACACTGCAGTATTTACCTTAGTTTCTGGATGAGAGTGTCTATTGTTTTTCTCCCCTGGGGAAAAGATCAGAGATTTCAGAAGTCTGTTACCCTTTACAGGGTTATGAATGATAATTTAAGGTTTTGTTTTGGGATAAAAAATAACATTATATACTTCAAAAAAACATATAATCTGTAAAAGTCATCCTGTCCCTCCTGCCCTAGTCACCAGCTCCCTTTTCACTGGGGACAAGTATTTATTAGTTTCTGATGATCCTTCCAGAGAAGCTTTATGATTGTGGGCAGGCATGTATACACTCCCTCTTTTTTCTTGTTCTCTGCCTTACACACATTGGCATACAACACACACCTTCTTCTCTTCTTTCTTTCTTCTTTTAAAGATTTTATTTATTTATTTGATAGAGAGAGAGAGATCACAAGTAGGCAGAGAGGCAGGCAGAGGGAGAGGAGGAAGCAGGCTCCCCGCTGAGCAGAGAGCCCAATGTGGGGCTCAATCCCAGGACCCTGAGATCATGACCTGAGCCGAAGGCAGAGGCTTTAACCCACTGAGCCACCCAGGTGCCCCTTCTCTTTGTTCTTTCTTTTCACAATGTATCTTGCACATTCCATGTTAATTCATCCTGTTTCCTTGTTTCTTCCTTTTCTGGCTGCATATAATTTGAGTGGATGTACCTGCACATTTTGAACAGTCTGTTGTTCATGGATATCAAGACTGTTGAGCACACAAATGACACAAGGGATAACTTTGCTCATGGCTATTTTGCATGTGTGCAGTATATGTGCATGAAAACTCCTAGAAATGGAATTTTTAGGTGAAAAGACTTGTGCATTTGTAATTTTGCTAACAGCAATAGAATTTTCCGCCATAGAAGTCGTACTAATTTCCAGTCCCCCACAGTGTGGGAGTCTGAAAGTTTCCCCTCGCCCTTGGTATATATTGTGTTAATGCACGCCTGGGTGTCTGAGAGGTAAAAACCACGGTGTCTAGGTGTAGTTTTAACTTGCATTGCTAATTATGAATAAGGAAGTTATCGAAGTCATTTGTGCTTCTTTACCTGTGAATTGTTTGTTTCATATCTTGGTCTGTTTTATTTTTTCTTCTATTGATTTGTTCTTTTTTCTCATCTTTTTTTGATATATGTATATATATCAGATGCTTAACTGATATACTGGTATGTTTATATATGTATAGATACCACTCATATGTATATATACCACTAACAGTTCATTTCCCTAATGTATATGTGTATGTATTTGTATATATAGTACATATATTAATACATACACATATAAATGTATATGTATATATTAAGAAATAAACTGTTCATGGTCCTGAGTTGCAGATATTTTGTTCCTGATTTGTTGTTGACTATGCTTATGGTGATGATTGGCATGCGAGAAGTTTTCTGAAATCAAACTTAGCAATCTTTTATGTTATCTGGTCTTCTAAGTTTCGTGGAGGACTTGGGCCTTTCTTGCTCCAAAATTCTTTCAAAACCCTCTGAATAGTGACGGTTGGCTAGAGCTCACCTGATTTCCGAGTTCTGAGTGAGGTGGAGACAGGCCTGTACCACCCGCCCATATTCACAGATACACAAGGCTGTGCAGACATTTCCAGGCATAAGGAGTAAGATAAGATGAAAAGATGATGCACTTGGATTTCATTTAACACTATGGAATCATTTCTTCCCAATTGTCTCTATCCAGTTATTGGCATTTGAGGAAAAGCTGGGGCCCTAGCAGGCTGGGTGAAGCTGAACTTTTTGTTGGCTAGATGAACAGAGTGCTCAAGTAGGCAGAACACAAACAGTGGAGATAAGCTTACCTCAAGGGGCAAGGGGCAGTAGGTCAGGAATCTGCTCCTGGCCCACTTTTGGGCTCAGCCTTCTCTGCCTTTGCTTGGCACTGGGGCTACAAAGCTGCCTTACTGGGGCCGGTTTCCTCCTGACTGGAGGCTCCGGCCCTCTGGGTCGCTGTGAGTGTTTATGGGGCCGGCAGAGTGGACTGGGGAGTGGGAGGGAGCCCAAGGCCACAAGAAGTCCACCCCAAGTCTGCTGCTGGTGTTAGTCTGGCTCAAGATTTAGCTTTCCTCAGCCCCTTTCCCTCTGGGTCTGGGCTCTGACCCTCAGAGTAGAGGGAGAAGGGGCTCGGCTCCCCCCAGGAAGGGCTTCCTCTTCCTCCTGTGGCAATCCTCTTCAGAACTGCCACCACCACATTTTCACTCTAATCCAGCCAAAGGACAAAAGAAAACAGAATACCAATAATCAGGATTGGGGGGAGGAGGTACCAGAGTCCTTGCTCTGAGCCTACAAAGCACACGGTGCACTCATCCAGGTAGAGCCCTCGGGTTACTCCATCTGTCCCAGGACTGCATGAAAGGGTTGCAGGGGTCAAACGTGACCCCGGCATCTCCAGCACAACCTTCACGGGCTTCTGGGAGGATTATTCACACTGTGGTGGGTGCATCACCAACTCTCCTTGGGAGGTGCGTGGGTATCTGGAAATGGACGAGGTCAGGGTCCTCTCCATTCAGGACAGCAAGGAGAGGGCGCGCCCCAGGTATGGGAGGTCAGCAGTGGAGGGCTCAGGTAGCACAGGGAATTAGGAACAAGAGTCTGGAGAAGACCTGGAATGCGGCCCGCGACTGGGTGGCCTGCGGTGGGGAAGCCTCCCCTCCCAGATGGGGCTTCCGGAGAGGCTGCGATCCCCGAGGGCGCTCACCCCGGGCCTCCGCACGCCGCCACGCGGGGCCGAGCAGGGTGCGGTCGCCGCGGCCCCTCCGCGCCACACGCGCTCCCGAGCCCGCCAGGGGGCAGCGCGGCGCCCGGGGCAGAGTGCAGGCGCTGTGGAGCTCGCCTTCACCTGTTCGACCCGCCTGAGGACCAGACCCCTACGACTCCCGATCCGGCAGGTCCGAGGCGCGCCCGGGAATCGGTGTGTTCCCCAGGGCTTGGGGCGGTCGGGGCGCCGCAGCTGCCAGAGCCCGGGCTCCGGTACTTGTCCCCGAGCTCAGCCCCCGAAGGACCCGGGCCCCAGGTGCGCTCGCCGACTGTCCGGGCGCCGGGAGGGGGCTGGGCACCAGCGCATCTTTGTCCTTCCTTTCTTCCCGCCGCACGCTCTGGCCCGTGAGCGTTTTGCGACCCGCAGCTCCCGGGCGGGGGAAGCCGGGAGGGGCTGGGGCGCGGGGCGGTCGCCGCAGGCCGGTGCGGAGAGCGCCCGGCGGCCGCGCCGCGTGCGCCCGGCAGAGGCGGCCCTGCGTGCCGTACGCCGCGTCCGGGGCGCGCCCGCCGCTATTCAGCTTCCCGGGCTCATTAGCAGTCTCGGTGTGCGGCTCGGCGCGGGCTCACAAAGAGCTGCGGCGGCGGCCAGGCGCTCGGCCTCGCGGACGGAGCCGGCGGCGGCGGGGCGGAGGCGGCCGTGCACCCGCACGGCCCCGCGCCCGGGCCAGGTAAGCTGGGGGCCGCGGCGGCATCCTGGGGGCGTCCGGGCCGGCGAGCGGGGGTGGGTGCCCGGGCGCGGGGCGGGGCGCAGATGCTGCGGCCGGAGCGCGGCCCCCGGACCCGCGGCACTGCGGGGCGGCCGGGCTCCTCTGGGGTCTGTTGGGGAGGGGGAGCCCGGACCGGCGCTCCCTCGACCGGCGGGCGGGTGCGGCGAGGCCGAGCCGGAGGCTCGCGCATCCTGGGCTGGAGACGCCGCGGTGAGGGGACCGGGCGCGGACGGGGGGCGCTGGCCGGCGGTGGCTGCCCACTCCGGTCCCGCCGGGCTGGCCCGGCGGCTGGTGCGTTCCGCGGCCCCGTTTGACGCTCCAAGTCCCCGTGCAGGGCAAGTCCCGAGTTTGGGGTCGCTTCTGGGGTTCCTGCCTCCCGGGAAGGCGAGTCCCGATCTTCGCCCCCTCCCATTTCCCTTCATAATGAGGCCCAGAGGGAGAAACTCCTCAATTAAAAATTCCACCCGCTGGTTCCCCTGGGCCGCCGGCGCGGGGCTGGGGGTGCGACGCGACCCGGCCCTCGCCCTCGGCCCCTTCCCTGCGGCGCGCACAGCCTGGCCGGGTTGCTACTGGGAGACTGGGCCACTGATGATCCAGGCGAACATCAAGCCCCTGGCTCCAGCTCGGCGGGGCTCGGTGTGCCGAGGCTGGGGGCCAACTTGCCCAGGGGGGCGCCGAGGAAGGGTCCGGAGGGCGCTGGCGAGGGGCCCGTCCTGTCTGAGCCTCGCCGCGCATGGAGGCTGAGATTGAGCCTTCTTGTCTTAACTTCGTGTTTACTTGCAGAAGGAGAGCTTAATTTTTTTCCCAGATCTGTCCGTTTACTGCCTGACAGGGGCCAGACTCAAATCTGGTTAAAAACTCAACGGATGACCATGCAGACAGTAAAGTCCCCTGCATCAGAACTGTCATCCGAGCACTTCTTCCCGTGGGCCGAGTTGTCCCTAGCCTCTTTAGCCTCTGGCCCCCTTTCTGGGATTTTCCCCTCCCCCCTTGGGAAACCACAGTGGTTTTAGAAATAATGACCTGAAAGCTTCAGGAGTAGCAGTGGGACAACTTTTCTCAAGGTACACATTTGAGGTACTCTGTGGGTACCCAGAGCCTCCGGGCTAGACCCTGGTGAGGTGGTGGTGGGGACTTCTTCAGTGGGTAGCCTCCACCATGCTGGGCACGTGGTTCTGTTTCTCCCACCAGAGCTGCTAGGATGTCCTGCCCCGTGTCTTCACTCCAGGCTACCTGTCTGTGCTGTTTGCATTTGCAGCCTGGGATGGAGAGGGTCTCCTGACATGGAAGCCATTGCCACTCTGGGCGGTGTCCAGGGAGTTAGTGGACTAGCTAGAGCTTGCTGGCAGCCCCCTCGCTAAGCTGGCAGCCTCTCCAGGGGTGCCACCAGCCCTGGTGTGGAGACCCTTGCAGTGGTCTCCGGAGCTGGGCTGGGTCTGGTGATCGCACTAGCGATGGGGTCCCTTCTAGGGTCTTCTGTGGGAGCCGAGTCTCTCCAGACCTCTTGTCATTTGTTAGGGATCATGGTGGTACCCCTCCCCCCTCAGCTTGCCTTTCCATCCTTCCTTTCCATCTCCAGAGTACTAGGCTTCTGCGCCTGGGAGACGGGGCAGGCTGAACCAGATGGGGTGTGTGTGTGTGTGTGTGTGTGTGTGTGTGTGTGTGTGAGTGTGAGTGAGAGGTGGGGTAGGCGCTGTCAGGAGAGTGAAGCTGGTGGTGGTCAATTTCTTACTCTTATCCCCACCCCTGTGGGTCTTTCTTCTGGCACCCAAGGCCCGAATGTGGCTCACTAACTTGTTTGCATAACCATCCCCTGAGTAGTTATAACTCCTTCCCCCCCTTTTTATATAAAATATTAGTTTCACAGGAATAATTGGTGGGGATGGATTGTGAAGTGGAGGTGCATAAAGAATTCAATTTGCCAACCAAACGAAGAAACACTGGATAAAAATAAAAGATAATTGTAAAAGACACCAGTCGCACCCCTGGAAACTGAGAGAGCGCTAAAACACCTTGATTTTTCCTAGACACAACTGAGGAACTCAGAGGAAAAACACATTGGATGGGGAGATTAGCCTCAGGCCAGCCTTTGTATGGATTGGGTAGCCTTGCAGCCTGTCTTGGGGGAGAGACATACAGGTCCCCGCCCAGCCTCAGTGTGCTTGATCTGGTGACTCGACAGGTGGACAGGTGAGGGCCTCCGGTGACCCTGGAGTCTGAACTCTTGGAGAGACCTTTACTGTCAGGGGAGTCAGAGAGGGCTGGGGACAGGTGGGCACAGAGGCCCTGAGCACATCCCCAGCTGGCCTCAAGGGCCCTCTGGAACAAGCAGCAGAAACCAGGATGCCTGCCTTGCAGGTTGGCTTGAGAGAAATGGAGAGAGCGAGAGAGAGCCTGGGGTGGCGGTAGCTCTGAGTGGGCCAGGTGGCCATGAGGAATGGGGATGCGGACACACTGTCAGACAGCTCAGTCCCTATTGGAGGTCCCATTTGATGATTGCTCACCAAAAGGCGGCCCAGGTGCCTGTTGGTGGTTGGACCATGTGCCTACAGGGAGGATTCTGTGACTCCATCCCCCTGTCTGTGTCCCCCACCCACCACCTGGGTTGGGTCCAGTTCGTGCCTCCAAGGAGCCTGCTGGCACAGGCTGAGTCAGCTGGCGTGGGCTGTCTTCCATCGCCTTTCCCAAAGTCAGTTCATTCCCTCCCTGTCCTCTCTTGGACACACGAGGGAGCCCAGGGAGGACACTAACCTCAAGATCACAAAGCCAGGCTCTCACCAGGGGCTCATGGTTCCCCAGGGTGTTGGGGAACCCTCCATACTGGTGGGGTATCATTGCTGTGGGAATTAGGGTTTCTGTGCTGGCTATGGGGTTTTGTAAGTTGGGCTGCATGGTTGCCTCCTGGCAGATGAGGCCCAGACCAGGTCTGGTGTTCCTTGCTCAAGCCCTCTGTGGCTTCCCAGTGCTCACTCCATGCCCAAATTCCTTAGTCTGATTTTTTTCAACTTCCCTTCCTTGCTCCCAACCATGGTCCCTCGAGGCAGATGGGATCAGTGCCCAGGCTTGCCCTGGGTTGTTCCCACCCTGTCTCCTTGGCCTAGGGTCCTTGTGTCCATCCTTGATGATCCCAGCTAAATGTGGACTCCTTTCCTCTTATCCCCTTGTCTTCAAATTTGCCAAGGTTATACTTGCCTCAGGGCCTTTGCACCTGCCATTCCCTCTCCTTGGCACGGCTTCCTCCAGGTGTCCACCTGGCTTGTTCCCTCACTTCAGTTCTCTGGTTATAGAACCAGGGGCTCCCTAACCCCCCTTAATAAATTAACATCACTTCCCCCTGTCAAGTGCTACTTCCCCCCCTTTTTTTTTTAACCCTGATTTGTGTTTCTTCCTAGTATTTAACATTTGATTTGTTATTTATATACCTGTCTTACTGACTCTTACCACTCCAATGTAAAGACCTTGTTTTCCTCTCTAGTCCTGGCAGCTGGAAGAGTGCCAGGTACCTTGTAGACCCTCAGTGCTCCTTGGTGGAGGGATGAATGAATGAGTGAGACCCCAGGAATGGCCCTCTTCCTTTCAGCCTGGCTCCCTGCTCCTCCTTTCCCCAAGCCCCGGGGCTGGAACTGAGCAGTCGTCACGTTTGTATTCACAATTGGTTGGCTCCTTCCTAGAAGTCAGCACAGAACCTCATGCTCAGTGGGCAGACAGGAAGGAGCTGTGGAATTGTACCATGCAGGCGTGTCTTCATATAGGCCAGGAGACAACATGGTTGGAAAGGCAATCTGGCCCAAAGAGTGGGTGTCCTGATTCTTCACAGAAATTCCTTTTCGGGGGCACCTGGGTGGCTCAGTTGGTTAAGCGACTGCCTTCAGCTCAGGTCCTGATCCTGGAGTCCCAGGATCAAGTCCCGCATCAAGTTCCGCATCAAGTTCCCTGATCAACAGGGAGTCTGCTTCTCCCTCTGACCTCTCCTCTCTCATACTTTCTCTCTCTCTCTCTCTCAAATAAATAAATTAAAAAAAAAAAAAAAAAGAAAGAAACTCCTTTTCGGAGTTTTGGTTGTTTGGATGGTATGCCGTTGGGCTGTCCTTGCTACCAGAGCCCACTCTGTGTTGTCCCCGCAGTCACCTGGGCTGTAGAGGCACTGGGAATGAGGCACTCTCTTGCCCAGGTTCCCTTCTTCCTCCATCTGGATGTTTCTAAACTTGTCTTGTACCTTATGTCAGACCCGGCATCTTGAGGCTCCCAGCCAGTCCGCCTGCCCTCTGTTTGCCTGCCTCCGGCTCCTGAAGTTTTCCCGCAGCGGATTCTCCTGCCTGTGCTGTGGTCTCACCAGGGAAGGGGTGCTGGTGGTATCAGGAGGGAGGCAGCCTGAGGCTGGGAAGGACGGTGGGGTTAGGAGGAATGAGAATTCCATTCAAGGAACCTGACTGTGCCACTCATCCTTGGGGCCTTGGACAAGTCACTGTCCTAAGAGTCTTCTCACCTTCTGTCGTAATGACATATGTTTTGCCTGCCATTGTTTTGAGGCCCATGTAACTATGCATATAGTTCTCAGTATCGAACTGATGCTCAAAGTCATTACCAGGCCTAGGGCTTTGCAGGTGGAGGGGGCCGTGTGGCCTCCAGGCTTGTTGTGGTTTCTGCAATTTCCCTGGGAGTCTGAGGGGTCAGGTTTGGTAATTCCAACCACAGCCTCATAAGAGAACGTAGTGTGGGTGCTTCATAAACTCTCGAGACCTGTTCTCGTGTCAGGGGCTACATCTGTTGTTTTGTGTCTCAAGGATCAAAATTAAGAAGGAAAGAAAAAAACACGTGGTTGAGTTTCTTGCATCTACTGACTGAGAAAATATTTTTATCTCATGGTGTTCTGAAAACCGAAGCACTCCAACATTTGAAGATGATTTTCGTGGTGAGCCCAGCCCAGTTCGGCACACACTGGTGGGCATTTGAGCTGTTCCTCTGTGTTTGCTGTTTTCAGTAATGTCTCACCAAGCCTGAGCGGTAGATCAGTTGTCTCATCTCAGCCACAGGGAGGCAGGCTGTGGAGCAGGAGGCTGGGGCGGGCCCAGGAGTGCAGGGCCACACTGGGATTCCGGCCTGAGTGGGAGAGATCGTGAGGCCCCTGTGCTCCCCCACCCCAGCCCCCCACACCAATGGGGCTTAGTTCATATCATACTTGTTTTTCAACCGGGTGGGTGTGGGTAGGATGTGATCCGCCCAGGGGTTAATTTTCAGCATGTGTCTAGAGAACCTGATGGCTGGGGTGACCAGTGGACCTGAGCGCTGGTTGGCAGTTGGAGAGTAATGGACATGTCACAGGTGACCCGGGGCCTGACACGGAAACGGCGAGAGGGTTGGTTGGGAGCATGCCACCTGGCCAAACAGCGAATACCGTTGGTGGATGTGTAGACATGTTTTTCCTTTTTTTTTTTTTTTAAAGATTTTATTTATTTGACAGTGAGAAACACAGCAAGAGAGGGAACACGAGCAGAGGGAGTGGTAGCGGGAGAAGCAGACTTCCTGCCGAGCAGGGAGCCCGATGCGGGGCTCGATCCCAGGACTCTGGGATCATGACCTGAGCCGAAGGCAGCCGCTTAACGACTGAGCCACCCAGGGGCCCCATGTTTTTCCTTTTGCACTTGAATCTCACCAGGAGTCTCTGCTCCTCCTGTCCCAAGCATCAGCTGTGAAGACAGATGCTTGGGTCTGAAATGCTCAGGCCCTTGTTCTGAACAAATCTGAATACATAAATAGTCGGGGGAACAGGATTTGTGTTTAGAATTCTCAGTTGGGATCTATCTATATATAATGTATACGTATTTCTCTTTAGATAGGTATACATAATATATCTATAACTATTTCTTTTTTAATTTGATGGGTTTTGTATTCCTGGAGTTGATTCCCCACCAAGGCAGCTCTCTAAATTTGAATTTTTCTGAATTGTTATATGCATCGTTAGTTTAATAAAAATATATAGCGTATCGTTTTTCCCAGTTGGTTTGATTACCACTTGTCTTGGAAAAATCCATTGTTTCAATAACAGGAGACCCATTGACTGAGTGAACGCGTGCATTTAGGGATGATGGATTTCTCAGGTCCCTCTGGCAGCGAGCGTGTGCATTGTTCAAATAAAATGCAGTTTACGTTTCTCGGTCTTTTGGTGCGATAAGTGAGCCATGTGCTCTAACATCTGTCCATATTATCCAGAGCTGGTGACAGCTGTCATGGGTGGGGTGGAGTAGGAGTGGGGCCTCTGTTAGGAATCTGAAACTCTCGAAAGCTGGGCTCTGCTTCCCAACAGCCAGCGAGCGCCCCTGCTCAGAGTTTGACTTCAGTCCTCCTGAAAGGTCACACATAGGTCTGGGCTTCCTTCCTCACCAGCCACTGAGTTCCATGGAGTTATGAAGATGAAGTGGGATAAGGGGTGGGCGAGCATGTTGTTACAATAAAGTGCTTGCTTAACCCAGTCACTGGGGTGAGAGAGGGAGAGAGAGAGAGAGAGACAGAAAGAGAGAGGGAGAGGGAGAGAGAGAGTTTCTTCCCAGTTTGCCTGGTGGGCCTCAGATGCCAGGTGTACCTTGGGTCCCTGACTGGCACTGGCTGGTCACAGCGAAGGCAGCAGATGACTGATGGATAACTGATTCCTGCTGCGGGTCCCAACGCTGCCCACTTAGCCTGCCTGCTGGATCATGGGCCCCTGGGGCAGGCCTTGCTTGGTCATGGCGAAGGCTGTCTTCTCCAGGGAATGATAATGGGACCAGCCTGACCCACAGCCCCTCCTTGATGTGACTTCCTTTGTGTACACGGACTGCAAAGATTCTGCCTGTGGCCTTTCTCTGTCCTCTGGGTGCCGGACAGGAGCACACTGGTGTAGGGCAATGGCTGGGCCATCTGCCTCTGGTTCTCACGGGGACGTCTCTGAGCTGGTTCTTGGGTTGAAAACTCTGAGAGCAGAAGGCCCTCCAGACCAAGAACACCTGACTGTGCCTCTCCTTTGGGCTTTAACAGATTTCGGCTTCTAAATTAATTGCTTTTCATTAAGTAATGGTTTTCTTCTTGATCCCAGGCTGCTCTGTGCTTAATAAGCGGTAGTGACTCATGCTGCTCGACTTCTTGGGATGCTCTCAGAGGCAGGGGCACCTCGGACTCGCATCGACTTCTTGTGGGGAGCTGCTTTGGGGGACCCCTAGATCTGGCAGCCTTTTCCCCACTGTTGGCTCTGAGAACCGCTGCCTTGATGCTCTGTGTGTGTCACTCTTTTCATCTGCCACATAGGATGGCTTATATGCTAATGGATACAGCGGGGTGCCAGGCACTTAAATGGCAGCCCTGCCCCTGTCATGCACCTGCTCATCCCTTGATGAGTGGCGGTCTCTGCTTCAGAGACCCCCGAGCCTTCTGCTGGGAGTTGCACCCGTCCATCCATTCCTCCATCCACTCCACAGGTAGTTTCTGAACACCTGCTCTGATCTGTCTTTCCCAAGCCCCGTCTAGAGCTGGGCGAGGTCAGGAGAGAAGGAGCAGAGAGGGGCCCCTGGCGATTGTGGGATGGCATCGGAGCCCCCTGATTCTGGACCTGGGCTCCCAGTCCTAGAGAAGCACAGATGGGAATGTGTGAGAGCCCTGGCCTGGGGGCGGGGGATGTCACGGACCCCATCCTGGAAGAGTGGGTGGGTGTGCCCCTCTAGATTCCAGGCCAGAAGAATGCTCCAGGCAGAAGGGCCAGCCTGGCGTGGGGCATGCGGCGCTGCTGATTGTGTATTTGGCAGCAGA
>CM053609.1:15584538-15602718 GCA_028646535.1 Procyon lotor | reverse complement strand
CCGCTCAGGTCATGATTTCAGGGTCCAGGGATCAAGCCCCGCATCAGGCTCTTTGCTCAACGGGGAGCCTGCTTCCCCCTCTCTCTCTCTGCCTGCTTGTGATCTCTCAACTGAGATTGTATTATCAGTATGGTTTGTACTTAGATCTCTTCCCCCAGCAATGCATCTCAGATATCGTGTCTTGTCAGTTGTGCATGGTAACATTATTCTAACATTGTACAATACTTGACCGTTTTCTTACCTATTTTTAAGGATAGATTTATTTATTTGTTTATTTATTTGTTATTTATTTATTTTAGAGAAAGAGAGAGAGGGGAAGAGGGAGAGAGAGAGCGAGCAAGCAAGTGCACATGTGTACAGGGAGGGGCAGAAAGAGAGGCCGAGAGAACCTTTAGCAGACTTCTTGCTGAGTGTGGAACCTGATGTGGAGATCGATCTCATGACCCTGAGATCATGACCTCAACCAAAACCAAGAGTTGAATGCTTAGCCAACTGTGCCACCCAGGCGCCCCTTGACTGTTGACTTATTGACGAACTTTTGGGTTGTTCCTATTGTCCACACGTTAGTCACACCACATTGTGGAGTCTCACACATATATCCTTGCACTTGTGTGGGGATGTCTTTGTAGTGTGAATTCCAGAGGCAGACTTTGGGTTCTAAAGGTTTGAGCACCTCCAGCATGAATAGGTATCACCAAGATGCTCTCTGGAGCACTCTCGACCATTTTAAAGGGTGCCGGTTGTGTGGGATGGCTGTTTCCCCATATCCTTGTCAATGGATGATGTCTTCATAGTTTTACTCGGTCATATGGGTATTAAGTTATCACTTATTTAAAATTATGAATGAGAACAAGCCTCCTCTCCGGTGCTTCCTAATAATCTGAATTGCTTCTCTTCATTTTCTTTTTTGCATCCTTGCCCGTCTTTCTGTTAACTCGTTCATCTTTTCCTTGCAGATTTATAGGCGTTCTTCGTAGAGGAGGGTTATTTCCCCTCCACTCTCTATGTTGCAGATATCGTCCCCCCCCGCCAATGTCTTTTATTCTTTCCTTTCGTTTAAAGGCATCCTTGAGGGCACAAGAATGTGGTAATTTTATGTTGTCAAATCTATCAGGCTTTTCTGTGATAGCTCCTGAATTTTGTAGTTTACTTAGAGAAAGGCATTCTCTGCCCTAAGTGTATATACATCCTGTATAGAGAGATTTTCTGCTAATATTGATGGTTCAGATTTTTTGATGTCTGCATCTTTCGGAATTTATTTTTAGATATGTGAGCGGGAGATGGAAGTTTTTTCGTATGCATACAGTTTTCCAACAGCATGTATTAATAGCCCATCTTCGTCTCTGTTTTGAGATGTGTGTTTGTTGCGTATGAAGTTGTTGTTATGTCCTGGGTCGTGGGGTTGTCCCACATGTCTGGACCGTCCAGACAATAAATTCTGATTTATTGGTGTATTCCTCTGCCAACATCTATTGTTTAAGTTACTGTTGCTTTTTGTTAGGCTCTCTTACCTTAAAAGGAAACTGCCTTTGTATTAATTCTCCTTTTCCATGTTTTTCTAACCTTTCTCATACATTTCTTTGGCTAGATAAACTTATAGAATAAGTTAAATTCATCCCAAAACCTGACTGGGATTTTGATCGGGATTGCTCTAGAGGTTTATTTGAGAGAGAAGAGACATCTTTATATTTTCTTCTCATCTGGATATTTGGGTTTATTCAGAAGGCCTTTTATATCCGTCACTAGTGTTTTATCACTTGGTCCATGTACATTTGATACATTTCCTGTTAGATGTATTCACAGGTGTTTCATAACCCCTGTGGCTATTGTCAGTGGGGTATCCCCTCCTCTGGCCTCATTTCCCAGCTGATTCTGGTGGGTATATAGGAAAGCTGTGGACTTAGGAACTCTTGGCCTCTCTGTCTTCCTGGCCTAAATCTCTCCATTGGTTAGTTCTTCCTCTTGGATTTTCTCATTTGGGGGTCATTTGCCAATGATGACCTCTCATTGGGTTGGATATACACCTTTTTATTACTGGCTCATTGTCACGGGGAGTCTTGATTAGCCAGCTCTGTGAGCATGCCCTCAGGATGCCTGTCTGCTTCACGTCATGGGGTCAGCCCTCTCATGGGGCCCGCAGGGGCTCACAGCCCCTCAGGCCACTTGCTGTGCCCTGAAGTAGGGGCAGGCTGATGGGGGATGCTCTAAGCTCCCATGTCAGCCTGGCATCTATTTCTCCACAGAATCAGTGGGGCCCCCCCAGACCACAGTGGTGGCCCTGTGCTTGCACAGGTTGGGAGGGTAGGGGGAGAGTGCAGGATATAGCCTGGGTTCTTGGAGCTCCCCTTTGCAGGAGGTGGGCCAGCATATGGGGGTCAGAGGCTGGGGGAGCCCAGTGAGGTGGCTCCCAGCAGGGAAGTGTGGGCTTTGGCCAAGACTGCCCAAGGAATACCCCATCCCAAATGTGTCAAGAGGTGGTGCCTGCGTCACAGAATTCCCACACAGACCCTCAGGGCAGGCCCTGGAGTCTGTGGTGATGGTCATTCAGGGTCACCATTTAGAATTGAGTCCAGGAAGCCCGGGGGGTGGGGGGGACGGATGGTGCAAGGGGGAGGAGGGGCTGAGATGAATGCAAGATCCCCTTGGCTGAATCCCTTTGCTCAAAAACATCCCTTCCTCTTGTTTACACTGTAGCCTTGGCCCTGGGGGATCACACTGTCTAGTTCTCGGTGCTTCTTTAAGACGGTAGAGAAATGCTTTTGCAAGTTAAGATTCCTCATTTCTTTTGCACGTCATGGAATTTTTGCATTATTTCCCCCCATTTGCATGTAGAACGTTTGCTGAGGGAATCGTAGCTCTCAATACTTGTTCATAACATGTTTGGGATGATGGGCGTTATTTCCTCCTTTTCAAGGGTGAACCAGCCAGCTAGTGCCTTTGGGAGGTGGGGAGGTGGTTCTGATGCTTGGCAGTTTGGGGGTCGGCAGGCACTGTGACTAGTTAAGCCTAGAGGGGCCTGAGTTGCAGGGCGCAGTGGTGTGACCCATGCCGTCCTCTGATGGTAGGCTGGGGTGGGCTCTGAGGTGTCCCAGACGGGGGGTCTCTGCTCCCCGGGGGCAGAAGGCTGCTGGAGAGGTGAGGCAGCCTACCTGGATGGGTGGGTTCCAGACCTGGTGTTTTTGTTTTTTGCCATCCGATCTGCCAGTAGTCTGTTCCTCTTTCAGGCCCCCAGACACCCCATTTCCAGCCTCTTTCTGCCTCATTTTGGCTGCTCATGGGAGGAGGCACGGCAGGAGGCTGCATGGTTCTCCCTGCTGTCTTCAGAGCTGATGGGCGCAGAACTAGGCCAGCCGTGTCACAAGCCAGTGGGAGAGTGACTAACAGGAAAACCCACTCTGCCCGTGGTACTGTAGAAATTCTGGTTAGAGGGAGGGCCAGGGGGAGGGGCAGGGAGTCCACTCGGGATGGGAGGTAGCTCTCTGGATGTGGGATATGGAGACACACACACACAAAGATGGCAAGTCCAAGGGCCCTGGGTGTTGTGACCTCTGACATCAGGGGCTTGGTGGGTCTCCGTTATTTCAGAAGGACACATTTCCTGCTTAGCCGGACCTGAGTTCTCTTTCGTTTGAGTCCTTCCTTGCAGTTTGGGATGGATTCTAGAATTTGTATTCTAAGCGATGGAAAAGGGGCAAGGCAGCCTTTCGTGATGGTGGGATTAGCTTTGTCAGGTACCCCTGAACTAAAGAGGTGGTGGTGTTAAAATCCAGTAACTCAACCGGTGTGATGTTAGTAAGGCTTTACGTACCTAATTATGTCTTGCTTGAAAGCTAGAAATCTTGCTTGAAAGCTAGAAATCTGTAAGGTGACTTTGAGGGTGCTGGGTGGGGTGAGGGGCAGCTGTGTGCAGGGACAAGTTTGTATCTGCTTGTGTGCACCTCATTTCCTGGGAATCACTGAGGAACAGCGCTTTGATTCTCAATTTTAAACCCGATCTCCCAACAGTCAGCCTTTCAGAACAGAATGTTGAAATGGGCTGCCATCACGGTGTTCCCATTCAGGTGGGTTTGATTTCAAAAGAGTGGACGGTGACAGCATTTCACTGTGTTCATAGGCCTGCTCACAATAGCCAGTTTTTCTTTCTTTTAATGGAAAATGTGGAGCCAAAGCCCGCTTCACAGTTCTGTCCCCCATGGAGGCCTGGGCAGATCCCGGCTCATCTCGGAGGCCACCTGGGAGTGCTATCGCCTGGGCCAGCCACAGCCAGGAGGGGAGGGCCGCAGAGGACGGGCCCCCGATTCGACTCAGGGACCCATGTGGCTTATATTTTGCTGCATCTGGTCCAGAAGCATTTGCATTCAGGGCAGAGTTGTTTTGCTGTTGGCCTTCAGCAGGAGCAAGGCAGAGAGCAATAGTATGCGGGCTTATGTGATAACCAGGGACACTGGCGGAATGAAGAGGCTGGCAGGAGCCCAGGTGGAACGGAAGCTCAGGGCCCCAGGAGCCTGGCAGGGCCTGGCCCTTCTCTGCACCAAGACTTTACTTTTGTAGACATCAAGTCACGCTCTGAAGAGTAGTTTCCCTGCCCTGTCATTCACCTGACTGCCCACTACCTCTCCCTAGAGCCACCTCTTGGAATCTTCCGGAGTGAGTGAGATACTCCTGGAGGAGTATCTGAGCTGCTCCTCATGGTGCTTAAACCCCAGGGAGCTCTGTGACCCTTCAGGCCATAAAGTCTACCTTTCCCCAGAGGAACAGATGACGGAGGTGCGTTTTCTCTATGAACCAGCCCCGACGAGGCCTCCCGAAGCATCAGAAAGAAAATCTCATTCTTGACGTATGCAGAGGGGAGCCCTTTTATTTCTAAAGTCTGTTGAACACTCTGAACGTTCTTTAAAAAAAAAAAGAACTTTTCCATTGGCGAAAAAAATAACCTCTTAACGTCCAATTGGCAAGTGATGCTCCGGCCTCTCTTGGGTCCCCCCTGAGCATGTGGCTGTGCCCCTGGTGTGGCTGGGACCCCTGGATCTTCCATATCTTCACTGGGCGGGTGTCTTGCTGTGAAATGCAAGTCTCCCTAATTTTGATAGGAAGGTCCTCTGGGCCCCTCACGGTTCAGAGGTGTGGAGTGTCTTCTCTGACTCCTGCCTCATCCTGTGGTAAGACTTGCTCCCAAGTGCTTCCTAGCCCCTCATTCTACCAAGTCGTCTGTCGTTTCCTAGACAGAGGCTTCTCTTCGGGGGACCCCAGGCCTGGGGCTACTCCCTGGGCAGAGGAACGTTCTGAGAGAATCCTCTGGTGAGGTGCCTGATGCATGTCACCCCTTTTTGGTCTCCGAATTTCCAGGATATTATCATTTTGTTCTGTTTTGTTTTTGTTTTCTAAATTGTGGTAAGATGTACGTAGCCCAATTTACCATTTGAACCATTTTTTAAACTGTGAAGTTCACCGGTGTTAGGTACGTCTGCCTTGCTGGGGATCCGTCACCGCCATCTGTCTCTGGAACATTTTCGTCTTCTCAGATGGAGAAGCCTATCAGAAAGCCTAACTCTGCCCCCATCAGAAAGCCTAACTCTGCTTTCTACCCCCACCCTAGTCCCTGGCAACCACTATGCTACTCTACTGTCTCTGTGAAAAAGTGACAGCACTAGGAGCCTCATATAGGTGGAATCATACAGTGTTTGTACTTTTGAGACTAGCTTCTTCTTTTTTTTTTTTTTAAGATTTTTATTTATTTGTGAGAGAGAGAGCACAAGAGGGGAGAGGCAGAGGGTGAGGGAGAAGCAGACTCCCCGCTGAGCAGGAAGCCCAACACGGGGCTCAATCCCAGGACTCCAAGATCAGGATCTGAGCCAAAGGCAGATGCTTAACCAGCTGAGCCACCAGGTGCCCCTGGGCCTGGCATACTCACTCCACATAATGTCCTCAAGGTTCCTCCCTGCTGTAGCATGTGGCATGATTTCCTTCCTTTTTTTCTGGGCTTTATCAGAGTATGATTAATAAATAAAAATGCTATATATTTGGGTTGTAGAATGTGCTGTGTTTTGGTAAAGTGTACACCATGATGATTTAATATGTGTATGCCCTGGGAAGTGAGCTCCTCAGTCAAATTAACTCCTGTGGTTAATTAACTCCCATCACCTCCTGTGGTTGCCTTTTTTTGGTGGTGAGAGCACTTAAAGATCTACTCTCTCAGCAAATTTCAAGTATATAATATAGTATCATTAACTGTAGTCCCTGTGCTATACATGAGGTTCCCGGAATTTATTCATCTTTATTTTTTATTTTTTTAAGAAAGGGAGAGAAAGCAAGAGAGCAGGGGAGAGGGAGGGACACCCAGGCGCCCCAGAATTTATTCATGTCATAACTCAAAGTCTGTACTCTGTGGCCACCATCCACCATCTTTCCCACTTCCCCTCCCCCTCCACTCTTGGTAACCACCATTCTGTTCTCTGGTTCTGTTTCAACTTTTTTTGATTCTTTGTGTGAGATCACATAGTATTTGTCTTTCTGTGTCTGGCTTACTTTACTGGGGGTAATGTCCTCAAGATTCACCCCGGTTGTTGTAAATGACATTTCCTTCTTTTGTATGGCTGAGTATTTCATTGTGCTTGTGTGCGTGTGCATGTGTGTGTGTGTGTGTTTGTGTATATCCATTCATCCCTTGGTGGACACTTAGGTTGTTTCTATATCTTGGCTATTGTGAATAGTGCTGTAATGAACATATGAGTGCATATAGCTCTTTGAGATACTGATTTCATTTCCTTTGGATATATGCCTGGAAGTGGGACTGTTGGATCATATGGTAGTTCTATTTTAAATATTTTGAGGAACTTCTCTACAGTTTTCCATAGTGGCTGTAGCAATTTACATCCCCACCAGTAGTGCACAAGGGTTCTCTTTTGTTCATATCCTCGCCAACACTTATGTCTCACTAGCCATTCTAACAGGTGTGAAGTGATAGCTCGTTGTGGTTTTGATTTTCATTTCCCTGATGATGAGTGATGTTAAGCACCTTTTCATGTATCTGTCGGTCGTCTGTATGTCTTCATTGGAAAAACGTCTGTCCGAGTCTTCTGCCCATTTTTAAATCCATTTATTTATTTTTTTTGCTGAGTTTTGTGAGTTCTTTATATATGTAGGATTTCATTCCTTTTTAAGGCTGAGTCATATTCCACTGTAAGTATAGACCATATTTTGTCTATCCGTTTATCCATCAGACATCAACAGTATCACATGTAGCAGAAAGAACCAAAGCAACAAGTGAGCACTTGGTACGTGATTGCCCTCAGCCACTCACACCCTCTTTGGTCACAGAGTGTTGGCAGGAACTGCGTTGGCCGAAGTGGTACTTGCTCACTCCTGCATTGAGTAGACAGACATGGTCTGCCCATTGGCTTCTGAGCCTGGTTCTGAGTGCAGAGGATGCTGATGTGAGCAAGGAGCCAGTTCCTGTTCTGAATGTCAGCAGGGACATACCAAATTAATACCCCCTCATATCTAGGGCTTTAAATTTCTTTTTTTTTTCTTCCCCCCTTCCTTTTTTTTTTTTTTTTTAAAAAGAACCTATATTCATCCTGAAGGCTTTATGGTTATGGGCCATCTGAAGGATGCTTATCTGTCCCGGAACTGGGTGGGAGTTTCTTGGAAGGATGAGTTTCTCTCGGAGCTCCTGCTGCAGATGGGAGCTCCCATTATGTGTTCTGTAGGAGGTAATCTGATCCTGGTCAGTTGCACAAGAGCCTGGGAGGTCCTGCAAATGTCACCTCAGGGATGTCAATAAATATTATCACAATAAATATTATCTCAAGTCAATAATATATTCAGAATAGTCAAAAATAGAGTTTTAAAATAATTATTTAGAAGGATGGGAATAGCTACCAGAGAATTAGAATTGGAAATGATGAAAAAGATAGGCAGTGGAGTGGGCAAGTCTGGATCAGGGAATGTGGCTTTTCATTATAAGCCCTTTCCTCATTTGATTATTTAGTCTGAGTGAAGGACTCGTGTCCTTTAGAGTTTGCAGCAGCCAATGACTGGACCTATCTGTCTGCTTACCTGGTAAGGCTGAGACAGAGGTGGGTCGGGAGGGGAGGGCAGGCACAGCATAAAGCATCCATCAGCGTGAGGCAGGAAATGAGAAGTGCTCAGTGATTGGTGGGGTCATAGTACCTGGCACAGTCATTCCTGATGAAACCTTAATAGTGAGCAATAAATTAAAGTGTAGCCCTAGCCAGATGTTACTTGCATCTTGACAGCAGCCGTGTCAAAGGCATATGAGGACTGGAGCATTTTGAGTCCATGGAAGGGGTTGGGGAAGGAGTTTTCAATCTGGGGCACTTGGACTTTGCTTCAAGCCTCCACATCACACCATCGGGGTTTGTTGGGAAAGACAGTACCTACTCTCTTCTTTGTTTTAATGGACTATTTGGGGAGCAGTTGTAAGTTCACAGCAAAATCGAGGGGAAGGTGCAGAGATTTCCCATATACCTTCTGTTCCCCACACAAGCACAGCCTCTGCCATTGTCAACACCCCCCCATGTGGTGCATTAGTCACAATTGGTGAACCTAAAATGTCGCATCATTATCACCCACTGTCCAGAGTTCACCTGGTGTTGGACATTCTGCGGCTTTGGATAAATCTATAATGATGATGCTTCATTAGAGTATCATACAGCCCAACAGAATTTGTTTGACCACCTCAAAAATCTGTGTTCCTATTCATTCATCCCCTTACCCCTGTAACTCGTGGAACCCCTGATCTTCCTGCTGTCTGCATAGTTTTGCCTTTTAATGTCAGGCCAATGCAGTCCTACAGTATATAGCCCTTTCTGCTTGGCTTCTTTCACCTGGTGGTATGCATTTAAAGTTCCTGCATGTCTTCGCATGGCTTGATGGCTCATTTCTTTTTAGTGCTTAATGATCCTCCATTGCCTGGGTGTACCAGAGTGTATCTCTTCACCCACTGAAGGACATCTTGGTTGTTTCCAAGTTTGGCAGTTATGAAGAGCACGGCTCTACTCATGCGTGTGCAGGTTTCTGGGTGGTCAGAAGTCTTTCACTCCTTTGGGTGAAATACCAAAGAATGCCATTGCTAGGCCATATGATAAGAATAGTTATGTTCATTTTTCTCAAGAAACTGTCAAAAAAGGAAAAAGAACTGTCAAACTGTCTTCCAAAGTGGCTATCCCCTTTTACAGCCCCACCAGCAATGAATGATCCTTCTTTCCTCCCAATTCTTGTCAGACCTTGGCAATGTTCCAGATTGTGGCCATTCAAATAGGTATATAGTCGTAGCTCACTGTGGTTTTAATTTGCATTTCTCTGGTGACATATGATGTGGAGGATCTTTTCATATGCTTATTGACCATCTGTATGTCGCCTTTGGTGAGGTGTTTGTTCACATGTTTGGCTCATTTTATAATTGGATTGTTTGTTTTCTTATTGTTGGATTTCAAGAGTTCTTTTGTAATTTGGATAACAGGCTTTTATCAGATATGTCTTTTGTAAATATTTTCTCAGTCTGTGGCTCGTCTTTCCGTTTTTTTTTTTTTTTGACAGTGTCTTTCACAGAGGAGAAACTTTTGATTTTAATGAAGTTCAGCTTATTTATTCTTTCTTGTGTGGATTTCCCCTTTGGTGGCGTGTAGGAGACGCATCATTGCTGAACACAAGGTCATCTAGATCGAGATTTTTCTCCTGTGTTATCTTCTTAGAGTCTTAAAGTTTTGTGTTTGTCAGTTAGGTCCGTGACACATTTCAAATTCACTTTTATGAGGGAGGAGAAGTCTGTGTGTGGCTTCACGTTTTTGTAAGCGTATGTCCAGTGTTAGTGCAGTATTTGCCTTTGCTTTTTTGTCAAAAATAAATTGATGATTATTATGTGGGCCGATTTCTGGTTTCTGTAGTCTTTTCCATTGATCTCTTTGACTCTTCTTTTCACCACTCCTGTTTTGTCTTGGTTACTATAGCTTTATAGTAAGTCATGAAGTCTGGTAGTATCAGTCCTCCAAATCTGCTCTTCTTTAATTTTGTGTGCACCTATCATTTTCTCTTGTAACACTTATCCCATTGAACTGTGATGATTTGCTTTCAAAGATGTCAGGACCACGGTTGGTTTCAAGAACACTGTCTTTGGAAATCCTATATCACAATGAAGCAGTTTTCCTCCTTTCATATTTGATATGGGGCTGCTTTTGTTTGTAATTTTAATTTTATATCAGTTCTGTCTGATATATTTGTGGGATGCCTGGGTGGCTCAGTCAGTTAAGCATCTGCCTTTGACTCAGGTCATGATCCCAGGGTCCTGAGATTGAGTCCCGCACCGGGCTCCTTGCTCAGTGGGGAGCCTGCTTCTCCCTCTGCCTGCTGTTCCCTCTGCTTGTGCTCTCTCTCCCTCTCTCTCTGGCAGCTGAATAAAGAAAATCTTTAAAAAAATAATATCGTTTCTGCTTCAGGCTTGGTATGAAATTATTTAAAAATTAGAACATTTTGAGTTTCAAGGATCGTAAGTCTCGATTTGAGGAAATAACCCAATTTCATAAATATCCTCTCAAAAAGGAGGATCACTATATGAATAACTTATTTTCTGGTTTTCCAATAAGAAACAGTGTTTCTGTTTTATAAATGTTAAACAACCTCTAGGTTTTGCAATAAGAAACACTGATTAAGCGTGTTAAAAAAACAACAACAACAACCATAAGATGTGATTTTGATTTTGACTTCATATAAATACCTTCTGGAACAGAAGGTTCTCTGTTCATGGCTTCTGCATTTTTGATTCGGAAACTATGCCGCACTGAGGTCTGATCTACGAGGGAAGAGCCTGTGAGTGAATGGTTTGAGTTCTGCTGGCTGCCTTCCCACTCTTTATCTAGGGAGACTGGATTCCAGAGAAGGACAATAGCAATTAGTTCTTGTTGGGAAGAAAGAACACAGCACCAGCCCTGGACCATTTTGCTTCCCCTGAACAAATAAGATAGCGCGATGCTGGCGTTTGGGGCTTGCATAGGGCTGCTTGGTGGAGATAAGGTGCCCAGACCTATGCTGGGGTCAGGGAGGGGCTTCAATTCGCTGCACTTCCCTGCATTTCCTTTACAGTTCAGGGGCTAATGATATTCCCTTGGTCTGTCAGGAGCCGTGCATGGATTCTTTCTCTTCAATTTAATAGAGCCTTCAAATCAAAATACATCTTGCTTAAGCCATCCAGAAATGTTTCACGTTAAAAAAAAACAACACAAAAAGGCAGTTGCCGGGATGCCCCCCCCCCACCCACCCCCACGCCGTGGCCTGGTGGACAGTCCCCTACACGGCTCCAAACCCAGCTGAAAACGGTTTCTGATTCTCATCAGAAAGGGAGCTGCAACAGTGCAGATTATAGATTCCCGTTAGCTTTCTTGATGGAAAGGTGGAAAGAGATGCTTCCTTGTTTTTGCCATTCCAAGTACAATAATGAGGCTGCGTATTTGCAGCTAGCTACTGAAGCCAGACGTCACCAGAGTCATTTGGATTCGTAGGAAGTTGGAACATATTGTTTTAAAAGAGATTTCAAGAGCATCATCTTTGGAAATCCCATACAGCAATGAAGTGGGTTTTCCTTTTCTTTTTTCAATTGTACTTATGTAGCCATATCTATTTGAAATTTTCATTCCCTATCCATTCTCTCTAATGGTATATTTGCCTGAGCTATTATTTTGAGTTCTCTTAAATGGGATTGATATTAAATTATTTTAAACACCTTTATTGCCACTCGGAAGACATGGAAGTATTTCTAGTGTTCGTATTTGGGTCATGGAGATGCCACTTTGCATCATTTTGTCACATGTAAGAGCCAGGCTATTTCAAGGAAGGGCCGGGGAGAGACTTTCTATTTCTGAAAATATACTATGGATTAGGAAGCATGGTCTATTCAAAGATTTGTCCTTTTATGCTTTGAAATCTGAAACGGAGAAACTGGGACCTCAGCGACATGGAGATTTAGGATCTATGATGGGGTTGATTAGGCTTTTGCCTTCATTCAGGACTGGCTTCCTGACCCCACCAACCACATCCAGCCCTAGAAAGCACTGTTAAGATGAAGACACCCCTCTCTCTCTCAAATAAATAAATAAAATTGTAGAAATAATAATAATAATAATATAATAATAATAATAATAATAATAATAATGGGGCCACCTGGGTGGCTCAGTCGGTTAAGCATCGGCCTTTGTCTCAGGTCATGATCTCAGGGTCCTGGGATCGAGTCCCTAATCGGGCTCCCTGCTCAGTGGGGAGTCTGCTCCTCCCCCTGCTTGTACTCCCTTTATCTTTCTCCTTCTCAAGTAAAGAAATAAAATCTTCAGAAAGATAGAAAAGATGAAGACCTCATCCAAAGCCCTGAATTCCAAGCTGGTAGCTACTTAACTGGGCAGGAGCGGAGTGAGGAGGCTGGATGGCCATAGCTTGGCACCCTCCAGGGGCTGCCCCCCTTTCCTCTTCGGATTCCCTAGGGGTGAGGGAAGAGCGGATCTCATTTCTTCCAGGCACCCTCATCCAGTTATTGGGAAACCCTCTCGAACTGCTGAAATGTCAGAGGACAGGCCCCTGGTTCTGATGCTTCCTGATTTTTATCCTTCCCCCTGCCCCCGGGCCTTTTACTTGAAGGTATCTTGTGTATTTACTTTAAAAATACATACTTAAAAACTCATAAAGAAACGATTTCAAGGACATGTTGCTTCCGTCCATGTATCCGCTGGTTCATGATCTGGCAAATACTTACTAAGCACCTCCCACCAAGCACCGCAGTGGGCAAGCCATGTGGAGCCTGCATGCTTGTAGTTATCACAACAGCACTGTCTGGGGAGGGACCCCCGAGTTTTATCGTGTAGCAAGCAGAATGCGTCTGCAGCACGGTGTGCTGGTGTTATGTGCATGGCCCGAATGCAAGAACTTCTGGACACCCAGAGGCAGTCTTGCTCAGTAACCAAATTGAAAGTGTGGGGGTACATCCCATTTGTGTGGGACCCCAACGCCTTGGCATCTATCCTCTGCTTTGTCTTCACAGTACCCCGGAGAGGACCAATGGTAGAGGCTGGGGACTCGGCTGGGTCAGGTAATGGAGTTACAGGAGCCGATAACCCTGGGCACCCCCACCAGGTGGGATTCACCGTCTTTAGAACTTGAGCAGTTATGAACATTTTAGAAAAAATGCTACTAGTCATGGTGTAAAATCACTTCACTTCTTTCAGTGTGTTTTGAGGCTTGGGAGCTGTTTCTGCAGTTTCTAGTCTGGAGGTGTGACATCTACGTAAATGAGTGGCTGTACCCATTAGCTTTGGCCTCCCTTGTGGGGAGCCCCCCCCACCCCCACACTGGGCTTCAGTGATAGGCTGCAGGACGGTGGGGTGCCCTTGGACTCTTCTAGAACACAGGGTCTAAAACATCTATGTGCCCTGGTCCTGTATAATAATTCCAGCTACATGGCATTCCTTCCTCTGGGTGGACGTCCTCGAGGAGAGAAACTCGAGAAGTACCTTTTGCTTTTTGGAAAATATTTTAGGCTTCCATTGTGTTTTAGTCTGAGAATTGCGTATAGGCTCTTTAAAGATGTGGGAGTGCCTCTTAACAGAGAGTGGAAAATAGTTCCCTTGCTGCCCTTCTGGGTAGCAGTGTCTGGCACATTGCCGATGAGGCAGGGGTAGAGCTGGCCGTCGGCCCCACCACATCCGGGGCCTCCATTCCCGCTTTGTTGCTCCATACCCTGGGAAGGCGGCTCACTTCCAAGCAGGGTTTGTGTGAGAATTTAATTGTTATTAGGTGGCTTTAAAAGGGAAGCAGGCTGTAGAAGATCTGTGACACGGGAAGAGGTGTATGTTTGCTTTTTTGTCTAGGAAGGATTTGACATTGCAGCAGAAGTTTTAAGCAGGTTGGAGTTTTGGGGCCATCTTGCTGCAGTGTCTCTTTGGAGTGCTTTTGTTCTTCTGCGGACTCCCACAAGGCCTGCACCACACTGTGGGATTAGATATCTGCCCAGATTTCAGAAGGGTGGCTGTGTTGACAAGCTGCTTCTGTTCCCCAGGGCACTCTCACTCAGGGACTCTGCGTGTCCACCACCTGCTCCCCCTCATAGCTCAGTTCTAATGCAGGGCTCTTCCTCTGAGCTTTTGCCTGACCTCCTCCTCCGCAGAGAAAAAAGCCTCCAGAGCACTGGGGGTCCACCCTGACCCTCATGAGCCCCTTGGTGAGTGCTGTTTTGGGAGGCAGAGTACTTCTCATTCTCTCTGCCTAGAGAGGCAGCACGCCCCGAGGCCTGAGCCACAGTGTGGGGTAGGGGTCCTGAGCAGTGGCACCCCCTGTTCCTGAGCCCTGCCAGGGCTGAGCTGGTTCCTGCTGTGCGTTCAAGGCTGCCGGCCCACCTGTTTTCCCCAATCCTACACACAACACCAGCCACACCATCCACCACCCACATCCACCCCCCCCAAAACATAACGCATTCACACACACACATTCCACACATACACTAGCACGTGAACCACTCAGGGAATGGTGCCGAATTCTCTGCTTCACCCCCAGATTAACACCCCAGCCTCTCCCACTGTCCTGCCCTAGAACATCTCAGTTCCCCCAGGTCCCCGAGCCCCTGTGTTCTTTCTCTCTTGGGTCACTGCCTCCCCGTCTGGTTGTGTTAGCTCTGGACTTGCCCTGTGATGTGTGTGGAAGTCCTGATCATTGGGGAGCTTTGCGATTCTGCTCCGGCAGCTGTCTTCCTGAAGAGACTCCCGGCTCTCTGCTCCAGTGTTCCCCAATGTTCAGGAGCAGGGGCTCCTGTGGGAAACCTCGCCCCCTCTCTTCCCGCCCATCCTTCCCCTTCCCCTTGCCCCCAGGGTCATTCCTCTTACTGCAGACAGCTCCCTAACTGTAATGAACTCCTGGAAGGCACAGACTGCGGGTTTCATTATGGTGCAGGTTCATCATAAATGTGTTTGGGCAAAAGACTCAACCAGTACACACGTATTTAATAAATTAAAAGTGAACACCCCCTCAGCCTTTCCTGTTTCCACTCCCTTCCCCCGAGGAAACTGCTGACCAGCATTTGGTCCTTTCCCGTCTGTTCAATATGCCTTTGCATCCATACACGAACTTGGAGCTATGTCCACATTTACTAGCTAGCTTGATGGATCTATACACATACTCCTACCCTCTAGCTGCTTTACCATTTTCACTCCGCAATAGGCCATAAGATTTCTCTCTGTCCATACGTATTGGTCTACCTCTTTTAGAAAAAAATGCTCTGAAGTATTCCACCATGTGGACTATGCCATAATTTATTTAACTGTTCTCCTGTTTATGGGCACTTAGGTTGCTTCCAGTTTTTAAAATGATGGCTGCAATGAAAAATCCTCATACAGGCATCATTTCAGATATATGTGAGTCCTTCTGGAAATGGCGTTGTTGGATAAAAGGATATGCAAATTTAAATTTTTGATAGGGAATGCTGAATTGCTTTTCTGAAAGGCTTCACTGGGACTCCTCCCAAAGAAATAAATTTTTTAAAAAAGAGAAAACCAGCCAAAAAAAGTAATTCACCACCAACGGCCAAATAAAGGAGAGAACACACTCTTAGGCCATGAACTAGGAAATGCAGCAGCCTGGAAGAGGCCGAGGACGTGGGTGAAGGTTCGTATCTTTTCTGAGGCTCCTTTGCTGTCCCCACGCTCCCTGCCCTCCATCTCTCCCCCCACACCCCAAAAAAAGCAGTCTGGGGGGGGGGGAAAGAAGGTGAACAACCAAAACCCTGAGAACTTACTGACATTCCTCAGTTTGGAGAGTGGGAGGCTGTGATGGCAGGCTTTGGGGTCTCTCTCAAGGAGACCTGGCCTCCTGCAGGTTTCTTCCCAAGCCTGTTTGTATTGCATTCTGGGAGAATCCTGAAGCTTCGTTTTCCAGTTGACCCATCAGCTCCTCAGTGGTATCCATGCTTCCGTTTAGCCCTCTGAATCTCACTGTTATATTTGAAAAAAAAAAGAAAAAATCAACAGGCTTCATGCCTTCCAGTAGTTTTAGGCTTACAAAAAAATTGAACAGAAGGTTCTGCGTTTCCATCTGCCCCTCACTCTCAAACCCCTGCTTTTCCCTATTCACACCGAGTGTTAATATGGCATATTGGTTAGCATCGATGAGCCAATACTGATATATTATTGTTACTATTAACTAAATTTGGGTAAGGCTCACTCTTCGGGTTGTGCATTCCATGGGTTTTGACCAATGTTTTGACTCTACTAGTTGTGTTCTTGTCTAGGTAGCTTCCCTTATTTTACGACTATCCATTTGTGATAGCCTTTTGAGTCTTTGCTTCCTGCGGCATGCGGGGAGGGCCGGGGGGCTGAGGGGCTGGTTCGTCTCTGGGGACTGGTGCTCCCATGGTGTCCTGGTCCCTCTGACTCCCCCATTCTGACCCTGTCTGGTCTCATTCTCCCTGGTGCCATGTCCATCTGCCTATCCCAGCACAGCTGACCGCTGCTTTGGGGCCATCGTGGGGCAAGGAGGGGCTGGCCGGCTTCGCTGCCCTCATCAGTCCCTGATTACTCAGCCCAAATAATAGTCATCATCACTGGGAGCCTCTGTGAAATTCCCAAACTGGCAGTGAGGTGAGGCGAGGTGGCCTCCCTGCTTGAAAGGAAGCCCCCACACTCCTGTTCACTGGTTTTCTCCCCTTAGTCCCTCCTGGATTCTTTGTTGTTTGTTTTGTAATGTTCTGGCAATCCGTGGTCTTTTACAGGACTCCCTGGGCGGGTGCGGGGTTATGGGTGGAGTGGGCGTGTGGGGGCCTATGCGGGAGCCAGGCTTTGGAAGCAGCAACCAGGGGTGCTGCTGCCCGGCCCAGTTGTCCCCGTGGTGGTGAGGAGTGGGCGGCAGCGTGGTGTTCTGTGGAACCTGAGGCCGCGGCACAGTGGGAGAACACGCGGGCCACTCTTCTGCTGCTGTGGCCACACACGTGCCCAGGGACGTCAGTGTTCCTGTCCCCCGCTGGCTCCTTGGGGAGGATGTGAATGGAGAGGAAGGTGGGAGCGGATGTGAAGTCTCTTCCGTATGACAACCAGCATCTTGTTGTTGTTGTTGTTGGAACAGGAAGTAGCCTGGATGTGGGTGTCTCAGTTGGAACAGTTCCAACTGTGGTCATTCAGAAAGCAGAGCCTGTGTCCCCCTCTGGGTACCCGGTGGGGATATGGCCCTCCTCCCCAGTGGCCCGGGCCTCAGAGACCTTGTAGCTGGAGGCATGGGTGGGGAGGGCAGTGTCCCCTTGCATCACACATGCAAGCTGGGTTTCCAGGTCCCACCAAGGGGGCCTTCACTGCCCCCCAGCCTGTGCCTGGCACATAGGAGGTACTGATGGTCCCAAATATGGTGTGGGGCTGGTGGGTGAGCAGCAGCTCAAGTCCTCAGACCCTGGCTGAGCGGCCACTCTGCCCACCTGGCCATCGGTCTCCCTGAGTGGGTGTCCATCTGTGTGTGTGTCCTGGGGACAGTCCTGTCACTGAATCAATATTCAGGGGTCACCACGGAGCACTGTCATAGGTGTTGTAGGTAGGGGAGTATTTTGAGGACCACAGCAGGTGGGAATTGCAGGGATTTCCACCCCAGCAGGTGAGGGGCAGCATGATGGGCACAGGGCAGGACAAGGGAGGGATACAGCCTTGGGGTGAGTGGGACACATGGAGGTCAGGCCTGGCGTGTCTGGGGAACAGCAAATAGCCCGTGGGGTGGGGGCCGAGCACATGACTGGGAGCAAGGCCAGGGGGCCTGGAGGTCAGGAGTGAAGGCCTTTCCTGCCGTCCTGAGGACCTTTACTCTGAATGGCAGTGGGCTGCTGGAGGAGGAGGTTGAGGAGATGAGGACATGATCTGACTTATGATTTTAAGAAGTGTGTAACAGCTTTATTGAGATATTCCCGTACCATAAAATTCACCCCTTTAAAGTACACAGTACAGAGGGTTTTTTTTTTCTTTTTTAAATTTTTATTAACATATAATGTATTATTTGCCCCAGGGTACCTGTCTGTGAATCATCAGGCTTACACATTTCACAGCACTTACCATAGCACATACCCTCCCCAATGTCCACACCCCAGTCACCCTATCCCTACCCCCCCCACCTCCCAGCCACCCTTAGTTCGTTTCTTGAGTCTAGAAGTCTCTTATGGTT
>CM053609.1:15514324-15578105 GCA_028646535.1 Procyon lotor | reverse complement strand
ATTTTATTTATATGAGAGAGAAAGCATGAGAGGGGCGAGGGTCAGAGGGAGAAGCAGACTCCCCGCTGAGCCAGGAGCCTGATGCGGGATTTGATCCTGGGACTCCGGGATCATAACTTGAGCCGAAGGCAGACGTTTAACCCACTGAACCACCCAGGCACCCACCATCCTTATGTTTTCCGTCTCAGATTCTTTAGGGACCAGGTGGAGAAAGACCTCGCTGGGCTCACCTGGGTGGTTGAGCCCGGGGAGGGGACATGTCCTCTGACGGAGAGGACAGTGGCTTCTGTGCATTGTGAACTGTGGAGTGTGAGCAAGGGGCGGGACAAGGACGGACAGCCTAGCTGCAGCCCACAGAGGGCCTCAGGCAAGAAGTGACTATAGCAGGTTACAGAGGTTGGAGCTGCCCCTGACCCTGGGGACAGGCTTGACCCTGTGAGCTCTGCCTTCCAGAGCTTGGCCATTTTTCTGCTGTCCAGGGGCCCAGTGTCAGTGTGGACGTGGTGGAGGTGGGCGTGATATCGCCAGCACCGTGTCCCGCTCAACAGACCAGGCTGTCCTCTGGCAGTATCCCCAGGCCATCCCAGCCCTGGCTTGGCTGTTGACAGCTGGGTCACTTCTTCCTAGTGCCCACCCCCATGCCTCCTTATATTCTTTCTGGGGTTGGGAAGGAGCGGTGGAGGGAGCTGGGAGCTGTGCGTCACTCCTGGTCCATTCATGGCTATGGGGATTTATGAGTTGCTGAAGTGTTTACCATTTGTGAGCCTTTTCTGGGTGAGCCCTGTGAGCTGCTGAGTATAGGGTGGTGGGGGTGGGGTGGGAGGGACATCCTGTCACCTGGTCCTGCCAGGGAGGCTCATGGTAGCAGGCGGAGAGCTGAGGTCCTGAGCCTGGCCCGTAGTCAGTCGGCTCCACAGATGGCTTTTGAATGGAGGATGGATGTGCAGCCAAGGAAGGCTTCCTGGTTCCCGGGCAGCTGCACCTCTGGCCCTGTGGAGGCCCCTGAGGGAGGAGTGTTGCTGGGAAGCTGGCTGTATTTGTAGCCTTGGGGACATGCTGTAGGTGGCAGCCTGTGGCTGGGGCAGTTACAGGGCAGGTTGGTTAAAGGCAGTTTTGCAGAGTAATTATGCAGCTTTGGGGACTGACAGGAGGCTTCCATACAGAATGCAGGGCCAGGGGTCATGGGGAGCAGGGAGAAGCCAGGGGAGCTTTCCTGTGTTGTAAACCTCTTCGGAATAGCGCAGAGATCCAGGCAATGGCCCACGCCGCGGTGGCACTGGTGTGCAGGCCACGGGCTGAGCGCTGGCGTCCCTGAGTTTCAGAGGAAGTGACACCACTTGCACAGGGGATGGCTTGCACTGTGCACCCACGCATCCATACGGTCGCCCTTTCTTTGAAAAGGCTCGGTTTAGTGTATCTTGTAGCATGTCCCCCCACGTGTGTCACACACAATTTTAAGATGAATAATGCAAATGACACGGAGCTTTGTATCTTGTGTCATGTCTTGCATCTTGGAAAAACAAATTGGGAACAGGACCTTGACGAATGCGCCTCATTTCCTGTTAGAGCAAGTGAAACCTGCAATGTTAATGCCACAGGGTTTCCCATATCTTCCTCCAAAAGGATTAGAGAAATACATTCCCCACTCTCTCCGGCGGAGGCCGGGCTGCTGGTGGCCTCAAGTCGTTCGCTCTCTGCGCTTGCTGACCTTGGGGAACGAAGAGGAGGCATCACTCGGGAACTTGGAGAGGTTCGCCATCTACTTGCAACTCTTTGATTTTCAGAGTGTTGAACCTGCAGAACCCCAGAGTTCTGATTCTGCAGTTCTGAGCCACTTTTAAGGTTTCAGCACCGGGAGCTGATAGCCTCTCTTTTTTAACGTGTGGTCCATCGCTCAGCTAGAAGGCCTGCGTGCTCATTGGGGAGCAGCCTGCCTGCAGCCCACTGATGCCCTGTTTGTGCTCTCTTTCGTTCTAGTCTCCGGAAGTTTGAAGCATCGCTGAATCCCAGGTGGGCACGCCAGCCTCCAAGGCCAGGACCGTCCCGCGGATGGCTGAGAGTCCTCTGGGGCCTGGCGACGTTGAGTGAGTAGGACCTGTGGTTGTCACCACCGTGCTGGGCCGTCCGAGCCGTGGGCATAGGCACCTTGGCTCATGTGCTGAATGGGATCTGGGAGAACATTGATGTGTCCTGTTGCCTGCACCTCTCGCTAATGAAATCTTAAAGTGTAGCCACGCTAAAATTTTTCATTATTTTCCGTGTTTTCCAATTTACCTTCATTTTTTAAAAAAAACATTTTTATTTTTTTAAACATTTTTAAAGGTTTTATTTATTTGAGAGAGAAAGAGTGAGAGAGTGCATGAGTGAGAAGGCACCAAGCAGGGGGAGCAGCAGGCAGAGGCAGAGGGAAAAAGCAGGCTCCCTGCTGAGCAGCGAGCTGAATGTGGGGCTTGATCCCAGGACCCTGGGATCATGACCTGAGCCAAAGGCAGACACTTAACCAACTGAGCCACCCAGGTGCCCCATAAGTTTATCATCGTTTTATGGAGAAAGATGGGAAGGAGGGTCCCTGGAGGATAGATGGCCACATGGTAGACTGTGTTTCCTATAACCCTGTCCTTTGCCCCTGTCAGACCCGCCAGGACCCTTTCTGCTGCCCTGGTGTTCTGAGTGGTACTGCGTTGCCTCCTGGGCAGCCCCCCTTCTTGTCAGGGTGCAGAGGGGCCGGGGCCATCCAGGAAGTGCAGCCTTCACGGCCCCAGGATGTTTGAATACATGTTTCCAGTTCTTCTGTGTATAAACCTAGGACTGTAATTGCCGGATCATATGGTAATTTTTGAAAACCAAGCGGATTTTCACAACTACTGCATTATTTTGCATTCTCACCAGCAGTATCGGAGGGTTCCAGTTTTCCTCATCCTTACCAACATTTGTTCTTCTCTCTCTCTTTTTTTTTAAAGTTATGGCCAACCATATGGGTGTGATGTGGTATCTTATTGTGGCTCTGATTTGCATTTCTCTTTGTCAAGCTAAGGATAGTCTCTATTACTAATTTGGTGAATGTTTCTTTAAAAATCAAGAATTAGTGTTGGATTTTGTCAGGATTTTTCTGCGTCTATTAATATGGTCATGTTTTTTTTTTTTTTTCTTCTTTGGTCTGTGTGTGATGGCTTATGTTAATTTCTTCTCTCGTGTTGAACCAACATCGTGTCCTTGGAAGACGTGTCACTTGGTTGTGGCGTATAATTCTTCTCATACATTGTTGGATTCTGTTTGCTAATATTTTGTTGATTTTTAAGAGTGTTCATGAGAGATACTGGTCTGTAGTTTTCTTGTAATTATCTGGTTTTGATGTTAGGATCATACTGGCTTCATAAAATAATTTAGGAAGTGTTCCTTTCTTTTTCTTTCTTTTTTTTTTTAGAGAGCGAGTGAGTGAGCGAGCAAGCACACATGTGTGTATGCAAGGTGGGGGGTGGGTAGAGGGAGAGAATCTTCAGTAGACTTCCCTGCAGAGCAAAGAGCATGACATGGAGCTTGATCTTACACTTGAGATCATGACCTAAGCCAAAATAGAGTTGGACACTTAACCGGCTGAGCTACCCAAACACCTCATCCCTTCCTTTACTAATTTCTGAAGTAGATTACAGAGAATTGGTATCCTACCAAACTTAAACATTTGATAGAATTCATGAGAGAAGTCATCTGGGCTTAGTGATTTTTGGGGGAAGCTTATTAATTGTTGATTTAATTACTTTAATACAGATAACTGTTCACTTTGTCTTTCTCCTTGTTTGACTTTGGTAGTGTCTATCTTTTAATAAATTGGCACATTTTATCTAAATTATCAAATTTGGGGGTATAGAGTTTTTTGTATATTCTTTCATTATCCCTTTAATGTCCATGGAATCAGTATTTCTTTCATTTCTGGTATTAGTAATTTGTATCTTCTCTTCTTTTTCTCATTTAGCTTTGTCCAAAAAACCCCTAGATTTTCGGTGTGTTGATTTTTTCCTCTCCTATTTCCTCTATTTCCTATTTTCAATTTCGTTGATTTATGCTCTTTTACTATATTTCTTGTGCTTAATTTAGGCTTAAAATTGTTCTTTATCTTATTTCCTAAGGTAGAAACTTAGGTTACTGATTTTAGATCTTCTTTTCTAACAAGATACATTTAATGTGATACATTTTTTCTCTAAACATGGCTTTTGCTACATTCGACAAATTTTGAGCAACGGTATTTTCATTTAGTTCAAAAAAATTCTAGAAATTTTTTGATATTTCCTCATTAGCCCATATGTTATTTAGAATTGTGTTGTTAGATTTTGGGTTATTTGGGGATTTCATCTATCTTCCTGTTAATTGATTTTTTTATTTAGTTCCATTCTAGTTTAAGAAAATACTTTGTATGGTTTCTATTTAAAAAATTATTAAGGTGTATTTTATGGCCCCAAATGTGGTCTATTTCAGTGCTCTGATCATATGTTTGTATCCTCCCTGTGCCCCACCCCAGCCTCTTGCAGATTCCTTTGTTGAAGTCCTGTCCCCCAAGGTGATGGTACTGGGGGATGGGACCCTTGGGAGGTGATTAGACAGAGCCTTCATGATGGTATTAGTACCCTTATAATGGAGGCCTCACAGAGCTCTGCCATATGAGAATACACTGAGAAGTCTGAGCCCCAGAAAGGGATCTGCCTCTGACCATGCTGGCTCCCTGATCTTGGACTTTTAGCTCCTAAAAGTGGGAGAAATAAAAGACTGTTATTTATAAGCCTCCTAGTCTGTGGTATTTTATCATAGCAGCCCAATGGATTAAGACACTTGGGTGAATGTTCCATGCAAGCTTGAGAAGAATGTGTATTTTGCTGTCGTTAGAATATTCTATAAATGTCAATTAGATGCAGTTGATTGATAGTGCTGTTCAAGTGAACTATCCTTGTTGATTTTCTGCCTGCTTGTTATATCAGTTCCTGACAGAGGATGGTGAAGTCTCCAATTATAGTGGTGGATTTGTCTCTCTGTTCAGTTCTATCAGTTTTTGCCTCATATATTTTAATACTCTGTTGTTAGGTGCGTAACTGTTTACGATTGTAATATCTCCTTTTGTGGTTATTATTTAATATTTATTTGACAGAGAGAGAATGAGATCACAAGTAGGCAGAGAGGCAGGCACAGAGAGGGGGGAAAGCAGGCTCCCCGCTGAGCAGAGAGCCCGATGTGGAGGCTCGATCCCAGGACCCTGAGATCATGACCTGAGCTGGAGGCAGAGGCTTTAACCCAACGAGCCTCCCAGGCACCCCTGTAATATCTCCTTTTTAAAATTCAAATCCAAGTTAGTTAGCATATAGTGTAGTACTGGTTTTAGGAGTAGGATTTAGTGATTCATCACTTACATGTAACACCCAGTGCTCATCACGACAAGTGCCCTCCTTAATGCCCATCGCCCATTTAGCCCATCCTCCACCCACTTTCCCTCCATCAACCCTGTTTGTTCTCTGTACTTAGGAGTCTCTTATGGTTTGCTTCCCTCTCTGTTTTTATATTATTTTATTTTAGGATTATAATATATCCCTGAAGAATTGAATAGAATTAGATATCATTATTTAATTGCCTCCTCTCTATCCATGATAATTTTCCTATTCTAAAACCTGCTGTGTCTGAAATTAATATCGGTACTCCCAATTTTCTTTTGGTTGGCATTAGCATGGTATATCTTTCTCCATTTCTTGACTTTTAACCTAGCAGAACCTTTATATTTAAAGTGGATTTCTTGTAGACAGCATAGAGTTGGGTTTGGTGTTTTTATCCGCTCCGATATGGTTTCATGAGAAGTCTGCTATTCCTCTCTAGATAAAATGTTTCCCCACTTTCTTCTGGCTTCTTTCATGATTTTCTCTCTCTCTCTTTCTCTCTCTCTCTCTTTTTTTTTTTCTGCAGTTTGCATAGCTGTCTTTTGGTTTTGGTTCTTTTCCTTCTTTTTTCTTTTTAAGTATTTATTCTGCTTGGTGTTTTTTTTTTTCCCCAAATATGTTTATTTTATTTTTTCAGTGTTACAAGATTTATTGTTCATGCACCACACCCAGTGCTCCATGCAGTACGTGCCCTCGTCAATACCCACCACCAGGCTCGCCCAACCCCCTACCCCCTTGGGTTTTTTGAGCCTCCTGGATCTGTGGTTTGCTGTTTGTAATTTTGGAAAAATTTCAGGAAAATATTTTACAAATATTTTTCCTTCTTTATTATTTCTTTTGATTCCTTTTGATATTCTAGTTACATATATATCTCTTGATATTGTCCCACAGTTCTTGGATGCTACTCCCAAACCTCATTCTTTTTTTTTTTCCTCTTTGCATTTCATCTGGGAAAGTTTCTAATGATCTGTCTTCAAGCTCGCTGATTTGTTCCTGGGCCATCTTGAATCTACTGATGAGTATTCTTCATTTTTAAGGGCATTCTTCATTTAATGCCCTTTTTTGCCCAGGTTCTTTTTTTTTTTTTTTAATTTAAAGATTTTATTTGTTTATTCCAGAAAGAGCAGGGGGAGGAGCAGAGGGAGACAGCTAAGTAGTCTCCCAGCAGAGCATGGAGCCTGATGCAGGGCTTCATCTCAGGACTCTGAGATCATGACCTGAGCTGAAACCAAGAGTCAGATGCTCAACTGACTGAGCCACCCAGGTGCCCGTACAGGTTCTTTTTTAAAAAAAATTTCTAGCATTGGGCGCCTGGGTGACTCAGTCAGTTGAGCATCTGACTCTTGGTTTCAGCTCAGGTCATGATCTCAGGGTGGTGATATCAGGCCCCATATTGAGCTCTGCACTGGGCATGGAGCCTGCTTAAGATTCTCTCTCCCCCTCTCCCTCTTCTTCCTTTCTCTTTCTCCCCTTCTCCAAAAAAACGAAACAAAACGAAACAAAAAAAACCCTAGCATCTGTTTTTGATTCTTAGACTTTCCATCCCTCTGTTTACATTACCAATCTGTTCTTCCCTGTTGTCTATTTTTCCCATTAGAACCCTTAACATATTAATCATGGTTATTTTAATTTCCCAGTGTGATAATTCTAAAATCTGTGTCATATCTGAATTTGGTCATAATGCTTGCTTTATCTGTTTAAAACATGTGTTTAAAAAATATATCTATTTATGTTTATATTCTTATTTATTTATTTATTTGGTCTTCATCATGCCTTATAATTTGTTGAAAGCCAGGCATATTCTGTTGGAAAACATGAAGTGAGGTCATAAGCCTTTCGTGTGAGGGTTTATGTAAATCTCATTAGGGTTGGGCTGTATGTCATGTCTCCCGTAGCTGTAGGTGCTGGAGGCATCAGAATCTTCCTTGGTTTTGTCTCCTCACCCTCGACTTTGGCCTTGCCTTGGCACTGCTGGGCGGGGAGTCTGCAGCTCTTTGAGCCATCACCCTCTCCTGTCCTACTGGAGCCTTGTGGTGTGGCAGAGAGGTGTGGGGAGGGGAAGCGTTCGGTAATCCTAGGATGAGATCTCCATCTTTAGGTGGGCCTGTGCTCCTTTAGGGCTGGAAACTTTACCAGAGTTTCTTCTCACTTGGCTCTTCCAGCCCCTCAGGTGAGACAGGGAGGCCAGAGGGGCTGCCGTGAGTGGACTACCTTTCCCCAGTGGCTCTGACACAAGGTCTGGCTGAGTCTTTCCCCTGGACCACAGACCTTTGTTGTGGAGAACGTTGTGGGTGTGTTTCACCATGGTACTTCCTGCTCCCTCTGCCAGAGCCAAGAGATGTTTCTTAGTCCTTCAGATTTCAGGGGGCAGTCTGCAAACTCGGTCCACTGGTAGGTCCAAGAAAAGTCACTGGTGTTGAGTTTGTCAGCTCTTTCTTATTAGAAGGACATGGGCGACCGCTTCCAAGCTCTTTACGTGTTGGAGCCCAAACTCAGATCTTCCCTAGCTTCCGTTTTCCTCATGACTCTTGTCACCACTTGGAATTACATACTTTATTTGATAGTTCACTCATTTTTTTGCCTGTCTTCCTCATGAGAATGTAACACTCGGAAGTCTGGAACTTCGTCGGTCTGTTCCCCCTCATCCCCACACCTAGAAGAGAGATTCTTTCCAGTACCTCTCACAGTGGCGCTGGGAGCCAGGCTCCCTGGGCAGCAGGATTGGCCCAGGCAGTGCAGAAGCAGGTGGCTTTGCTCTGGTCACTTCTAAATGGCCAGCTGATTTGCCTTCTTGCTGTGGTGAATCTCGTACCCCACCCTTTCCCCTACATTCCCAATACTTTGTTTTTGGGGATTGCCATCGTGGGGCTTCTGCACCTCAAGAGAAACAAAACTGCCCCCATGCTCCACATCTTGCTGATGATCCGGCCGCCAGCATCGGTTCTCATGAACAGATTTTTAAACCATCGCCATCTGTTCTGCTCTTGATGCCGAATGTAAAAATATTGTGTTCCTAATTCTATCAGGGAAGGGGGAAAATACGGATTCCTACAGACCACAGTTCTGGTAGAGGAGGTGTGTCTCTGCCACCCACTTACTAAAGATGAGGTTGCTCCTGCCCCCCATTGTGGCATTCGCAGGAAAGTTAGTTTACTGAAAGGATAGTGTTGGCCACTGACTTCTGGATCAAAGGAAGTTAGGAGAAGGGTGGACGTAGACAAGTTGGTGCTGTCAAGGAACAAAAATCTAGCTGACTACATTAGAAAATACAACTGTCCTCATGAAATAATTCTTGAATTGGGCAGTGTGTATCCCATTGAGCAAGGAGAGGGAAACTCTGAGGAGTTGTACAAAATTCAGGGGTTTTATAGGACGGAGACTGGGGCAAGGAAAAGAAAGGATTACCTCTGGCCTGGTCACCTTCCCTTAAGGGGAAGAGTAGGGGCCCTTATCAGCGGGTGATCTTATTTTCTCCGAGGGGGAAGATGACCTCACGGATGCCAGTCAGAACATTCCTCACAGACTAGGTAAGCCTTCCATTCCTGCAAGAGGTGGAAACTGCTATTCGCTTAGATAGTAAGCCCCTGTTTGGTGACTTAGTCTAAGTGCTGCCATTTTGGGCCTGCGGTTTTCTTTTTAAACAATGCAGAGGCCCAGAGGTCCTGTCTCTCCACCTCTCTGGGGACTCAGTCCCCTGGGATACAGGGTGGAAATGGACTGGCAGTGATACATTGTGGCTCCTGCCCCCATTGGGGATGTTTCCAGAAGAAGAGAGCTAAGCTTGTGAGGTTGGCCCAGGCCAGTGTCACACTGGTAGGGCCAACCACCAAGCTGTGGCACTGGGTGGGCCACGTCTGTGCACATGGCAGACCTGGGCATCCTGCCCCACACAAGGATGGGGGCAACATTTTCTGCAGTTCTCCATGGGGTTTGGGTCAGACACTTCAAATGAAGTGCAGATACGTCCCGCCTGTGTGGACTTTTACCACTGGGGGACATCAGGGGAATTTTATCGGAGAGGATTATGTTCAGGTCCCCTACCCAATGTGTGGTAATGCTGGAATCCACCTGGGACATCAGGGCCCAGTGCCACTATAGCCACAACATTGAATCACCCGCACTGCGTAAGAAACGAGTGAGACATCGCTCCGTTTTTACCACCACTGTCTCCCCGAACCTGCCCCCCGTGAATATCCAGGGAAATCCTAGAGCTTTCTGTTGTTCTAAGGCAATAAAATGTTGCCCTGGTCACTTTCAGCCCCAGGAATCTCATTTCAATCATAAAATGAGGAATCACAGAACCTCTGGAGCCTCGTCCCTGTGGCTGGAGCCTGTCTCGGAAGCTGGCAGTGAAAGGAAGGCTGTGTGTGTGTGTCTGTGCTCTGCTCTCTTCTCTTGCCTCCGTCCCTGCTAGCCAGGGTTGGGCCCCCAGGGATGGATATCTGGGCAGTCTGACCTAAAAGAGGCTGTTTGGCACATTTGGGGCCCAGTAGATGTTGAACTCTGAGTTGTCCTCTTGAGGGGCACTTGTGTGGGTTTCCCCGAGATGCTCTAGCTGGGAACTCGTAGCTCATGCCCATGAAGCCTCTTTGGGCTGGTGCCTGGAACTGCTCCACCTGCTCTGGGCATTTGTGACACCACCCCCCCCACTGCCCCCAGCTCCTTGGACAGTCCTCCTAGGCTGGCTCTGCCCCACACCCATGGGCAACTTGCTGCTCTTCCCGGAGCAGCTCCTCTTCCTCCTTTTGGGGGGAAAACTCTGGCCATGGCCCCCTGCAGGTGGATTTCCGTAAGACTTATGTGCCAGCCCCCCAGATGCTGGGGATACAGGGAAGTCCTCCCAGGATTCTAGAAGCCCTGCTCCAGAAATAAACAGAGCCACCTGTCCCTCCTGACGACACACATCCCTTCAGTAAAAGCTTTCCCCCTCCACCCCGCCTTTCTCCTGGTCTCCCGTGGGCCAGAACATTGGGAAAACTGGCTTGAGGATATGGTGAGGGGGCATCTGTCAATGGCAGATGTGGCCATGCTTGCCCCCTCTGCTGGTGTTCCCACAGCTGGCGGCCTCCCGGGACAGACAGCCCCAAGTCCGTCACTCGGGAACTCCTGGACTTTTGATGGGGAGCCCCCAAATGGGAGGTTACAGTGAGGACAGAGAGCTAAAGGGCTCTGTGAGTCAGAGGGAGCCTCCTGCCTCTACTCAGTAAAGCAGGATGGGCAAGGAGTGATCTTGTGCCCTTGTCCCCTGCCGACTGAGACCTGGTGCTATAGCCTTGGGTTCAAGCCATCGCCACTTTCAACAGGGCGCTGCTGCTCCTTTAGTAGGTGGCTGGAAAAACACTCTTATTTTGCAAAGCTGAAAGAATGACTATTTCTAGAGTTTGTAGAGGGGGCTCCACCTGTTTCAGGAGCAGCTTGACTCTCTGAGGGTTCCAGAGGGGTTGTTTCCCGGAGTTGGGTGGCGTCTGAGGGTTAATTAGGATGTTGTTGTCTGCATTTGGCTTGGAGATGGGAAAGCTTTATGTTTATTCAAATAGCAGTTAATTTAAAATTACAATTTTAGTCTTAATTGTATGTATTTGGGGATCCCATTTAAGTCTCTGGAAATAATTGCAGAGTAATATTTTGGGAAGTTATATTAAAATGCACAGATGTTCGAGGAAAGAGAGGTCCTGGTGGGTGAGCCTCAGCCCCAATGGGGAAACTGCCCAGACAGCTACTGCAGTAGGGGAAGAGGGACTCCCACCCCAGTCCTCGGTCTGGCTCTGGGCAAGGCTGCAGGTGAAGTCCCTTTAGATACAGCATCAGCCAAATCCAGCCCTCCTCCTCCAATTCAATGCTCTCAGGTTCCAGGAAGCAGAGGCTATAGGATCAGTTTGTATCTCTGCTTCTGGGGAGGTGTCTGGGGGAAGGGAGGGGAGCATCCAAGGTGGGGAGAGCAGGAAGGATAAAAGGGTGGGGCAGACGCTTAAAACCCTGACCATCAGAAAGGATGAACACCCAACTTTTGTATCAACATGGACGGGACTAGAAGAGATTATGCTAAGTGAAATAAGTCAAGCAAAGAGAGTCAGTTATATGGTTTCACTTACGTGTGGAGCATAAGGAAAAACACGGAGGACATTGTGAGAAAGAAAGGAAGGGTGAATTGGGGGAAATTGGAGGGGAGAGGAACCATGAGAGACTGTGAACTCTGAGAAACAAACTGAGGATTTTGGAGGGAGGGGGGTGGGAGGTTGGGTGAGCCTGGTGGTGGGTATTCAGGAGGGCACATATTGCATGGAGCACTGGGTGTGGTGCATGAACAATGAATCTTGGAACACTGAAAAAATAAAGTTAAACAAACAAACAAATAAACAAAAACCCTGAGGCGGTGTGGTGTGTGAGGCCAGGCTTCAGAGTTGAGGCTGGCGGGGGGTGGCTTTAGATTCTCAGGTTCACCATAACCTTCTCCAAGCCCTGGAGCATTCCCCTCCCCACCCCCCCACACCCCCCTGTGAGCCTGGTGGTAGGCCTGCGTAGCACAGGGCTGTTGGCCCTTGGGGAGCTGCTGACCCATGGTAGAGGGGTTGAAAATCTGAGGACATCCCTCCCCAGAGGATGTCCTGGAGGAGCTCTGAGGGTCTCTCCCCTGCTCTTGCACAGGATGTGGGTGCTGGCTGGCCACGGGGCAGTCATGAGAGGGAGCTGCTCCCTAGATGGCTGCTGACCTAGGGAGAATTTCCCTGGGGGCCTCCCTTTTGACCTTGTTCACTTCCAGGTGTTAGTCCTGGGGCAGTCCCTGAATGCATCCTACAAGTCCCCATCCTACAGAGCAGCCAGGCAGGGGCGAGACGCTCAGCACGCTCTCCAGGCTGGACCTTCTGGGTCCTGTGGGCTTCTGCATGCCCCCGAGGCCTCTGTTGTGAGAGCTCTGGGCTTGACTCCCAGTGACCCTGGCAAATGCTGGTTTGTGGCCCTTCCTGACACGGGATTTTACTCCGCACAGGAATAAGCCATACCCTCAAGATCCCATCAACATCAACTGGATGGGTTTCTGCGGCCCCTCAGGAGCTTCTGGGCCCTGGGCTGGGCTGGGCCATGATGTGTGGAGTGAACTTTGCCTGCCATGGGGATGGACAGTGACCGAGGTGGAGCAGGAGGCTGCACTCCTGCAGGGGTGGGCGTGGGGAGACCCTCCTCCCTGCCTCAGGGAGTTGTGATAGCAGGAAGCCCTTCCACAGTGGAGCAGTCATGAGGGAAGCGCTCCCACATGCTGTATTGGGGGGTCTTCAGGCCGGGGTGTGTTCTTGGCGCTTGACCTGCCATTGTGGCCACAAAGGGGCACCAGAATCTTCCTCACACACTCGTTATCCCTCAGGGCAGGAAATGAAATGCTTCAGCTTCTTACAGGCCCCTTTGGCAGGATGGCCAGGGCTTTCCTGTGGTGGAGATGGAGGCCCCCTGAAGGTGGTGGGTCCTGGCTTGCCAGCAGAAGGGACCACAGCCTCGGGCCAGCCTCAGGGTTTTGGTTTCAGTACTGCGAGGGTGAAAGCCAGGTCTCTCTCAGCCTGCAAAGGGAATGAAAATGAAGGCCCTTCCAACAATGGTCCTCTCTCCTGAAAGAGAAAGGTTAATAGTCGCTAAAGCAAGGGCAAGCCCTGAACCCAGCCTCATGATCTTCTGTTGGAAGCCACGTCTGTGAGCCCACGGCTTACTAGTCTGAAGTCAGAGCCAGTGGCGGGGTCTGACAGGCTGTGTGGTCAGCCGCTGGACCCAGATGTGTTCTCCAGGGCACCCTCTCCTCTTGCGTGGGCCAGTTCGTCTCTGTGTGGAATGGGGAGTAGGGACAGACACAGCTCCTGCCCCCAAGGAGCCCACAGTCTGGGATATGATGCTGGAGCCCGAGGAGGGGCAGTCCATGGTGGGCTGGAGCAGAGGGCACCGGGGAAGTTTCCAGGAAGGTGTGATGATTTGCTGAGGCTGGCAGGAGAAGATGGGTCCAAGAGGAGGTGAGACAGGGGTGGCTTCCAGACAGAGAGAGCTGTCCATGTGCAGGGGACAAGACAGGGAGTGCAGGGCTGTTGACGACTGGTCCATAAAATCGAGGAAAGACAGTTCTGGATCGAAAAGACTGAGGTAGAGGTGAGTGGAGCAGGCAGCTGGCCAGACCCCTGCAGACTCAGAAACAGTTAAGGAGTTTGGGGGGCACCTGGGAGGCTCAGCGGGCACCTCTGCCTTCAGCTCGGGTCATGATCTCAGGGTCCTGGGATTGAGCCCTGTGTTGGGCTCTCTGCTCGGCGGGAAGCCTGCTTCCCCTCTTCTCTCTGTCTGCCTTTCTGCCTACTTGTGATCTCTGTCAAATAAATAAATAAAATCTTAAAAAAAAAAAAAACAGTTAAGGAGCTCGGACTGTGCCCTAGGTCAGTGGGGCCTTGGGGGTGGAGTGCAGGGGTGGCAGGGCGGGGGACAGGGAGTTGAAGATCAGACAGAGCTTGCCCTTTGTGATTCTGAATGTGGGAATGGAGGTGGTGGTGGCAGTTGTCCTTAGGGGGTGTGCACACCTTTCCACAGGGGAGGAGGGGGGATCAGTAATTGACTCTGATTGTGCAAAACAGGTGTCTGCCTGCTGTGTAGACCACGTTCAGAGGGGCTGGTAGCCAAAATGCTAGTCTTTGTGAGATAACAAAGAGGGAAAAATGTCGGGGGCAGAGTGAAGGCTGATCTGTGACTGTGGCCGGTGAAGTCCCCGGGGCCCAGGTGGGTGTGTCTTCTTGGGCACCTGTACGGCCTCTGCCTTGACTGTGGGCTCTCTATTGCTGGGGCTGCTGGTGGCTCAGGGCTGTCACTTGTCAACCTCAGTGCTTTCTCCTCAGAGATCCCCAGAGCCATAGATGTTCATAGTTTTAGAAGGACTCCCCATGCTGCGCCTGATAGCTTGGCTGCTCAGGGCTGTTGGCTTAGAGCTTCACTGTCAGAGAGTGAGGCCAGAAAAAGGAAAAACAGTGTTTAAGCAAAGTGCACTGACCTGCAGGACCTGCTCTGTGAAAGAGTAGCTTTATCCTGTAACCTCAGTTAGGACTAAGTTTGACTGGATAAAGCAGCAAAGGCAACGTAACAGTATCTTTGACAAGAAAGAAATTGATGTTTCTGTTGCTTAAAAGAAGCCCATAGGTGAGCAGCTTTGTGGGAGGGGACATGATGGACTCCTATGTCTTTTTGCTCTACTGTCTTCACACATGGCTTTCACTGCAAAGCATCTCATGGTCCAAGGTGGTTGCAGGAGCTCCAGCCATCAGGTTTGTGTTCTAAGCAGCAGAAGGAGGGAGGGTGAGCAAAAGGGGCCCTCCTCCAAGCTGAGTAAACTGCCTTTTAAAGATCTTTCCTAGGGGTCCCTGTTGCATTTCTACCTTTTTGGCGAGTCAGTAATTACATGGCTCCAACTACCTAAAGGGGCTGTCTAGTTCCACTTAAAGTCCAAGTTTTGTTTCCAAGGAAGAGTGGAGGTGGTTATTGGGGAGGCAGTTCCCCCAGTCCCGGGCCTTCCAGAAGCCTCTGCCCTATGGCATTGTTCTGCTCCAAAGCCAGCCAGCCCGTTTGCTTGCCTTCTCTCTGCCTTGCCTTTCCTCTGCCTCTTCTTTTCTAACTGTTGGCTGCTGCCCACCATGCCAGACACTGGTGGTCAAAGATGAATATGACAGAGAGGAATCATGGGCCTCATGGGCTCAGCTTTTGCCTGCCCTGCTTCCTGGCTGCTGCTGTGATTGGTTCTGCAGTGTGTCCCCAGAAGAAGAGCAGGTGGCAGGGGAGGCAGGCTTCTGAATGGGATGGGAGCTGAAGATCTGGGCGGAATCCCCTCTGTACAACTAACCAGCTGTGTGCTCATCAAGTGAGGGCAGGACTGCTTGGTCCTCCTGGGGCATGGCGAGTACTGAGCGGACAGCAGTGCGCTGCATCCCACAAGGGTCCTGGCACACGTGATAGAGCCACTGTTGTTCTTAGAAAAGACAAAAGCAGGGATTTTCTCTTTGTCCCCCACAGGCTGAACGAGAAGTGGGAGAGGCACTTCTCCTTTTACCATTTTTCTTTGAATTTTTATTTGGTTGACACTTCCCTAAATCACAGGTCTCCTTAAAACAGAGCAAGAGCCCTGCACAGTGGCGTGAACCCTCAGGACTCCCTGTTGTTGCCTCATAGCCCTGCTGTCCTCTGAACCCTGCCTTCCTTCACCTGCCTGCTGCAACACGAGGAGGGTGTACAACTCTGCCCATGGGTTTTGTAATGTCTAACATGAACAGTCAGGATGGGAATGGAGAGTTGAAACTTGCAGCGTAGGGTCAGAGTGAGTGGCTTTTAAATCATCGCTGGGGGATTCTAGGGACAGCAGAGCTGAGGGCCGGAGCATCAGCCCCTCTGGGCGCAAGTAGAGGCCGCCCGGGGGGTTAGAGCCAGAGGGGTCAGCAGTGGGGGCGGTGGACAGCGGGGGCCGAAGTTCAAGGTTGCTGTGCAGATCCTAGTCAGGTGGAGCTCTGGCTGGAAGACCAGAGTAGACGTGCAGGAGTCAGCGGTACCTTCTCCTTAGCCTCTGAGGTCTATCTGGCTCAGGGGCGGTGTAGAGTCTGCCTGATGGGCAGCCTGCACAGCGAGACTCAGCCGGTCTCACGGAGCACGCTTATTCCTGGCGAGGGACCTCAACTTATCCGGGAGAAGAGGGTTGTTCATTTCTGTTTTGCTTAGCATTCGGGTGTGTTCACATTTGTTAACCATTCCTCATTACTGCAGAGCCCGTCTCTGTTAACTGGGATACGGGACTAGGCAGAACTGCTGTTCCCGAACCTGAACGTGAAACAGCGTGCATTCCTATGAGTTTTTGAGGTGCTGATTTTGTCTTGTTGCCTGCTGATTTGATTCCTTGTAGAGGAATGAAGGTTTTTGGCCCGCCAGAAGTTTCTTCCTCTGGAGATATGTTTCAATCTGGTGGTTTTGCAGCGATCCTGGCATCTCCAATAGCTGCAGGGGTAGGTCTGTCGGAGGTGTTGGGATCCTCCCGGGGTGTGCAATGTTTGATCATTTTGCATTTGCTCCTCCAGCTTTGCTCCCTGGCTTTCTTTCTGCCAGCCCTTGTATACATTTTAGTTTTTGAGGAGGAGGTTTTGAGTAGAAGCTGTAGGGCTCTCAGTCTCCTGCCTGCTGCCCTGTGACCTTGCAAACCAGCTCTCCTGGGACTTCTGGGCCCGCTGCCCACCCAGGACGTAACCCTGTTGGCAGGAAAGCATCCTTGCGGAGCTGGGAGTGGAGTGCCCTGGCCTAGAGTGTGTGTGGACAGGGTGGGTGGCCAGATCCGTGCAGGAGGCCAGCATATCCCCCGGGAGTCATTGATAGCTCTAGTTGAAAGATCATAATGCCCACGCATTAGGCACTGGCTGGGTGCATGGTTTCTCTGTGTTCCTCTGCATGGCTCAGCACCCTCCCCAGAGGAGAGAGGGGGGCTCAGAGAGTGGGCTGGAAATGGCCAGAGTTCACAGGGTTCCTGGGTGGGGCCCCTGGGCTCTCTCACTGGGCTGTGCCACCCAGGGATGGACAGATGGACCCCGAAGAAAACAAAAGGGAAGTAGAGGGACCTGGACAGGGTGCAAGTTGGGGGGAATCTGGTGAAGATGGGTAAGAACAGATGTGGGGGGAGACAGGGGCCCTGAGAGAGCAGAGAGGGGTCACTGGGACCAAAGGCAGAGATAGTGACTGTGGTGCCCCCTGGGAGCCCCTTGCCTCTTTGAGCCTCAGTTTCTCCTCCTTCCAATCTGTGAAATGAGCCCAGTGGAAATCTGTTTATGCAGAAAAAGAAAGCAGTTGACAAACAGCAGAGCACTGTTCAGATCTTTCTGGCCCTGTCTCCCCAGGCACGTACCCCTGTTCTTGCAGAAGACCCAGGCCTGCCCCGTCATGGTGGGGGAAGTCAGTGTCCTGCTAGCAGGGGCAGCAGAGGCATTGCTGCAGCGAGGGGACGTTGCGGTTGCCTGAGACTCAGGGCACTTCCTGTCTCCTTCCCCATCTGCGTGGGCTTGGGGGTGTCCAAGGATGTGTGGAGGGGGTCATGTTAGGTGCCCTCTCCTCCGTGGGAGAGCAACCCCTCCTGGCGATTTTCCCCTCACTGATGCATGCATCACTGAATGTGATCAGAATGCAGCCGTGGTCACAGTTGGCAGGATCAGATGGAGCATGGCTGCTCTGGGAGGGCAGGGCCCACAGGTTGGAGGCCGGGGGGCTCACTCTCCTCCCCTGCTTCCTCCTGGCAGTGTGAAATATCCTGTCACTTAATCCCTCTTGCCCCTTCTTACAGCACATACAGCCGACTGCTGTCATTTCTCGTGCTCTCTAGCTCAGATCTTTTGCTGGGAACTTACCCAAACCTGCATTTCTTGTCTTTGGTTCTGTGCTTTTTAAAAGGCGTTTTGGACGTTGCTGTTGTTTTCTGTAATTTTTATTCTGTTTTCTTTCTTGTAAGGGGCTGTGTTAGATGTCCTCTGAGAGCCAGATGCTGAGGCAGGGTTAAGTATGTGTGGATTTTATTGGGGGAAGTGCCTGTGGGAGCCTGGGTGGGCAGAGGGAGCCATCAGACATGAAGGGGAGGTTGGTGCGTGGAAGTTCCTCCAGAGAGAACAGAACTACCTGGATACGCTTTGCCCCAAAAGTGCCGATGTGGGAGTCCCCTGCCTCCCAGGCGGGGTCTGCACAAGTGGCCCCACTGTGCTCAGCCCCTCAGAGGAGGAGGAGGAGAGGCCTGTGCAGACACTGCTGTGGTGTCTCAGGGATAAGGAGCCAGTCCCCGAAACACCGAGGATTTTGATGGATGGTTCGCATTTTGCTTTGCCTCCCTCTGGGAGGCAGTGTGGTGTAGTGGTTAGGAGCAGGGCTCTGAAGCCACAGGGCCAGGGTTCAAATCCTGACAGTGTGCCCCTACTGGCTGCATCCCCCCTCCCAGGGAGTAAGCTATGTGACTGTGCTGTGCCTCAGTTTCTTCATCTGTAGAATGGACGCGGAGCTGGGACCTGCCCCACGGGACAGGGAGGAACTCAACGCCTGATTACCCAGCACTGCAGTGAAGGCAGTTCCAGAGCGGGGCCCCACCAGCTGGCATCCCGGGGGGCTCAGGAATCGTTCCTCGGATGCCTTGTGGTTGTAATGCCTTTGGCCTTCCTTATGCGGATTCATGGGAGGAGCAGGAGTAAACTGGTATTTCCGGTGGTGCCCGGTCCTGGGGCCAGTCGAGGCTTTCCCACTGTCTTTGTCTCTCCCCCTCCCGCCCCCAGTCAGACCCTGTGACACATGTGGCTCCTCCTCCAGTAAGTGACCTGTGAGGTGACCTCACCCCCAAGACCAGAGTGATCTTCTGTTGAAGAGACACCAGGTGTGCAGACCAGAAAGACAGGCCCAAGTGTGCAGCCGCTCCTTCTTCCCGCCCCACCGGGCTCTCCCTCCGAGGAGAGAGCCAACGCCGGGGGTGCAGGTGCCCCTCGGCGCTTCGGTCGGAGCATCTCTGCGATGCTGTCAACCATCTTAATTTGTAAATGCTATGACTCACCCAAAATCACAGAGCCGAGCTAATATGGAATCAAGAATTTCTAGATTTCCTTTTTCCCTCATGCAGTTCCTTGAGTTTGGGGAAGTTTCAGTTCAGAGCAAACGAAGCAAGGCCTCAGGCGTGTGTGAGGCCTTGCAGCTTTCTGCCCGGTCAGGCAGCTGAACTCTCAGGGCCTTACACTGGAGGCCTGTTCCCTGCCCTTGTACCTCAGGTTCTGGGCCCCACAGCCCTTCCAGCTCCTAGGTGGAGGTGGTCCTAGAGCCATCGTGGCAGGAGCAGTGGATGGGCCTTCTGGAGCTTACTTGCTGCTGTCTGGTCCAGTGACCTCGGGGGCTGGAAATGTGGGGGGAGGGCTGCACCACCTATTTGATGAGCAGCAGCTGTCCATGTCACCCCTGTTTGTGCATAGCACCTGCAGACTTCCAGAGAGCATTGGTGTCGCAAACCCTGACAGCGAGACCTTCTTGGCATAGGTGGTCTCCTTTGATGGGTGAGGAAACTGAGGCTCGGCGTGGGGCTTTCAGCACCATCTTGGGAGGTGAGAGCTCAGAGCTGCGAACACCCCAAGAATGTCCATCCGGACAGAGATAAGCTGGTCTCTTGGCACTCCTGTGAGACTGTCGCCGACCTGAGTCTGAGCCGGGGGCTCCTTCTCTGCAGGGCGCTCAGTTCCTGCCCTGCCTCCTTCACCCCCACCCTGGGTGGTGGCGATGCGCTGAGCTCCACTCACCCCTCACTTCCCATTCTAGACCCAAACACCCATGGGCTCTTTAGGGATCCCAGACAGCCTCCTTCTGCTGGCCTCAGAGGGCTGCTTGGGTGGGGTGGGGAGGCCCTAATGCATGCTCCCTCCACTGCATCTGCAGCCAGGGCTCCCCTCCCCACAATCTCCACGTTCCTCCAGGATGTCCAGACCAGCCTCCTAGCCTAACCCTTCCATGCTTGCCCCTCTGACCCACTCTCCACCCTGCAGCCAAGTGATCTTTTTAAGAAGCACAGCTGACCGCTGCCCTCAGGATCAAGTGCAAACCCTTTGTCAACAGCATGCAAGAGCCTGGCTCCCCTCCTCCCCCTACCTCTTGTCGCCCTCCTCCATCTAGACTTCAGCCCCTGCAGAACGTTTTCTCTGCTCCTCCTCGAATTTCCCTGCAGGTCCAAGCTGTGCCTTCCTTCTGGGATGCCTCCCCATGTCCTCATCGCTGGTCTTTCTCTTCTGTATGTAGCGTCTATGCCCCTTCTTCCTGGGAGACCTTCCCAGCATTGAGGATTTGGGAGTGCTATATGAAAATTTCACTTTGCAGAATAAAGGGGGATAGTGAAGCTTTCCGTGTGTGTTTATGGACGCCCGTGGCTAGAAATCTTAAAGTAATGATCTGTACTCATCGATTTTTGTTGTGTTGCTTTCTCAAGAAGACTGATGGAGGCAGAGAGTGTGCCCAAGAGGGTGGCACTTTATTTACAGGCCATCTTAAATAGAGTCGTGATCAAGAGAAGGACCCTCTAGGGGTGTGAGAGGTGTGAGAGGTTTTCACCTAACAAGGCTTTTGGGCTGTTGTGGCCACACTTGGTGTGATTTGTTGAAGCAGGTAGATAATGAGCTTATCACTGTGATGCAAATGGAGAGATGAAGTTTACAGTCTCCCTGCCTGTGTTTTTGCCTCGTGAGCTTTGCTTGTTTGAAAAAAGCCACTGATGATCTCGGTTTTGTTGCATATAGGATTCCAATTGGAAGGGAGTGTGCTGGTCCCCCAAAGACATCTACAGCCTTGTCCGGGGACCCTGTCCGTCTGTAACTTTACATGGCAAAAGGGACTTTGCAGATGGGATAAGGCACAGGAATGGAGATGGGGAGGGATCCTGGCTTATCCAGGGAGGCCCGATGCAATGATGGGGCCCTTATAAGAGAGGCTGGAAGAGTCAGAGGAGAGGTGATGGGATGATGGGAAGGTAGAAGCAGAGACTGGGGTGATAGGCCTTGGAGATGGAAGAAGGGGCCACAAGCCAAGGAATGCAGACAGCTTCTAGGAGCTGGAAAAGGCAAGGGAAGAGAGTCTACCCTAGAGCTTCGAGAAGGAACCAGCCCCGTCCATGCCTGGGTTTCCACCTGATGAGACCTTTGTGAGACCATAGATTTGTGTCATTTTAAGTCACTAAATTTGCAATACTTTGTTACAACAGCCATAGGAAACTAAGAAAGACCCACTGAGCTTTAAAGGGTTAAAGACCCACTGAGCTTTAAAGGGACAGGCCAGTTGTCCTGTCCCTACAGTGGGCTCTCATTTTGCTAAAGTCCTGGCAACATTGTCCTGCTGTTTACAAGTGACCAGAGGCTATTTGGGGCACCAAATCTTCTTTGCCCTGCCTGGGAATACTTGTACCTTTTGGGAGGTGAATGTTCCGCCTGCTGTTCTCCTGAAAGGACCCATGCCAGGCCATTCGTGGGAAACAGCTGGTGACATGAAAAGCAGTTCCCTGGGGGGATGATGAGCCAGATGAGCACCTGAGCTCTGCTCACCTCTGGGTATCTGAGGCTTGTGTATTGGCTGCGTGCCAGCCGTGTCCCACTGTCCATCCTTGTGGGCATGGCCAGGTGCGTGTGCAGGTGGCCAAGGAGAACCAAGCTGTTCTTGGGGGACAGTGCCTTTTCCCTGCTTATTCTGGAGCCAGAGCTATCAGGAAGTGCTCATCACTCTCCTGTCCTCGCCTGCCACCAGCCCTGGGTCCCCTGAGCTGCCTCTCAGCCTGGGCTCTGCAGGCTTCTTCGTTTCCTCTGACCAGCTCCACAACTGTGTCTGCAGAGCTAGGGGCCTGGTAGCCTGGGCCCCGGCCATCAAGGATGGAAAGGCTTGGCTGCACAGCTGCCATGGTACCAGACCCCCAGCCCTGTGTCATCATTGAAGGAGCCTGAAAACCAGAGCTGCTTGAGCCTCAGACGTGCGCCTCTTGAGATTAAGAAAGCTCCATGGTAAATACTGCTCAGAGCTAATGATGGATTTATTATTTGGTAACTAGGATTATACTCTAGTCTGTTTATGGGTTTTTTCCTCTAAATTGCTGATGTTTGAAGTGGAAACGTTCGATGCTGATTAATGCTTCTGCTTCAAGATTTGCTTTCAGGCAACTTATTTATAAATATCATAGCTTTTCAAGGCTCACTCGCAAATTTCAAAGATAATTAGCATGATGAGATGCATGGTGAAACCGGGGTGCTCGAGAGCCCTGCTCTCCGTGTAGGGGCACGGAAATCTAGGTCCTTGCACCACTGGGAAAGCGGGCGTTTGCATATGTGGATTCATCTGATTTTTCAGAACAGCCCGTGAGGGAGTAGTTTGTACAGAAGAGGAGCCCAGGGCTCGTAGAGTTCAGAGTTTTCTTTGGGGACCCCACTCGAAAGGGGGCGCTGGCACTTGTGCCGAGGCTGGCGCTCCCTCTGTCTTTCCAGCTCTTTTAGTATGTACGTCTCATTTCTTTGCCATCGTGGCTACTTCTCCTTCCTCCTGTCTCCCCGAGATCCCTGTTCCCTTTGACCTGTGGGGATTCCGAGTAGTTTTGAAAAAAGGACTAACATTTTTGGACCCTAAGATGAAAGAAAAGTCTCTCTCTCTTTTCCTTTTCTAAGTGTTTTGGTGTGACTTTCATGCTTCCTGCCGCGTGCACCTTCGGCATTGGGCAGATGAGGGGAAACTGTCAGAGAGCAAGGGGGTCCCCGGTTTTGTCTTTCCAGGCTCCTGACTGCCAGCAGCCCCGCTTGAATCTTTACCAGCAGCCACTTGCACCAATGCCTGTGCCCAGGAAAAGTGAAGAACCATTTCCCTTTTCTCATTTCTGTCCCATGTCCCTACGTCGTGGTCTTACTGTGCCTCTTCTCTTACTAGACGTAGGATGTTGTAATGGCGCGTACAGGCTGTAGCCTGTGATCTTGGTTCTCAGGGGGCTCACGGCACGTCTGAGGATGTTCACTTCAAACTGGCAGAGGGTGGAACGATAGTGGGGGTGACCCCAGTTACGGGGAGTGTCCCTAGTCCCCTCTGTGTTGTGCAGTTCCGGGCACACAGCAGGTGCTTAGTAAATACTGTGGAAGGCGCAGTGGGGTGGGCGTGAGGTTGGCATGGGCAGGGGCGGATGAGGTCCCAGGCTGTGGAGAGCACGTGTCACCTGGGGGTAGCCAGCAAGGCCACTTTTTTTGCTTTTAAGATTTCTATTTATTTACTTGAGAGAGAGAATGAGGGAGAGTGAGCATGAGAGGAGGGAAGGTCAGAGGGAGAAGCAGACCCCCCGCCGAGCCGGCAGCCCGATGATGGACTCCATCCGGGGACTCCAGGATCATGACCTGAGCTAAAGGCAGTCGCTCAAACAACTGAGCCACCCAGGCACCCGCAAGTCCACTTTTTAACACTGTCGCCCAAAGTCTCTGCCTGCGAAATGGCACGGATTTGGCTTTCGTCTGTCTTGTGAATTTGGTTTCTTGTTCAAGTGAGGAGAACAGAGGAAGAAGGGGGGAGAGGGAGCAGAGGCTGGGCAGCGTGCAGGCAGGTAAAGCTGCCATTGTTTGCATGGCTGTGTGCAGACCCCCGTATCTGGGGACCCTCCCTAGAGCTGCCACACCCACAAAGTAGCACGGGCCTGGTGGGTGTGTGCCTGCATGTGCCCACGTGTTCACCAGGCACAGAGAACTGAGAAAGAACGCTTGCAAGGAGTAGAGCTTCTAGAAGACAAGCATTCGGTGGACACAGCTGGTCAGAGGGCTGGGGCAGCTTTAGGAATAGAAGCCCCCTGAGTTTCCACAGAAGTCTTGGGGGGTGTGCACGAGTTGTGGAAGGTTGTGTGTGGGACTGGGGGGTCCAGCTGGATGGTGCAGGAGAGGGGCCTGCCCTCAGTGAGGATGCACGCATGCCTCTCCTGCTGCTTTTTGTTGTTGTGGACAAGCTTTGACATTTAGAACAGGTTTCGTTTCGTAGAAAAGTTGCACAGATAGTCTAGAGTGTACCCCTTCCTGCACTTTCCTTTCTCTCCCAATTACTACAAATTTATTTATTTGTTTGTTTTTAAGTAGGTTTCATGCTCAGCTAGGGCTTAAATGTGCAACCCTGAGGTCAAGAGTCTCACACTCCACTGACCGAGCCAGCCGGGCGTCTCACAGCTTCCCTTGTTGTTCACATCTTACATCAATGTGGTACCTTTGGCCCAACTGCGGAACCCATACTGGCCCATCATTACGAACTGAACTCCACAGTTTATTCTGATTTCCTGAGTTTTTACCTAATGTCCTTTTTTTTTTTTTAAGATTTTTAAAATTTATTTACTTAGAGAGTGAGCAAGAGAGAGAGAAGGAGCGAGGGGAGGGCCAGAGGGAGAGGGAGAAGCAGACTCCCCACTGACCAGGAAGCCCGACGTGGGGCTCGATCCCAGGACCCTGGGATCATGACCTGAGCCAAAGGCAGATGCTTAATGGACTGAGCCCCCCGGGTACCCCCTGAATGTCCTCTTTGTATTCCAGGATCCCATGCAGGATACCACATTATATTTAGTTACTGTGTTTCCTTAGCCTCCTCCGGTCTGTGGCAGATTTTGGATGGTTTTGCGAAGTACTGGTGCTCTGCAGAATGTCTCAATTTCAGTTTATCTGATGTTTTCCTCACGGTTAGACTGCATTGCGGGTTTTGGGAAGGAAGACCACAGACGTCAGGTGCCATTCTCAACAGATCATCTCAGAGATGCATCTATCGACATGATTTCTCACCATTGACATTGGTTGACCTTGCTCACCCGGCTGAGGTGGTCTTTGCTGGCTATCTCTGATGTAAAGTCACCCTGACCCCTTCCCGGAGTCCTCTTGGGAAGGAAACCACCACGCACAACCCACATTTAGGGAGTGGGGAGTTAGGTTCCCCCTCACGGACAGGAGAGTGTCTACATTAATTATTTGGAATTTTCGTGTCGGAGACTTGTCTGTTCTCCCCCACTTATTTATTTAAACATTTTTTAAATTAACATATAATGTATTATTTTTCCCAGGATACATGTCTATGAATCATCAGGCTTACACATTTCACAGCACTTAACGTAGCACATACCCTCCCCAATGTCCATAACCCAGCCTAAACATTTCTTTATGGCAGTATTGACTCATGGGTATTTAAATTACAGTCCTACAATATTGTGTTGCACAGATAATTCCAGCTTTGACCCATGGCGGCTTTTCCAGGTTGGCTCCTGGCTCTCTGACATGTCCCTATCCTCTCATTTTATGAGTGCTTCCTGGCATGTCTCAACACGAGGCTCCAAGCTCATCCTGCATTTTCCCTGCTCTTAGCCTTAGAATCAGCTGTTTCTCCAAGGGTACCTGGTTCCTTTTGTGAGTTCCTTTTATGGGAGAATGTCATTAGAAACCAAGGTCTGAGTGTGGAGAGGGCTCGTTTCTATCGAGGTGCCTTTGCTTTGAGCTCCTCTTGTTGGACAAGTGTAGGAAATAGTGTGTACTAACCTGAGTACACCTACGTGTCTCCCCTTGCTTTTTGCATGCGTGGCCTCACTGAGAGCCAAGCCCTGGACCCAGCATCCTGATCACCTGTGAGAGCCATCCCTTTGTCTCCTGGAGTGGAAAGGAAATGCCTAGACAGGTGGCTGAATAGAGCAGGAACAAACAAAAGACTTGGAAGGCTGCAAGAATATTCTCGAGGTCTACAAAAGACATAGAGAATAATAAGGAATATCTGGGTACTTTCCACCTAGTGTAAGAAATAAGGTATGTGCAGTTTGGGCTGCTGTGAATGCCCTTCCCCAGAACCCCCCAGGAAACCTACCAAAGCAAAGCTACTATTTAGTATTTTGGGGCACATTTTCATTTTTATATTTTTACTCCGTGCGTATGCCTAAATGGTATCTCTTATTGTTATGTATGTTGTCAAACTCCATAAAGATGATATTTTACTGTGTTTCTGCAACTTGAATTTTCATTAACCGAGAACCTTTATACATATTTATCTTCTCAGCTGTCCTGAGAAATGCAAGAGTACGTGTCTCTGTGGTTCTGACAGAGAAATAGAACTTATGGCAATGATATGATTTTTTTTTTTTTTTTGGCCAACTTCAAGCAGCTAATAAAAATGGGCTCACATTTTTATCTTCAGAGACCAAAAGTGTGTGCTCTTGGTGCTACGGAACTGTTGAAGCTCATCAGTGAAGGGAAGATGGAACTGGTCTCCGTGGTCACTTTGTGACCCAGTCCCTCCCTTTGGCCCGGAGGACTGAACATCTTCCTTTACCTAGAATCCCATCCTCCCTCCGGGTTTTGCAGGCTCCCGAATTTTTGATGAAATGAGGACTCGTGTGGTTGGTTCAGATCCCCACCCCCTCATCACATCCTTCCCTGCCAGCATCTGTGCTGGTATCCTTCCCGCTCTTCCCGAGACTGGAAATAATGTATCCGGCTCAAAGCCACCCCCTCTTCATGTTCGCGCCAGATGCCACCCCTGGAACTTCTCTCTGCCCCGCAGCACCGTTCCCTGCTCTCTATTGGATCCTTTTCTGCACATTCACACATGCCGCTTCTCTCTCCCATCTGAGAAAAGAGAAAAAAGTCTCTTGCTCCCACTTCCTCCTCCCGCTCCTGTCCTATTTTTCTGCTTTGTTTTGCTGTAGAACTTCTGGAAAGAGTTGTCCAGGCTTTCTGCAGCTCGTCGTCTCTTGTTCTCTGTTAAACCCAGTCGGGTCAGACGTTTGCCCCTGCTGCCGATACTTGTACCAACCCTACCAAAACTGTCCCTGTCCAGGTCACTAAGCACCTCCAAGTCGCCACATCCACTGGTCACTTCTCTGTCCTCTTCTTACTTGTCCTGCCACAGCATCTGTCCTCTCCCTTCCCCAGGAAATACTTCTTTCCTTGCCTTTCCAGGTGCCCCGTGCCTGGGATTCTTCTCACTTCACTTAGTCCCTTTATTGACCTCTCTGAGTGTCGGGGTATCCCTGAGACACAACCCATGGACCTCTTCCCTGCTTGATCTCTACTCACATCCTTGATGCTCTCACCCAGTCTTGTCCATTAACTCCATCCATATGCTAAAGAATTCCAAATCTATGTCTTAGCTCTGACTTTTCTCCCGAGTGCCAGACTTGTACACCCAAGCCCACGCAGTGCTTCCCCTTGGAGGTCTAACGGGCATCCCAGTGGAACAGGTGCCATATGTCCCCCATCGTCCCTCCCAACGCTATTTTCCCATCTCAGTAAATGGTACCTCCATCCTTCCAAGGGCTTGGACCATAGACGCTGAGTCAACCCTGACTCCCATCTTCCTCTCAAGTCGTACGTTTCAGCTGTTCCAGAATCCCATCCCTGGGCACCACCTGCACAGCCTCAGTCATCTCCCAGCTGGGTTGTTACACTGACCTCCAGTTTCCTCTTTCTATCCTGATCTCACAGCTTCCTGGCCAGGTCTGTCTCCATGCCACAGCTTTGAAACTGAAATCAGAGTGTTTGCTTTAAAACTTGAATCATGACACTCCTCAGTCCAGAGCCCTCCAAATGTTTGTCTCCCTCAGAGTGAAAGCTGGTGGCCCCCCTCAGCTATTTCCTCTCTGACTGACTTACTCAAGCTCTTCCCTGCAAAAACCTTGCTGGCTAACTTTATCAGCTTCTTCATGTGTTGGACCAGACATTTTCTTCTTCGTGAGGCCTCTGCAGATCACCCTGTTTAGTCCTGGTCACCCCCTCACCAGGCGTGACCGAGCACTTTTCATGTTAACTCTGTAACTTCTTTTTTTTTAAATTTATTTTATTTATTTATTTGACAGAGAGAGATCACAAGCAGGCAGAGAGGCAGGCAGAGAGAGAGGGGGAAGCAGGCTCCCTCCTGAGCAAAGAGCCCAATGTGGGGCTCGATCCCAGGACCCTGAGATCATGACCTGAGCTGAAGGCAGAGGCTTTAACCCACTGAGCTACCCAGGCACCCCATCTCTGTAACTTCTTAATTATTGCTTGTACCCCCTCCAGAGTGGACATCTGGAAGCTCAGGGGCTTGGCGGGCCTCATTTCACCCCAGGTTCCAGGCCTGACACACGATGTAAGGGGCAGTCCCTGGCAGGCTGCTGCAGTGACAGTCTACACTCAAGAGCAAGGGCCTGCTTCATTCGGTCCTATAGACTGGGCCCCTCACTCACCTCCCACTAGTCCTGACCCTACCTGGAGCAAAGTCCAGCAGCTTCATGCCCCATCTGCCCCAGTGTCCACAAAACCCCAGAACCAACCTTCCATGGCTGCTTGGCCTCTGAAGGTGTCCATCTAGGGAGGCTCCCTCACCCCGGCCACCAGGGTGGCATCCATGTGAACACTGACTGGTGGGCTTGGTTTCTTCCTGAGAGGACCAGGCCAGAGGCAACAACTGCTCCCATCTCCGTGTGTGTCACCCACAGGGTGACTCAGTCCCTGGGCCTTCCCAGCAGTACTTCTCGTAAGTATTTGTTACCCCGAATAGAACTAGAATTGTAGGTCTTTTTCAGACATTTCTGTTTTATTTTATTTTGTTTTATTTTAGGATTTTATTTATTTGAGAGAGTGTGTGAGTGAGAGAGAACATGCAAGCAGGGGAAGGGGTGGAGGGAGAGGGAGAAGCAGACTCCCCGCTGGGCAGGGAGCCTGGTATGGGGCTCCATCATGGGACCCTGGGATCATGACCTGAGCCGAAGGCAGACACTTAACCGACTGAGCCACCCAGGTGCCCCCAGACTTTTTTTATTTTAAATCACAATAAAAAATACACTTTATTTTACCACCTAGGTCGTCTGTACAGTATAGATTTCAAACAGAAGTTTCAGGAAACAATTCTTTACCCTCATTAGAGGTGATATATTCTGTATAGTACTCTACTTTGTTTTGAAAATTCCCAGCAGTCTGTAAGCCAAGGCTCTTTCCACCACACTCATCATCTTACAGATGACGTATCTCAGCCGTAAAGAGCTACGGGTCTAACAAAGGTCACATCCTTTAATTTGCCAAAGAGCCAAGACTAGAACCCCATCCCAGATTCCCACCCTGTGGCTTTTTTTTAGGCTCTTAAAATTAATTTTAATGATCGTACCATTGTGGTTTATTTAAATTAGTTCAGGAGGAACATCAGCTCTATTAAAGAAATTTTATTATAGCTGCCCACCTGCTCTATTCAGGGAAATGGCATCTATTGTGGGATTTCTTCTGGGTAATTAAGAGAGTCTAAGAAGCTGGTTTTATAGTCATTGATTTAAATGTAGATAACAATGAAGTTGAATAAGAAAGTTGGTTTCATCTACAGGAGCATCTGAGTGATTTGAATTAGAAAGGGAGTTCACCAAAGCACTGTGCAGGTGCCTAGGGAGGCATGTCAGACCTTGCAGGACTCTGGACCAGCTCCCATGTCCTGGGGCAGGGCTGTGATGCTGGGTAGGGGATCACAGTCCCATTGCATGAGGTGTCCTTGGGACAGAGACTGGTCCCTGTTGGAAGTGTTAATGTTGACTCTGTTGACCCAGAGTCTATGTGTTAACAGGGCCCGCCCAGGGTTTATACTCACATCTTGGTTGGAGCAGCTGTGGTCTGAGGATTTGAATTTTTGGTTTACAGTTGTTTGTGCTCCATTTGGTCATCCTCAACAACTAAGAGTTACTGGGGTTTGGTTCCCTGTTCAAGGTGCCCTGCTAGGTGCTAGGATAAGAAAGAGTTATGGCAGAGCCCTCCCTGCCCCCTGGGGACTTGCCTTTTAGTGGGAATGAAGGAGGAGGCGCACAGTCACAAATCATGGTGTTTTCAAAAGTGGGAGTGCTGTGGGCTCTCTGAGCAGGCAGGATGTGGATGCATGAGGGAGAACAGAAGGGGAGGGCATCCCCAGCAGGGAGAACTGCATGAAGTAAGGTATAGAGTCTCTACTGCCCTGGGTATAGTCAGGGAACACCAGTGGAGGCAAGTGATAGCCAGATTTTGGAAGGCTTTTCGTTTTAATTCAAGATACTTGGACTTTCCACAATAGCCAAACTATGGAAAGAACCTAGATGTCCATCAACAGATAAATGGATAAAGAAGATATGATACACACACACACAAAAAAAAAAAAAAAAAAAAAAGATATGATACACATACACACACACATATACACACAATGGAATACTATGCAGCCATCAAAAGAAATGAAATTTTGCCATTTGCAATGACAGGGATGGAACTAGAGGATGGAACTTATGAGCGAAATAAGTCAATCAGAGAAAGATAATTATCATATGATCTCTCTAATACAAGGAATTTGAGAGGTAGGGCAGGGGGGTTGTAGGGGGTAGGGAAAGAAAAAATGAAACAAGATGAGATCAGGAAGGAGACAAACCATAAGAGACTCTTAATCTCTTAAGAGTCTCTTATGAGACTTAAGAGGGTTGCTGTGGGGAGGGAGGTAGGGATAGGGTGGCTGGGTTGTGGACATTGGGGAGGGTATGTGCTATGGTGAGTGCTGTGAAATGTGTAAGCCCGATGATTCACAGACCTGTACCCCTGGGGCAAATAATACATTATATGTTAATAATAATAATAATAATAATAATAATAATAATAATAATAAAAGATACTTGGACTTTACCCAGTGGGTCATGGGAACTACTGTAAAATTTTTTTTAATTAAAAAAAATTTTTCAAATTTTTATAAATTGTAGTACATCTTAGTCTACATGAACTGCTCTAACAAAATACCATAGATTGGATGACTTAGGAAAAGCAATAAATAAAAATTATAAAAAGCACATTTATTTCTTATGCTTATGGAGGTTGGGAGGTGTTTAGTGAGGGCTTCCTGGTTCATACATGGTGCCTAATCGCTGTGTCCTCCACATGGTGGAAGGGTAGAGGGAGCTCTCTGGGGCTCTTTTATAAGTACCCAAAACCCATTCATGAGAGCTTCACCCTCATGATCTAATCACCTCTCAAAAGTTCCCCACTTCCTAATACCATCACACTGGGGATTAAATTTTCAACAGATAAAGTATGGGGGGGCACAAGCCTTCCTTTAGACCATATCATATGATCAAATAAATGAAACATAAAATCGACGTTCAGCCACTTTCAAGTATATGGTGAGTTCAGCAGCATAAATCACATTCACATTGTTGCACTATCATCCCCTCCATTCAACCCCAGAACTCTTTTCCTTTGTAAAACTGAAACTCTGTGCCCATTACAAAAGAACTCCCCAATCCCTGCCTTCCCCAGCCCCTGGCAGCCACTACTGTGTGCCTTGTTCTTATGAATTTCACTGTTGTAGGTACTTCATTTAAGTGGAATCACACAATTATCTTTCTGTGACTTAATTTGGTATGACGTCCTCCAGGCTCAACCATGTTATAGCATGTGTTAGAATTTTCCTCCTTTTTAAGGCTGAATAATAGGCCATTTTATGAATACACGATGTTCTATTTATCCATTCAGCTGTCAGTGGACACTTGGGTTGCTTCACCCTTTTGGCTATTGAGAATAATGCTACTGTGAACATGAATGTACAAATATCTTTTTAGGCTCCTGCTTTTAATTCTTTTGGATAAATACTCAGAAGTGGAGTTTCTGGATGATCATTTGCTAGTTCTATTTTTAATTTCTTGAGGAATTTCTATGCTGTTTTCCGTTGGTTGTGCCCTTTAGCATTTCCAAAATACACAGGGTTCCAGTTTCTCCATATCCTTGCCAACACTTGTTGCTTTCTGTTTGTTTGTTTCCTTGTTTTTGATAGTAGCCATTCTAGTGGGAGTGAAGCAATAGCTCAGTGTGACTTTGATTGCATTTTCTGGATGATCAGCGATGGGAATCATCCTCTTACGTGGGGGAGCACTGCGGGAACTTTGAGCAGTTCCATTGTGGGTAGAGAGTGGGTGATACTGTGCCCCTTGCAGGTGTAGAGAACAGGTGATACTTCCCCCCTTGCACCTGCAGTTCGAGCTTCCTATGTGCTGCTTTGGTGGTTTCTGTGGGGACATGGTGTGTCCAGGATGCTGTCCCCAAGCCAGGAGGGAGCATTGCTTGTTTGTTGGTTGGTTTATGTATTTTATTATTTTTAAATATTTATTGGAGAGGGACAGAGACAGCATGTAGGTGGGTGGGGAGGGACACAGGGAGAGTGAGAGAGAGAAACTCAAGCAGACTCCACATTGAGCATGGAGCCCAGTGTGGGACTTTATCTTGCCACCCTGAGACTGCAACCTGAGCTGAAACTGAGAGTCAGATGCCTAACTGACTGTGCCACCCAAGTGCTCCTCTCGGAGCACTATGTATTTTGACAGGTGATCTGCACCAAATCCACTACATTTGCTCCAGTGCTATGTTCTCACTATTCCTGGGATGAAGGCAGAGGAGTTGAGATAGGTAGGGAGCATTTGAAGGCCATGCTATGTGGCCTTCAAATTTCAGGAAATTATGGCCTTGCCATAATATGGTCTCTGCCTGGGAGCAGAAGCAAGACTTGCAGTAGACATTGAGGGGGCAAGACAGAAAACGTTACTAAGCTAGGGCACTGTGATTTAGGAGTTCTTTGTTACTGCGGTGTAGCCTAGCCTGTCCTGACTGATCGAGGAAGAACCGGCGAAGTGTTTTACATGCAAGGCAGGTTAAGATGAAAATGTAGCCTTTGGGGTAACTGCATATGCTTCTTAATACCTTGAGGTAATGAACCCTTCAGATGTAGCAGAGGTTTTGAGACAGCTAAGGGGCTGCAGTTTCCTGTAAGTGAGTCTCTTGCTGAAGAGTTCATTATCAGACATTAATAGTTTCATTTTGCCAGTAGCACACAGCTCTGGCCTGCAATGGCCCACAGCCCGCCCCAGGTGGGGCTGGGAGGTGTTGGGAGCTCACACGGGAGTGCTACACGTGTGTTTAATGACTTCTGTGTTTTCTGGTGCTTAGCAAATCCAGAGCCAATTTAGATTTTGGGAGACATCCCCAAACTCTATGGACCTCATTATACTTCCAAAGCAGGAGGATCATTCTTTTTCATAATTATTCCCAACTGTTTTTGAAAGTGGGAATGCCTTTTTAATATCAAAATATTTCCCAGACCTCTCCTACTTGGCCGCAGTCATGTTTTTAGTACCATTTTGGTTGTTCAGTAACTCTTCATTGAATGGATCTAAGTTTAACTTTCCATTATACAATTTTTCAAATACTCACAGAAGCAGAGAGAATTATATTCATCAGTTCCTGTTAGGGGATGAATTGTGTCCCCTACCTCCAAATTCATATGTTGAAATCCTATCCCCCAGTATCTCAGAATGTGTACTGGGAGAAAGGGTCTTTAAAGAGGGAGGTATGTCACTAAGAGGTTATTAAAATGGGCCCCAATCCAATCTGACAGACCCTTCCTTATAAGAAGAGGAGATAAAGACATAGACACTCACAGAGGGAGGATGATAACAAGGCACAGGGAGAAGGTGGCCATCCACAAGCTGAGGAGAGAGGCCTCAGAAGAGATAAGCCTTGCCAACACCTTGATCAGAAACTTCCAGCCTCTAGAATTGTGAGAAGATAAATTTCTGTTGTCTAAGCCACCCAGACTCTAGGTAGTACTCTGGACTTTGCAATGGCAGCCTTAGCAGACCTCTACGGTCCCCATGCAATATACTCCAGCTTCAGCATGTTCAGAATATAAATTATCTTCTTGGGCTGCCTCTGATGTGGCAGGAGCATGGGGCATACAGCCAAGAGTCTGAGATAGTGCCTGCTCTTGGGAAGCTTACTGCCCATAGGAACTGGAAAAATTCATGAGGAAAAGTTATAATTAAGAGCACTTAGAATTTTCCATAGTTACACAACATCTGTACACCTCAGAAACCATTGCCAGAGCACAGAATGCAGCCAGTCTTCCAGCAACGCTAGGGATGCAAATGAATTCTTGGAGCCGTTCAACCATGGTGCCTTCCTGGGGTCAACATTTAGGGACCAAAGTTTCAGATATTAGATAGTTTTATGGTATAAATTGGATGAAAATGGAGGAAGTCTGGCCCAATCAAGCCAAACCTGTCCTAGGGATGGGGACTCAGGCCACTTCTGGGAGCAAGCTGGCCCCAAGAGAAGCCAAGATGCAAACACCATTCTTATACAATAAAGAAATGAGAGGGTGAGGAGTCACACTGAGAAGTGACTCATTTGCTTACAGATGGATTCATCCAGCATTCCTTTAAATACCAAATCCCCTTGTACATTTAAAAATACCCAAGTTCACTCAAAAGACATTATGCTGAGTGAAAGATGCCAGACACAAAAGACTATGTATTGCACAGTTCCATTTATACAATGCTTCTAGAAGAGGCCTAATTATAGGTGGTAGCCTAGGCCTGGGGATGTAGGTGGGATTGGCTGCAATCAGACATGGGGTTGATGGGAACATTCTAAAGCTGCATTGTGATAGTTGAGCAACTGAATATATCCACTAAAATCATTACTGCTTATAATAGGTGGATTGTGTGGTATACAAATTATACATCCACGAAGCTATAAAAAAATACTCAATTCAGCTCTGTGGAAAATCAAGAGAATCTTCTTGGAGGAAGTAGGCTCTGAGCTGGATGTGAAGGACTGAGTGTCTTTAAGCGAGGAAGGCTGTCTGGAGGGGATTTCAGGTAGGAGAGCACCATCCTAGGGGAGATGACAGGCAGATGATTGAGGCAGAAGGAAGGAGAAGCTTGTTGCAGGTGAGAACATCAGGGAATTGAAAGGATACTCAGAAATCTCAATTCTGGTTGCACATTCCAGCCTCATTCCAGCCACCTGGAAAGCATAGTCACCTGGGCCCCATTCCTCAGGGATTTGGATCTAACTTTTCTGGGATAGATCATAGACATTAGTTTTTTATTTTTGTTTTTGTTTTTCTGATGTGAGTATTTAAAAAATATTTTTGAATGAAATGATATTCTAATTATATAATTTTTTTCTCACATATTAGCCAGAATGATTCTGTAGATACCTCTCTCACCTCTGCGCCAAGCCAGGGAGACAATTAATAGAGAAAAGGCAGGGTGAACACATGATTCTTTCATTTTATTTACCAGTTTCAAAGATGATGAGTGTGTTTCCCATAATCTTCCAAAGGTGATCAATTAGTTTTTTAAAACTATCACTATGAACTTATGGACTCAAACATATTTGTAGGTTTCAAACCATTGTACTCACTAATCCTTACTGAAATTCAAATTGTTCTATCTTTGACCAGTGGAGTGTCTTCGACTTGGCCCTTGAGACCTTTTGATATAATCCCAGTCCTCTTTGATAGCTTCCTCGCCTTTTTTTTTTTTTTTTTTTGATGAAGTAGTTTTATTTTTCCATCCTCTCCTACCAGCTTCTTAGATATGCATTCCTTTAATGTTCTTTTGGTGGTTGTCCTATAGATTATGACATGTAGCCTTACTTCTAGACTCTAGTGATTATGGATTCTTCTTTCAATCAGTACTTTAACTACTTCCTGGACAATATTAAGACTTTTCATACAGATATCAGTATTTCTTTTTAAAGATTTATTTTTTATTTGAGAGAGAGAGAGAGAGAGAAAGTGAGAGAGAGCATGAGAGGAGAGAAGGTCAGAGGGAGAAGCAGACTCCCCATGGAGCTGGGAGCCCGATGTGGGACTCGATCCCGGAACTCAAGGATCATGACCTGAGCTGAAGGCAGTTGCTTAACCAACTGAGCCACCCAGGTGCCCCAGACATCAGTATTTTTTGAGAGCTGTGCAGATCTCTGTGGCATCCAGGATTGAATGGGTGGGGTGTTAGATGGTCAGTGGGTGTATTGAGGAAGTCAACAGCCTGTAGAGGTAGAGAAGAAGACAGGACTGAAAGTCTTCAGTAAATAAGTACCTGTGTTAATTTCTTAGTTGGTTATCAGGTTCATATGTTAAAAAATGTTTTTCCATTTTATTTGGTGTATGATGTGGCATTTTCAATGTATAGGTCCTTTTAGGGCTGAGAAAGAGGAATACCTTATTGTTAGAGATGCTCCTGCCATTCAGGTGCTGTAGGAAATTGTACAGCCCAGAGCTACAGGGGCATGCATTTAAGATTCTCACCATGAGAGCTTGAGTGCTCACAGGCACCAACTCTTCCCTAGATAAGAGGTCTTCCCCTATGCCTGATGCATTATTGAGGGCCTTACCTGTGAGGTCAATTAGTTCTTTCAATAGCTGACAGATGAGGATATGGAGACTTCACAAGAGCCTTCCAGACATGTACTCAAAGTCACACAGCTGGTAGGTGGCCTAGCTGGGATGGGAACTTAGGTCTGCCCAACTTCTGTTTCCAGCTAGAAGGAGTGAGAAAGCCTGCTTCCACTTCCAAGGGTCTAGCTGAGACCAAGTTTTCACTGACAACACGTTCTGACCAGATAAACTTGTTTTAGAATATAACTTGGAAGGAAGCGTTGTCTTTACTGTTATCCCGTTTTGGGGATGAATTGATATACTTTACTTAATTTACTTTTTTATTTTGAAATAATTTTAGATGTACAGGAAGGTACAAAGAAATGTTCAGGGAGGTCGGATACACCCTTCACCTCGTCTTCCCCAGTGTTAACATCTTGCATAACTATAGCACAATAATAGTGAAACCAGGAAACTGACATTGGTATAAGCAATAGAACTTACTCAGAATTCACCAGTTATACGTGCACAAATGTATATGTGTGTGTACACGTATGGTTTGATGCAATCACATGTATAACTAGCTTCTTGTGACCACCACTACAATCAAGATATTTAACCATATAATCACCCAAAGACTCCATCTGCAACCCCTTTGTAGCCACACACACCCTCTTATATCATTCCTAATCCCTGGCAACCCCTAATTTGCTCTGTCCTTCACATCTGTATTATTTTATGAATGTCGCATAAAAGGAGTCTTGAAGTATGTATATCTTTTTAAGAATGACTCTTAGCCCTCAGCAGAATTTCTGTGAGGTTTATCCATGTTATTGTATGTGTCAGTAGTTCATTCCTTTTTATTGCTGCATAGTATTCTGTGGTACAGATGTATCATAGTTTAACTGTTCTCCCATCAAAGGACATTTGGAAGGTTTCTAGTTTGGGGCTATTATGAATAAAGCTGCTGTGAGCATTCATGTACAAGTTTCTGTGGGAAAATAAGTTTTCTTTTTGAGATAAATGCCCAAGTATCTGCAATTGCTGAGTCATATGGTAAGTCTACTTTAGTTTTAAAGGAGTTGCCAAACTATTTTCCAGAATGGCTGTACCATTTTATATTTCCAACAGCAACGTATGAATGATCCAGTTTCTCGGCATCCTTGCCAGGTGTTGTTACTGTTTTTTATTTTAGCCATTTGGATACACGTGTAGTGATATCTCATTGTGTTTTCTTTACATTTTTCTAATGGCTAATAATATTGGACATTTTTTCATGTGGTCATTTGCCATCTGTTTATCTTTTTAGGTGAAGTGTCTCTCATGTCTTTTGTCCATTTCCTGATTATTTTTTTCTTTTTTTTTTTTTTAAGGTTTTATTTATTTATCTGACACAGAGAGAGAAATCACAAGTAGGCAGAGAGGCAGGCAGAAAGAGAAGAGGAAGCAGCCTCCCTGCTGAGCAGAGAGCCTGATGTGGGGCTTGATCCTAGGACCCTGAGATCATGACCTGAACCGAAGGCAGAGGCTTTAACCCACTGAGCCACCCAATCACCCCTTCTGTTGGGTTTTGAGAGTTCTTCATATATTCTAAATTCAAATCCTTTGTTGGATATATGATTTGCATACTTTTTCTCCCAGGCTGTAATTTGTCTTTTCATTCTCAGAAGTTTTAAATTTTGATGAGGTTCAGTTGATGAACTTTCCTTTTATGGATATTGCCTTTATGTCAAGTCCAAGAACTCTTTGCCAAATCTTAGGTCTCACAGTTCTCTCCTCTAGTTTTCCTTCTAGAAGTTTATGGTTTTATGTTTTAGATTTAAGTCAACAACACATTATGAGTTGATTTTGTATAATCTGTGAGGTGTAGGTAAAAAAAAATTGGACAATTCTACATGTCCAAATGCTCCAGCACCATTTATTGAAAAGGTGATCTCTCATCCACTGAATTGCTTTCACTCTTTTCAAAAATTAATTGGGCATCTTGAAGTGGAGCATTTTTTTCTGAGTTCTACACTCAGTTCCATTGATTTATTTGTCTAGTCCTCTGCCAATACCAAACAGTTATATATACAGTAAGCCTTAATATTGAGTAGAGTGATTTCTCCCACTTCATTCTTCTTTTTCAAAAATAGCTATTCTGGGGCTTTTTTCTTTCCAAATAAGTTTTAGAATAAATTTATCTGTATCAACAAAAAACCATGCTGAGATTTTCATAGGACTTTTGTAAACCAATTTAGGGCAGAATTGACATTTTTTTTTTTTTTATATTGAGTTTTCCAATCCATGAACATAGTATATTTCTGCAAGTATTTAGATCTTCCTTGATTTCTTTCACCAGCATGTTTAAATTTTCATCGTACACATCCGGTACATTTCAAAACATCCATTCACAGATACTTCATCACTTTGGAGCAGTTGTAAATGGAATTGCATTTAAAAATTTTGATTTCTGTTTGTTTGTTGTCATTATATAGACATAAAGTTGATGTTCATGTATCGATGTTGTATCTTGCAGCCTCTTAGTGAATATGTTTTTCTCTCAGCACTATGGGCTGTGTCCCACAAATTTGGTATGTTGTAGGTTTTTTATTTTTATTTTTTTATTAACATTTAATGTATTATTTGCCCCAGGGGTACAGGTCTGTGAGTCATCAGGCTTACATATTTCACAGCACTCACCATAGCACATACCCTCCCCAATGTCGCCAGTAACCCAGCCATCCTATCCCTACCCCCCTACCCCCCAGCAACCTTCAGTTTGTTTTGGGAGATTAGGATTCTCTTATGGTTTATCTCCCTCCTGATCCCATCTTGTTTCATTTTTTTCCCTACCCCCCCACGACCCCCCATCTTGCCTCTCATATTCCTCATATCAGGGAGATCATATGATAATTGTCTTTCTCTGACTTATTTTGCTTAGTATAATACCCTCTAGCTCCATCTATGTCATTGCAAATGGCAAGATTTCGTTTCTCTTGATGGCTGCATAGTATTCCATTGTGTGTGTGTGTGTGTGTGTGTGTGTGTGTGTGTGTCTACATCTTCTTTATCCATTCATCTTTTGATGGACATCTAGGTTCTTTCCATAGTTTGGCTATTGTTGACATTGCTGCTATAAACATTCAGGTGCACGTGCCCCTTCGGATCACTACATTTGTATCTTTGGGGTAAATACCCAGTAGTGCAATTGCTGGGTCATAGGGTAGCTCTATTTTCAACTTTTTGAGGAACCTCCATACTGTTTTCCAGAGTGATTGCACCAGCTTGCATTCCCACCAACAGTGTAGGAGGGTTCTGTTGTGGATTTTTAAAAATGCCATTTCTATGTATTTTAAATTTTTCTTTGAGATTTCCACTTTGGCCTGTGAATTATTTAGAAGGGTATCATTTAGTTTCCAAATATTTGGAGATTTTTCTGTAATCTTTCTGCTGCTGATTTCTAGTTTGATTCCATTCTGGTCAGAGATAATATTCTGCTTAATTTCAATTCTTTTGAATTTATTAAGGTTTATTTTGTGACCTAGAATATGATCTGTCTTAGTGTATGTTTCATAGCACTAGAAAAGAATATGACCATGCTGTTGTTAGGTAGAGCAGTCTATACATGTCAGTTAGATCCTAATGGTTGATGGTGTTGTTCAGTTCTTCTATATCCTTGCTGATTTCCTATCTAGAGAATTGGGGTACTGAAGTATCCAAAAATCATTGTAAGTTTGCTTTTTTCCTTTTGGCTGGATTAGTTTTTTCTTCATATATTTTGAGGCTCTGCTCTTTGATAAGTATAAATTTAAGATTGCTTTGTGTTCTTGATAGGTCGATACTTTTATATTATATACTTCTTTGTCTTTATTAATTTTCTTTACTCTGAAGTCTGTTTTTATGTGATATTATTATAGCCACTTTTGCTTTCTCATGACTAATGTTTACATGTCTTTTTACCATTTCTTTGCTTTCAGTCTACCAGTGTTGTATATTAAGTGAATTTCTTGTAGATAGCATGAATGGGTTAGATTTTTTTAAATTACACTTCAATGACTTTCTTTATTTGGTATAGTTAGGCTATATATATTTGAAATAATTGTTGATAGGTTAGGACTTATGTCTGTATTTTACAATTTGTTTTTTGTTTGTTCCCTCTTTTCATTCCTTTGTTTCATTTTCCTTCCCTTCCTGTGGGTTGCATAAATATATTTTAGTGTCCCATTGGCCATATTTATAACATATCTGAGTATTCCACTCTGTATGCTTTTCTTTGTGGTTGCTGTAGATATCTTCACAACATTCTGGTATCAGAGTTTTGTCATTTTGAGCAAAGTAGTGAACATTACTTTTTACTTCCACTTAGATCCCTTAACCCTCACCATTTTTTAATATAACTGTCTTAATTATTTCCTCTACATTCATTGTGTACCACATCAAATGAAGCTGTGACTTTTGCTTCAGCTTTAAAAGAAGACTAAAGACATGTGTTGCATGGAGCCCTGGGTGTGGCGCATGAACAATGAATCTTGGAACACTGAAAAAATAAAATTAAATTAAAAAGATTAAAGAAACTTATAAGGGCTTAGGATAGTTCTGGTGTTCTTCTGTTACCATTTTCTGTTTAGAGCACTTCCTTTAGCCATTCTCAAAAGATGGGTCTGCTAATTAATTAACAAATTCTCTTAGTTTTATTTATTTATTTTTGGGTGTGTTTTTATTTCCCCCTCATCCCTTCCTCTTGGGGTTAATTCTTGAGAATTAACAAATTCTCTTAGTTTTATTTATTTATTTTTGGGTATGTTTTTATTTCCCCCTCACCCTTCCTCTTGGGGAAATGGCTTTATGGAGATATAATTCACATAGTATGTAATTCATGGTTTTTAGTATATTCAGAGTTGTGATCCATTACCACAATCTAATTTTAGAAAATGTAATAAATTTTAAGTCTGAATTTTTGCATAACATGGAGAGGAGAAGGAAAAGTAGTTTACATGATCTTGTTTCTGAACCCCAAGTTAATGTACCTTTTTAAGTCTTTTGTAAAAAGAGGTTCCCCTCTCTTTTTCTTTACTTTTAAATTTATTTTAATTAAAAAATTTAAAACTGTAAAATATTTATAACCTAAAATTTATTATCTTCACCATTAAGTGTACAATTCAGTAGTGTCATGTACATTTATATCATTGTGCAACTAACTTCCAGAACTCTTTTCTCTTCAAGATTGAAACTATCTCTATTAAACGACTCCCTAGTCCCTTCCTCCACAGACCTTGGCAACCACTATTCTACTCTATGACTGTGAATTTAACTATTTCGTGTACCCCATATAAGTAGAATCATTACACTGTTTGTCCTTTGGTAACTAGCTTATTTTACTTAGCTTAATGTCTTTATAATGTAGCAGATATCAGGATTTCCTTTCTTTTTAAAGCTGAATAATATTTCATCATGTGGATGCATCACTACCATTACTGGTTTTGTTAATGGACACCTGGATTTTTTCCATCTTTTGGCTATTGTCAATACTCCTGCCATAAACATGGGTGTACACATATCTCTCTGAGACCCTGCTTTCAATTCTTTTAGGTATATACTCAGAGGTGGCATTGCTGGATCATATGGTAATTCTATTTTTAATATTTTGAGGAACTGCCATATTATTGGTCTTCTTTTCCTTACAAAATATCTATTGAATCTCTCCTCTCTGTCAAATAAATAAATAAAATTTTAAAAAAAGAACAAAATATCTATTGAAGATTCTGGAATATTTGACTTATGGAATGTCTCACAGTCTTATTTTGGATGGTTATACCTATGAGGTAATTCACCATGTTCCTTCATCTTCTTTCTTCTGCACATTGACAGCTGGATCCAGTGCCTGTGTCAGACTTAGGTTTTATCTCTTTGACAAGGTTGGAGGAAGCACATGATGTCTGTGAGTGTGGCAACTATTGGTGTTCAACACAGTGTTTGTTTGTTTTTTTTAAGATTTTATTTATTTATTTGACACAGAGGAGAGAGATCACAAGAAGGCAGAGAAACAGGCAGAGAGAGAGAGAGAGTGGGAAGTAGGCTCCCTGCTGAGCAGAGAGCCTGATGCGGGGCTGGATCCCAGGACCCTGAGATCATGACCTGAGCCGAAGGCAGAGGCTTTAACCCACTGAGCCACCCAGGTGCCCCTCAACACCACTGTTATAGGTTGATTTATATCCCCCTAAAATCCATATGTTGAAGTCCTAACCCCTGGTTTCTCAGAATGTAGCTTTATTTGGATGAACAGTCTTAACAGAATTGATCAAGGGTGGGCCCCAAATCCAATACAGCAGAGGAAATTTGAACACAGATATATACAGAAGGAAGATCATGTGAAGATATAAGAACGTGATATGTAGATGAAGATGGCCATCTCCAAGCCAAGGAGAGAGGCCTAGAGAAGATCTTTTCCTCACAGCTTTCAGAAGGAACCAGCCCTTGCCAGCACCTTGATCTCAGACTTCCGCCCCCAGAACTGTGAGATAATACATTTCTGTTGTTTAAGCCACCTAGTTTTTGGTACTTTGTTGTGGCAGCTCTCGCAAACTAATATAGTCACTAGTTCTTATGTCAGTGCTTTGCTGGTCGTTTTGGTTTTCTGATGCTTGCCTTCCAAGCATCCTGACAGAAGACCTCATGGGATGGAAATCCTCATGTCTTTGCATTTTGGTATCAGTTCCTTTTGCCTTTCTTACTTGAAAGGCAGTTTTTCCTGAATTGTAGATCCTTGAGTGTCTAAAGTATTCTGAAAGTAATCATAGTTGTCCAAAAGTCTGATAGTTATCTAGTTTACTTTCTCTTATGTGTCCTCTTTTATTTTTATATGCTCAATGGATATTTTGTGTGTGTGTGTGTGTGTGTGTGTGTGTGTGCGCGCGCGCGTGTGTGTGTGTGCGTGTGTGTGCATGTGTAGTAATAGAGTATGTCTTGATGTTGGAGCATTCTCAAGTATGAGTCAGCATTTTCAAGTACATGGTGGGCTTTTTCAATATGTAATTTCACTTTTTTTAAGATTTTTTTTTTTTTTTTTTTTGAGAGGGAGAGAACAGAGAGAGAGCATGAGTGGTGGAGAGGAGCAGAGGGAGAGGAAGAAGCATGCTCCCTGCTCGAGCCTCATGCGGGGCTCAATCCCAGGACCTTGGGATCATGACCTGAGCCAGAGGCAGATGCTTAACTGACTGAACCACCCAGGTGCCCCACTTTCTGTTTTAAATTTCAAGAAAGTTTCTTGAAGTTTTCAGTATGTGTTTTTCCCCCTTGCTTTGTTTTTTTCTCTATGAACTCTGGTTATGGATGTGCTAGATCTTCTTTGCTCACCTTCGGTAGCTGTCACTTGCTCTGGAATTCTTTTTTACCTCACTTCTGGCTTTCAACCCATTCCTCCTCTTCATCTCCTATTTTGTAATGGAATTGTCTGTTCTCTTTATTTGGTCTTGCAGTCCTCCTCATTTAGTCTTAATTTCTGAAATAATTGCTGTCTTTTAGTGAAAACACCTCTAATTCTTTCCTGAGCCCTGACATCTGATTTCTGAGTATTTCTAATTTTAATTCATATTGTTTCATGTTTTTTCTTGATTTCTTTCAGTTCAGTTTTGAAACAAAGTTTATGTTTTTGATCTGTGCGAGCATACATTTTTGGCATGCTTTTATTGCCTGAAGGGATATTATTTTGCTCCTTGTTCTCTCCCCCCTCTCCTTTTTTTCTTATCAGGGTTTTATATAATGGTATTTGATCTTGATTTTCTGTTATTGTTGTTCTTTTTAATGTGAAATTCATTTTCCTGAACTTTTGGAAGGAGATGTATATGGCTTAAGTGAGCTTTTCTATGCACATATAGTTTTGTCTTCTGTTATTTATATACAGTGTTACATAAAAGTACAACTTCCTGAGATTCACTGTTTCCATTTACCATTTGTACCTAGACCTTCCCTTTACTTCATCTCTGCAGTCTATGTCCTGTTTAATTTTGATGCTACTCCCAGTGGGGATCCTCCATGTGGGTCCTGAATTGGAGTGAAGCCCTGGTTTCCTTTTGGAGAGCTCAGAGCACCTTGGTACCCACTGTGAACTCTTTATCCCACTACTGCTGTGGACAGCACCCTTCTCAGATTCTCTGTTGGGTTTTTCTGTGAATGTCTATTGGTTATTCTGGGGTTTCCCTGTTGTCAGGTTTCTTAGACACCCTGCTGCTTTCCTGGTTGCTTCTACTGATGTCAAGACCCACACAGGTCATGAGGCTGTTGGTAGTCTATTCCCACCTGCTTGTATTTTGGGGTTGTAGGGAAATATTGTCACCTAGTTGTGTTGTAAATGTTGTCTGTGGTTTTGGATTTTAATCTACAGTTGCTATATTTGTTTTATGTGGGCATTTCAGGAGATTTCAAAACCATGCCACTGACAACATTGCCATCTCCCCACGCCCTGCCTCTAGGTTTTGCTTATTGCCTGTGCTCTTTTTTTTTTTTTTTTAAAGATTTTATTTATTTGACAGAGAGAAACATAGCGAGAGAGGGAACACAGGCAGAGGGAATGGTAGTGTGAGAAGCAGGCTTCTTGCCGAGCAGGGAGCCCGATGCGGGGCTCGATCCCAGGACGCTGGGATCATGACCTGAGCCGAAGGCAGATGCTTAATGCCTGAGCCACTCAGGCGCCCCTCCTTTTTTTTTTTTTTTTTAAGATTTTATTTATTTATTTGACAGAGATCACAGGTAGGCAGAGAGGCAGGCAGAGAGAGAGGGGAAGCAGGCTCCCTGCTGAGCAGAGAGCCCGATGCGGGGCTCTATCCCAGGACCCTGAGATCACGACCTGAGCCGAAGGCAGAGGCTTTAACCCACTGAGCCACCCAGGCGCCCCTGCCTGTGCTCTTGATAGGAAGCTGCTGAATATCTGAGCCCTTGGAGCACATCTCTTCTTTTCTGTGGTTTTGCCAAGGCACTAATTAAGATCCTAACGAAGGTAGGTTTCGAAGGGAAGAGTGGCCTCTGTCAGTTGCTGGTGGGAGAACACCTTATGGGGGGCAAGATCCTGCAACTTGTCCTTATTTGTGTCACAGAGAAATATGATTTGGGCAAAAAAAGGGGGGGAGAAGAGTAAGCAACATTTATGTCTGTGTGGAATATACTGTTCAGATGCCAAGTGGTCAGTGTAGACACCGTAGCAAAGGAGAGGCTGTGATTGATGCTGGGGGGCACAGGTCCTGGGAATCTTGTCTATCCTTTTTCTAGCCAGTTCCATGAATTCCTAGAGGTAACTGTGGTGAGTGATGGTGTGGACTCCCCTGTCACCAGACACTGCCATGTGGCTCTGGGCAGTGCTGAATGTCTTTAACAGGTTGGTTGGGTGGGTCAGTGGCCCACCTGAGACCTTATTCACTTTCCTGGTGGTGGCCATCCTAAGGACTGTTACTTTCTGGTTGGCCCCTTTTATTAGGTCTTTATCTGCAGCAGACTTTCTTTTACATATGAGATGGAATTAGACACAGAGAACTACAGAATGGCACCATATTAGTTGGTCATGGCCACTATCACAAAGTACCACAGACTAGGGGGCTTAAACAACAGACATGTATTATTGCATGGTTCTGGAGGCTGGATGTCTAAGAACTTCACACAGGAAAGGAGCATAGGATACAGGGGAGGTCTGCAGGGCATGGAGTTTGGTCACAGTTCCTCCCAGACCTGGGGGTAATTATAGTTCCTCCTGAGTCACGAATTAGACTGAGTCTGAAGCATGAATGGAGAGTCATCACTGGGATTAGGGAGTGTCTGCTGGTCGAGGAGGTGGGCAGCTGTCACCTGTGTGGGTCTGAGCCTAGCTGTTGGTGACTCCATGTTGGCTGTAGTATGTAGTATGTCGTATGTAGTACAGGTAGCCTAGTAGTATGAGTGACCAAGGATGAGTGTGTGTGTGCACATGGGCACATATATTCACACACACATGTAGTGGTGACAGGCAATAGAAGTTAAGACAGGGTCATTTACGTTTGGGTTCTGTCCTCATAGGGAATGGGAAAATTTGGAAGGTTTGTGTGCCTGGGCCTCATATGGTAATACTGATTTTAGGAAAGGGTCTGGGGAGCTGTGGTATTCATACTGAATCTATTTATGTTCTGATTAGTTCTGATGAGACCTAATGGCTCGACGGACAGCCCTGTGGTGTTCCTTTAGATAGTTCTGATTACACCAAGTCAGTCCTCACTGGCAAGCTGGGCTAGACAGAACCGAAGCAGGTTTGTAGGCAGTAAAGCAATTTTGACTTCATTTAAAAAAATACAAATGAAATAACTGAATATTCTCTGTGGGCCCTGAGTGTAGAGACAGAAAGAAACACAGAGTAGGGTTTGAAACATTTACATCACAGATCAATCTGCATTCTGGCAAGCAAGGTGCCAATCACTAGTCTCCTGAGCCCTGGGCTGTCCAGAGAGGGATTTGAGGGGGAAGTCCAGAGAAGGAAGGTGACCCCTAGTTTACACCACCTGAGGGGTAGATTTCCCATGTGACTGAAATGAAAAGACTAAAAATGGAAAGGAATGAACGGAGCCAAAGCTTACGAAATTCCAGGTGACGAACGCCGGTCTGAATCATTTTGTCGTTCCTGGAATGTTCCCACGTAGATGTCTAAGACAGAATTGGAGAGAGTGCAGCACTTCCTCCCGAGGCCCGTCTGAGGTGTTGTGTCTGCCAAGGAAACACCAGCATCTCTCAAGTGAGGCAAGAGTTGAGAAATCTCCTAATGGCCTGCCCAGCTTTGAAAATTCATGTGTCTCAGAAATGCATTTGAGCTTTTCCCTGCTTGTTTGAGGTGAAGTGTGATTTTTTGAGACTGGGTAACTTTGCCCCTTGTCTCTTCTCACATTTTCCTATATGTGGCAGAGTAATATGAAACCCTTTATTCTGCAAAAATCAGAATCATACAATGCACACAACACAGTCTGGTATGAAACAACCACAAACACACATGCTGGTGGTTTTGAAAGTAATCCACAGAGATACACATATTCTGATAACTGCTGTTACTAGCACTACTACTATTTTTTTTTTAAGATTTTATTTATGTATCTGACAGAGAGAGAGATCACAAGTAGGCAGAGAGGCAGGTGGGGGTGGGGGTGGGTGGGAAGCAGGGTCCCTGCTGAGCAGAGAGCCCAATGTGGGGCTCGATCCCAGGACCCTGAGATCATGACCTGAGCTGAAGGCAGAGGCTTTAACCCACTGAGCCATCCAGCCGCCCCTATCTGCCAATAATTTAAAAGCAGTGACAAAACTGACTAAAAGCTGGTCTGCTTTTTATCATCCCTATGTTCCAGCACTGTTAAAGAATGTCAGTTGTGAAATGCCCCTCCTGAAAAAAAATCTCTTTTTGGTCTAATTTCTAAGCAATTTTTCCTGTTACTGGCATTTTAGGAATCTGTACAGGCTTCAAATGAGCACATCTGTATTACTTATGGTCTAATAAACATTGCTTTCTACATGGCACTGAATTTAGAGAACCCCCACTTAGTCATTCTCTGACATACGTAAACTCAGGTACACATGGATATTTTGAGAAGTCAAGTTATAACCATTCAGAATTGCTCAAGTTCCTTTCATGGACAGGCTTCTGTGGGACTACACATTCCTGCATTTGAACAGTAGATTTAGAAATGAACAATGCTAGCACAGCAATTGTGAAGACAAAGGAACAGAATTTGAGTTTCTTCAATTCTGTCATTTTGTGTGACCACGTGGTGCCTTTGTGCTTAAAGTTGAAACAGTAAAGCAGCATAAACTGTGAAGTGTAATGCTTTTGTTTGTTAGCAAAATAGTTGACACAGGAAATACTGTCCTGAATTTGAATCATATCTTTAAAATGGAAATTTAAAAAAATTGTTAAAGTTACAGATCAAGCCAAGCAAATAATGACAATTACTAGTTATTATTATGACCACCCCCCTCAAACATTGTTGTCCTATAGAGGATGGAGGTGTTAAAAACGACACCACTCTGGGTGTCAAATCTATGGATGCCATGCAATAGAGGACAGATTTCATTCAGTGAGAAGATGGTTGGGGGAACTTTGGCAAAAGGACTGGTAGTATTAATGTGGTTTTTAATTGATTATGTAAGAACTAAAACAAAGGTAGGGGTAGATGTGGAAGAGTAGATAGAAATGTATATAAATTGACAAAATGAAAATAATCAATAACAGTAATAGTGGACTAAGGAGAAAGAAAAAGTTGAATAAGCTCATGGATTGCCCTGCAGGTAGGAAAGTCAAAATATCGACTTTCTTCCTAAATACCCAAAATGGGGAAAAAACCTAAGGGAATGAAGAAAACAGGCTACAAAGTGAATACACATGGTAACTATGACACAAAAGAACATGACAGAGCTGAAATCAAACACACTGAGAAATTGAAGTGGATTTGTTTTTTTTAAATCTATTTAAAGAGTATTTATGTATTTATTTTTGTTTCTATTTAGGAGTTTGTTAATATTTATATCTTTTTTTTCTAAGTTTTAATTAAAATTCCAGTTAGTTAACGTACAGTGTAATATTAGTTTCAGGTGTACATGTAGTGATTTAACAAGTCCCTATATCACCCGGTGCTCATTGCACAAATGCCCTCCTTAATGGCCATCACCTATTTAACCTATCCCCCCACCCACCTACCCTCCAGTAACCATCAGTTTGTTCTCCATAGTAGAGTCTGTTTCTTGGTTTGCCTCTCTTTTTCCCTTTTTTCCCCTTTGCTCATATGTTTTGTTTCTTCAGTTCCACATGAGTGAGATCAGATGGTATTTGTCTTTATCTGACTGACTTAATTTCAGGTAGCATAATACTCTCTAGCTCAATCCACATTGTTGCAAATAGCAATATTTCATTCTTTTGGATGGCTGAGTTATATTCCAGTGTGTGTGTGTGCATGTGTGTTTGTGTGTATCATCTCTTCTCTATGCATTCATCAGTTGATGGACATTTAGGCTCTTTCCATAATTTGGCTATTGTTGATAATACTGCTATAAACATTAGGGTACATGTATCCCTTCAAATTAGTATTTTTTTAATCTTTTGGGTGAATGCCTGGTAGTTTAATTGCTTGATCATAGGGTAGATCTGTTTTTAACTTTTTGAGGAACTTCTCATGTGTCTATTGGGCATCTGGAAGTCTTCTTTGGAGAATTATCTTTTCATATCTTCTGCCCATTTTTTAAACTGTATTTTTTGTGTGTGTGTTGAGTTTTGTAAGTTCTTTATATATTTTGGATACCAACCCTTTATCAGAGATGTAATTTGCTGATATATTTTCCCATTCAGTAGGGTGCCTTTTAGTTGTGTTGATTGTTTCCCTCTCTGTGTAAGTGGATTTAATCCACTGAGTAAAAGACTTTCAGATTGGTTCACGCAGTGGTGCCCAACTCTGCTGTTTAGGGAAATCATACCTAAAACAAAGTAATTATAAAGGCTGGAAAGAAAGGGAGGGTGTACAGAAATGAAGACAGCAGAAAGAAAAAGAAATTAGGGGTTTTAATCCTGATTTCAACTGTGAAAATAAACAAAGGGAACCTGAAACAAATAACACATTATATGTTAAAACAAAACAAAACGATAAACAAAGTCAGGAAGCCCCGAAGGGGGAGCTCTCAGTACTGCCCAAATCCCTGCTGGAGGAGACTCTCTGTAACCCAGCAGGAGGAAGGAGGAATTTCTCCTTGCCCAGCAATAGCCCAGCCAAGGACAAACTGCCATACTTAGCCAGTGAGAAGGTGTTACCACCCTCAACTCTGTGAAACAGCCCTTCCCAACTCCCTCCTTTCCTCTTAAATGCAAACCCCTCTCTGCTGGTCTCTGGATTTGCCTATGGTTTGACCTAGTTTGCTTGTCCTGCATTGTAATTCCTTTGCTATTCCTGAATAAACTCATTTTGCTGATAAAATGGCTGGCTCTTTCTTGGGGTTTTGTTTTTAAGGTCAACATCAGAAAGGTAGAATTCATGCCAAAACATGAAATGAAACAGAGGGATACAGTGTAACAAAAGGCTGCAATTCACAGGACAGATGTTATAAGTGTGGCTATGAGTGCTGCCCTGAACATTGAAGAACCTCCTTGAAGCACCTGGGAAACAGGAGATATGGACAGAAGCATAGTCATTCTGGAGACCATGACGGCCACTTGCTATCCCAGATGTGTGAAGGAGACAAAGGATTATACCCCCAACATACTAGACTTTGTACCATGATAATAGAGAATACAACTTTGTTTCCAGAATACATGAAACATTTGTGACACTTGACATCTATTAGGTTACAAAGAAAACTTGAATAAGTTCTTGTAACAGAAATGATTCAAACAGGGTTCTATCATCACCATGTAATAAAACTAAAAGTTAATCATAAGATAAAAATGAAAAGCCCTTTCAGCCTGGATAATCACAATGTTAAACTCTATAAATACGTCAATCTGTGGGATGCACATAAAGCTATGCCTTAAAATAAAAAAATAAATGAATGAAGGAGCATCCAACGCAAAGTGTTAAAGCAACCAAATAACTGATTGAGAGGAGAATAGCAAATAAGAGTAAAGTTGGAAACTAATGAGTTAGAACAGAAAAAGAAGTAATAAACAACAAAATGCTGGTTTTTAGGGAAGAAAATCAAGGGGACAAACCACTATCTAACCTAATTATGGAGGTAGGGGAGCAACTACATAAAATAAGAAATGACAATAGGGAAATAATCAACAACATAGAACATGTTAAAAAAAATCATTAAAATTTACATTTTACAATACTGTGCAAATAAATGTGAAGACCTGGATAAAAAGAGTACTTCTCTAGGAAAATGGAATTACCCAAATGGACCCCAGTGGACACATAACATTTAAACAAACCAATTTTCCTTGGAAAAAAAATAGAAAAACCTCCAAACCTATATTCCTTCATACAAGTCCATCAAATCTTCAAATAATGGATTATCTCAGTGCTATGCTAATCATTCTAGAACATAGAAAAAAAATGGAAACCTCAAGATTATTTGGTAAAAGAAGTTGACACACCAGTCTCACTTAGGAATATTGATGTAAAATTCCCAAATAAAATGTTAGCAGAGGGAACCTTTCAAAAAACAGTTTGGGGATGACTGGATTGCCAGATGGGGAAAATTCAGTCTTTTCTCCTGAGTAGGAAAAAACCCAGCCCCCTCCCCCCAGGTTTCCTTTGTAGTTACACTTCTGACACCACATGTGTGGGGTTGCTTCACACCAAGCAACTCTGTTTAACACCAGCTGTGTGTCCTACATTTAACTCAGTTCTGACACTCTCTTCCTGGAGGTGGCGTCAGATCCCACAGGTTAAGAGCTCAGTCCCATGAGACTGTTCCCACTCCCCTTCAGATGCCAGATATAAGTCCAGGTTACCACCTTTGCTTCTTATCGACTAGCTGTAAATCTGAGGTTCCCCTCACCTCCTCCTTGGGTTAATTCATTAATCAATTAATTTGTCAGAGTGGCTCAGAGAACTCAAGGAAACACTCACTTATATTTACCAGTTTATTACAGGGTATGATAAAGGATACAGTTGTACATAGGGCGAGATCTGGCAGGTGCCTGAGTGCAGGACCTTCTGTCCTGGTGGAGTTGGGGTGTGTCACCCTGCTGGTGTAGTTGTGTTTACTTACATGGAAGCTCTCTGAACCCCATACTTTTGGGATTTTGAGGAGGCTTCCTTATGTGGGCATGATGAATCACTAATTCCATTTCCAGCCCCTCTCCCTTCTCAAGAGAATGAGAAGCATACCTTATACTTTTTGTTGACCAGCCCTCCATACAAGAACCATCCAGGAGCCCACCAAGAGTTCTCTCATTAGAACAAAGACACTCCTGTCACCCAGGAGATTACAAGGGTTTCAGGAACCCTGTGTCAGGAACTGAAGTCAGAGATCAAATGAGAACAAAAGATGCTCCTAGCACTTCTATCACTTAGGAAATGAGAAAGGTTTTAGGAGCCCCTGTGCTGGGAACTGGGGCATATATATATGTGTGTGTGTGTGTGTGTGTGTGTGTGTGTGTGTGTGTGTGTGTATCCACATGCACATATATTACATATAATATTATATGTATTATAAATTATAGTATAATGTATAAATACATTATTATATGTATTATAAATTATTAATTTATATTAATATAAATTATATTACATATAATATATATTATATAAATGAGAATAAATAATTGCAAATATATGTAATATAATTTATATTATATATATAAAATAAATTATCTAACGATAGCTATTTGGATAAAGGTAAAATTTAATTGATATCTTTTATCATCTAGCAGCATATATTTCAGATGGTTCTAGACAGATAGATAGTTACCACAAGTACTGGAAGAAAATGCAGATGAGGGGAATTATGACTCAAAATCCCAAACAACATAGAAAAAGATTGATAAATTCAGTTGCATTAGGAATAAAAGTCCCTTTCCAGTGAGAAGGGGAAATACCATAAGCAAAGTGAAAAATCAGTAAGTCAGGAAAAAATAATTGCAACAGATCATGAACAAAGCTCATTTCCCTAAAATTTAAGGAATTAATAAAAATTAAAAGGAATAGACCAAAAACCCAAAATGGGAAATAGGTAAAAAATGTGAACAGATGGTTTACAGAGAAATAAATACAAATGGTCTTTTAAGTGTATGGAAAAATATTCAGCTTCTCTTGTAAGAGAAATGTAAATTAAATTAGCCTGAGATACCATTTCTCATTGCTAAGATTGGCAAAAATCCAAGTTTGACAGGACTCGTTGTTGGTGAGGTTGTGGAGAAGTACAAAGTGCTCCAGGCCCTGAAGAGATGGACATTCTGGACCCCAGTGGGTCTGCCTTGACCCTGACTCAGCCATTCCCCCAGTTCATGAGTTTATTTGGAAGACAACCCCCCAAATAAAAATATATACTCATTCCATATGGAGACCTGATTTTAACAGGTCTTATTTTATGTCTTTCAATAAATGAAGAGGTATTTTATTTTAAGGTCTTGTGTTTTTACATTAGATTTCTTCCTAGGTTTCTATTTGTGGCTACTGTCCAGGTGGCATCTCTTTGGAAACGACCCTTTGTGGTAGTCATTGAGCTGGTGTGTCGATCTGCTTTTCAGCAACCTTGCTGAATCGTTTGTAGACTCTTGGATTTCTCCATGGACGTCATGGCCCCCACAAATAATTCCAGGTGGATCTCATCCAATCGAATCTTCATTCTTTGATTTTTTTTTTTCTTATTTCTTTGGTTAGGAGTGGTAGGAGATTGTTAAGAAGACACAATGATGCTGTTAATTCTTGTCTTATTCCTTAGTCCTGTGGGGGCCATATCTAATGATCCACCATCAAATAGGGTGTTTGCTGTAGGCTAGGTGCACACTCTGTTTAAGAACACTCCTTCAGCTCCTCATTTGCTAAGAGTTTTTTTCTCTCTTTAATTATGAATGCATTTTGAATTTTATGAAATGCTTTTTCTGTGTGACTGAGATGATCTTTTCATGTGATGACTTATGTGATTGCATTACCAGCTTTTCTAATATTACACCGACTTGGCATTCCAGGGATAACCCTGTATTTTATCATGATGTGCTCGTTTCCTTAGAAATCGCTGGGTGCATTCAGCTAAGGTTTAATTTCAGAGTTTTGCATCTATGTTTTAAGTCAGTTTGGCCAAAATTTACCATTCTCATTCTGTCTTCCTTTGGCTTTAGTACAGAGGTTATTTTGGACTCATAATGTTCCATTTTCTGGAAAGTGGTTCATATAAGACAGATGATCTGTTCCTTGGTGGTCTTGTTAAAGCTCACCTGTAAGACCTTGTAACCCTGGTGGGTTACTAGTGAGTGGGTTTCTGACTTTAATAAAGTCTATGCAGGGGCGCCTGGGTGGCTCAGTCGTTAAGCGTCTGCCTTCGGCCCAGGTCAGATCCCAGGGGCCTGGGATCGAGCCCCGCATCGGGCTCTCTGCTCTGCAGGAAGCCTGCTTCTCCCGCTACCAGTCCCTCTGCTTGTGTTCCCTCTCTCGCTGTGTTTCTCTCTGTCAAATAAATTAAAAAAAAAAAAAAATCTTTAAAAAAAAAATAAATAAAGTCTATGCAGAATGCAGAAGTAAACCTCGCCTCACTGGTCAGTTTCTTCTGACACTACTCTTTTTCTGTTAGTGTGTGAGCCCATCCCAGGATTCTCACTAACTGAATGAAGAGTCCTCTGGCTTTGCTGCCTGTGTTGGATGCTCAAAGTGGGAGCTTCCTGATTCCATCCACTGGGATTCAGTCTCCTGCCGTCCTGTGAAGGAGGAGACCCTGGTTCATTCAGAAAACAAGTGTAGGGCACACTCAGCTGCCAGGATGCTGGGGGCTGCCCCCAGTTCTCTGGGTGGCTCCTGTCCAGCACATCAGCCCACTGAAGTGTTCTGGAATCGAGGAAAGTGAGGCGTCTTTCAGACAGGCACATGTATCAGCTTCCTTTCTGCTCTTGTATGTATCAGGCACATACTCTTTCTAGAAGATGCCTTGATGCCTAGCACAGAAATGCTGAGCAGCACACAAAGAGAATGCTACTCATTGGCTGCCATGTGACTGTCAAATAATCAAAAGTTGGGGCAGTTGGACCACTTACCGGTCTGTACTATCCTCAGTTTAGAGGAAGTAAAGTCTCAGGCAGTCCTCGGTTCAAATCCCAGCTCTGACACACACGGGTTAGGTGACTGCTCTGAGCCACATTGTCCAGAGCTGAGACACAAGGAAAACAAAATAAAACAGGTCTGTCTCACAACGATGTGGTGAGGCCAAGCTGTGGAGTCTTTGGGGAAGGGCTGGCGTGCTCGGTGGGTTAGCATCTTTCTCTCTCCCATCACCCCCCTTCCCTCTCACTCAAAGGGGAAAGCCCTGTCCCTCTTGAGTATTTGCCAAGGGAAGGTGCAGATGTGCTACCCGCCTGCTCATGCCACTAACTCAGCTTGTGTTTGCCATGCTGTAGTGTGGGAGTTGTAAGCAGTGTTCACCTTCACTGTCACAGAGAACAAGAAGACACCTGTGGCTACCTCGGTTCAGGCTGACCTTGGGTTCTGAGCTCTGGAGTTTTCTGGAAACACGGCTGAGAGTCTGAACTGTGGGGAAGGGGATGCCACCTGAAGTTAATGGGGCCTGGGACAACTATGGGGCTTTCTGTGCCCCTAGGTGAGTGGCACTCACTCCCTGGGAGTGTGCTTAGAGTATTTTAATGATGGGCCCCTTGAGTCCAGCTCTTGGGCCATGAAGCCCATTCTGAGCCCACACAAGGGAATCACGATGGCTAATGTTCTATAAGAGAGAGTCTGCCTTCCCACCTTCCTTTAAATCATAAAAGCTATTTTGGCAGCTTGTGAGATGTAACAGTATCAGCTCCGAGGATCTCTGTGGTCTCCATGTGAGGTTCGTGTCCCTTTATGAGGGTCAGCAGGCCTGTCCCATGGAATGGAGCAGCCTGTGGTTTCCTTCTCTACAACATGAAATGCAGCACCTTGAGCCTCAGGCCTGAACTGCTTAATGGTCCAGAGCATTTGATGACAGCAAAGGACTCTTCACCTGCACACCCAGGGACGTTAAGATCCTAAAATCCTACAGGTCTAACCCCCTCCACCCGCTGTGGCTTCACTATACCTGCGGTGGCAGCAATAGCTGCAGCCTGCTCAGCTTTCTAGAAGTTTGAGAGGAGAGCTCTGAGCACCTGCCAGGGTGCACTGCCTTCATCTCCTGCCTGGCCCGGGGACCCCCCGATTTCCAGACTAGGCCCCTGGATCCCCTCACACCTGCCTCCCCTCTCCTGATCACTTCATGGCTCTTCCTCAGTGGGTCCCGCCTGGGTCCCAGTTTTCTTTCCACTGGTCCTCTTCTGTCTCTGACCATTTTGCTTTGCCCCCACCCCTTATCCTTCAGCAGCAAGTGGTCCTCCCGAGCCCTGGTCCATTCCTCTCAACACTGAGAACAAACGGTGTCTGATGGAATTTCAAATTTGGGCCTTTGTTCTGTTTGGAGTTTGTTAGCCGCTGGCCGGCCAGGCGTGTGATCTTCCCAACATCATTTAATTTGCCCGCCTGGTCCTTTGCTGCCCGCCCAGGGGTCAACAGGGCCCTGCAACTTTGCAGGACCACCAGACATTCTGAGGGAAGCAGTGCAGGGAAGGGGCAGCACTTTTCTCCTGTTGGGGAGCCTCCTGACACCCCCTCCTGTCCCTGTAGGCAGATGACTGCGTCAAGTGTTGGTTCTCCCTTGGTGGTCTTGGGCATAATCCTGGCTTACCATGTGAGCCCTTCCCTGGATGTCCTCTCAGAACAGGTCATGTGTTGTTGGTTCTGTGCATTTGCCCATCGAACACCAGTGGGAGGGTGTACGCTCTGTATGTCAGGATGACTGACCTCAGCCTCACACCCAGACCCCTGGTTCCCACAGCCAGGCCCCCTGAAGGCCCCTGGGCTACTGTTGAACAAATGCAGCCGCTATACTGTCTCGGTGTCCAGAAGACCTGGGCTGGGCTCTGGTGTGGCACAGGCAGGAGACACCTTGGCAGGGCTCACCCTTGCTCCTCAGAGTGGTGAGATGTTTGCTCTTCATTTTGGAGGAGGGGGACCACCTTCTGCTCTTCAACAGCTAGCATCACCTTCTGACACAGACAAGAAAGGCGGAACGTGGGTGGCCTGCTTGTCTCGGAAATAGGACGAGCATGTCGCCAAGGCCTCACCAGGGAAGAACTGGGACACGGAAGGGGGAGACATACCCTGTCCTTGTGCTACTCACTGACATGCTGGAGAGCCATGGGGGCAGTGGGTTACTGTACTGGGTGACCCAGGAGGGGGGCATGGGCGTCCAGCAGGAGAGGGGTGGGGCTAGAGTGGCGGGGTGGGCAGGGCTGGGGCCAGAGGTGGGTCAGACCCCATCAGTCAGCTTGGACATGTGGAAGGGCTGGTGAGGCAGAGGAACCAACTGGGTGTGGGGGGAAATCAGGAGATCTGAGGGCAGAGAGCAGGCAGGGGACTCTGAGGGAGGCTGACTCCAAAGACTTCAGCACACAGCTCTCCAAGGTTGCTCATGACTTTTTTTGGGTTTCCAGAACCTTCAGCCTTGCTCCTGTTGAGGGGAAAGCAGAAAGCTTTTCTGGAGCACCTTCCTCCTACCCGGGCACTGCATGTGTCCCAGCTGTGGGTTCTTCTCCGTGAGGATGTCTGGTCAGTGGAGGCCTGTGGGGACCATAGGCAGCTGGAAGCTTCTGCTTCCCTGACATCATCTAGGTCTTGGGCAGAACCCAGACTTGCCTCTGGTCACCAGGCTTGGCTGAGCAGATGGCATTCTCTGTGGCACAGTTTCTGGGGAGGGAGGCTCAGTGCAGGGTGAAATGAACCCAGGGTTCTCTGACCTTGTATGTTTGGCTCCAGGCTGTGACTCTGAGAAGGCCGCCTACCTCTGGACTCTCGGGTCTAAAACACACAAACAGTGGGGTTCAGACATGATTTTGCTAATCCTGCCTTGGGCCTTTGTATCAGAAAGAAAGGAAAAGAAAGAACAGGAGAGAGAGAGACAGAGAGAAGGAAGGAAGGAAGACCAATACAAATGCAGCCAGATGATCACCAGAGCAGTGCCTATTTATGAGGCTAATTAAGAGAACATTTCTGTCCGAAAGTTGCCTTGACGTTTTCTGTGAGTACAAAAGTGTGAGCCAGGGTCAGAGTTATCTTTGAGAGAGGGAGCTGGTGCAGAAAAGTTAGATGTAAATTATGCTGTTTATCTTTTATGTTTGGTAGAATCCCCACTGACCAATTAGGCTTGTCCTGTTGCTTTTGGAGAAGTACAAAAGATCTGGTTGAGTTAAATATAGTTTCTGCTAGATTTTGATTGTGTAAGGCTTGGTATCTGACCTGTCTTCACACTTGTAAAGAATTAAGGGTTTGGGTAAATCACAATGAACACAGCCTAGGATTTTGACACAAGGCAGGACTTACTGCAACATAACTGAGTTTCATTCCTCTTGCAACTTTCATTCCGTTGCTCTCTGGGCTGGCAAAGTCATGTTACCTCCTTGGGCCTCAGTTTCCTCATCCATGAAGACACCTGATCTAACAGAAAATACATCTCACTGTAATATAAACTTTCTCATATAATTGGAACACATGGTTTCAGGCAAGGCTTGATCTAGCAGCTTGACCTTGTTATTGTGGGTCCAATTTCCTTCTCTCAGCCTTCTCTTCTAGTATATGAGCTTCCTCTTGAGGCTGGGTTAGTAAGAATATTGTGATTGTGTATATTTCTGCTTTGGCAGTGGAGGATTTATATTCGGTTCTCCCAGGAGTCCTGTCTTAAAGAACAGTCTTGGGAAAATAAATTGTTAAGGTTGGACCTAAACAGAACAGCAAATGACTATGATAAAGTGAGACTAGCAAGAGGCCTGTGACAACCACCACCATCTGAAGGGCACATTGATGATGTATTGAGAGCAAGCTTCTTTACCAGGCTGTCTGAGAACATTGCATGCCTGCCTGTGGGGCCAGCATCCAGCCCGCTCCACAGAAGCAGAATTAGAGGCCGGGTTGTAGTAATCTTTAGGTAAAATGAAATGGTAATGAAACACATCATTAAACCAAAGGTGGCCTTGCATGTGGGTTAAGGTCCTGGCGTCTCAAAGGTCACGGGTTTATCAAAGTTGGGGGGAAATTGGTGAAACAGGAAGTCCTTGTTGACTTCCATGATGTTGACTACCCTTATCTCCACTCTGAAAGCTGGCTGGGGGATTCACTAGTATGGACCCCAGAGGGACCACACTGTTTCCCTCTTCCCGTGGGCTTGGATTACCTGCCAGAAGCCTGAGATCTTGGGGTATAAACATTTCTGCAGACATTTCCAATCCAGCCACCATCTTCCTATGTTTCCCTCAGCTTTTGTGTGGGGAGAGATACACAGGGCAGTCCTTGCTTGAGGAAAGCCCTGTTTTGAAAGTGAAATTCACTTCCTTGCCTTTCTTTTCTGGATGAGAGGCTACATATTTATTGGTGGTGTGTGTGTGTGTGTGATGAGTAATTGGTTTCAGTGTTGACACAGATAGGATCCTGTGTCTGATACTGTGCAAAGGATCCTTGTCTGATACTCAGTTTGGGGGCCCATGCCTGGCAATTTTTGGTTGCTTTCAGCTTTGGCTGATATATTATTGTCGAAAGTCTCTTCTAGAAAACTTAAAAAACCCAAACTCAGCTTTGACTCTTGTCATAGAGGCTGGTGTGTCACGGATGCTGAAAACCCCCCTGGGCACTTCCGGGAGGAGTGTCACCCCAGGGACTCCCTCTCCACCAGCAGGGAGCAAGCCAGGATGGGTTGGAGGGCCCTGGCGTAGGGGTGGCTCTGAGGCAGCCAAACTCTTTTACCCACTAGGGGAGGACCCCCTCCAGTCCTTCCCAGGACAGATTCCTGTCTTCTGGGAAACCCATGATTGGGGAGGGTGTGGACCCAGGGGATGTGTACAGGGAGGGGTTTCAGTTTAGAGGGACTTGGTGATCCAAAGCACCCAGGCTACTCTGCAGCCACCACCCCTGGGCCAGGGTCCCACTGACATATAAGTGGTACTAGGAGCCCCCGGCCTCCTCCAGGCCCTTGCCTTCCTCTGGGTTAGTGGATTCTTCTCTGAAGATGCTGCATCCTGGGAGGGCACCCAGACTCTCAGGTTCTGGTGGGAGGTGTGCTGCCGGTTCTGCTAGGGGCTGCAGAGGTGGCCTGGGTGGGGGTTCTGGAATCAGGGAGTGGGACCTTTCCTATGTGCCGGGTGTTGTGAATGCAGACCTGGGTACAGGGTCCCCCTCTGAGGGAATCATGGTGCGTGCTAAACAAGTACCTGACGCGTTCCTTCTTGGGGTGCTGGGGGATGGGTGGGAGAGTAGAGCCAGCCCCAGGGCAGCAGGCATTGCATGGCTTTATGATGAGAGCCAGCCTGTGTTTCTCACTGAGTACCTACTGACAGGCACCCCATGGTCAGCCACATGGCAATCCTGTGACGGGGATTTGTAGGAGACCCATTATCCCCGTTTCACAGTGGAGAACACTGAGGCTCAGGGTCGCAGAGCTATTGGGTCCTGTGCCAGCACTCACTCCCAGGCCCCCTGAGTTGTCCTCTGTCTTGATTTCCTCCTGAGGAGGGCTGACTATTGTCCTGAAGGCCAGTGGGGGACTGAGGGAGCTTTAGGATTCTGCAGCACCTGCTCTGTTTCTTTCTTTATCTGATTTTATTTTTTTATTTATATGAGAGAGAGAGAAAAAAAGAGCACAAGCAGCAGGGAGCAGCAGAGGGAGAGGGAGAAGCAGGCTCCCCACTGAGCAGGGAAGCCAGATGGATATGGACCTGGACATGATGGGATCCCAGGACCCTGGGATCATGACCTGAGCCAAACACGCAGACGCGGGCCTTCACTGGCTGGGAAAAGAGGGAGGCCCTGGGCTGTCCTGGTCCTGGGTGGCTGAGCCTGGCCCCGTCAGATCCGTGCCCACCCTGCGAGGGGACATCTGACCATCGCCGGGCATGGGGGCGTCTGCCTCTCCCATGCCATCTCTGATGCTTTCCTGGTGCCTTCAGCATGGCCCAGGCTTCCCCTCGCCCCATCCAGGTCTCACCACGTCTTCTTCCTCCCTTTGTCCGCCGGGGCCAGCCACGGGGAGGTGAGAATTAAGAATAGGCACAGATGCGTCTGAATTCTCAGTGGCCCTTTTCCCAACAAGTCAGGCTCAGGAGGCAGCACTCAAAACATGGCTTGCACTCTTCTGTCTTCTCAGCAGTGTGTGGTTGTTGTTGTTGTTTAAAAGCAAGCAAGCACGGAATATATTAAGTGTTATTGTTGCTTCAGCTGTCACTTCCTCGTGAGAAAAGTGGTTGTTTCAATTAAAATGGATCTTGGACATAGTTCTTTGAATGAGTAAATTGCAGAATGTGGCACCAGTTGTGAGACGGTAGATTTAGACTCTTCAAGAAGACTGACCCTAAGTGGTCTGGAATAGTGATGGTGTTTCCTCGGGAATCTTGACACAGACTGGGTCTGCCAGATTTAAGTAGTTCTTACTGCTTTTACTGGATCAGTTGACTCTGGCCAGCTCACCGATTTCTAAGGAATGTACATTTGCTTTTTCTGGAAACTGATGGAGAGAGGGAGTCAGACACAGAGAGAGACACACACACATGATGGTGCCCCGATCCTGGCTTCTGGGCAACCCCACCCTTCTCTGATGGCTTCAAGACTTGGGAGGAGCTGTTGAGGAGGAGGGCCCCCCTGGGTTCTGCCAGACATCCCCTTGCCCCATTGGCCAGCCCCGAAGGCTCAGACACACTCTCTTAGCCTAAAAGGACTCTCTGTTTTAAATGTGTTAATAGAACAAATCCTTCTGCCTCCTCTTCTCCTGCTTTCCATGACTCTCCCCCTTTGGTGGGGTTTTTCTAAGTTCCTTGTGCCCCTCAGGAGAGAATCCATTCTCTGATCACCCAGAAGGATGAAGCACCTGCCTGTCATGCTTCCCTGTCTTTTACATCCACTACTTCTGACTGTTAACCCATGTGGACCTAACTCAAGGCTTTTAGATTAAATTTTTTTGAAGATTTTATTTATTTATTTATTTGACAGAGAGAAAGAGAAATCACAAGTAGGCAGAGAGGCAGGCAGAGGGAGAGGGGGAAGCAGGCTCCCCGCTGAGCAGAGAGCCCGATGAGGGGCGATCCCAGGACCCTGAGATCATGACCCGAGCCAAAGGCAGAAGCTTAACCCACCGAGCCACCCAGGAGCCCCTAGATTAAATTTTTATTATAAAAGATTTGACATACTAAAAGGGTAAAAAGAATTATTTGCCAAACCCCTGTGTACCCACGAGCCAGTTAAAGTAGAGAATACTGCTATGTCAGTTACTGTCTTCTGTGTAACCAGTTATGCCAAAACTCAGCGGCGTCAAAGAGTAAACATTTATTTCCTCATACATAGAGTTCGTGGGTCAGAATCTGAGAGCAGCTCAGCTGGATGACTGTCTCAGTGTCCAGATGTGGGCGAGGGCCACAGTCATCTGAAGACTCAACCGGGGCTGGGGGATCCACTTCTGAGGCAATTTCATGTGGCTGTTGGTGGGAGGTCTCGCTTCTTTTGCCTGGAGCCTCTCCACCGTGCTGCTTGGGTGTCCTCACAGTGTGGAGGGCAGCTTCCTGCACAGCGAGTGATCCGAGAGAGTCTTGAGAACACTGCAGTGCCTTTTATGATCCGGTCTCCCTAGCCACACAGCGTCACCTCTGCCTTATTCTAGACCCATGTGACTAAGCTCAGCCCACATTCAAGGAGGGGGGAAATAGGCTTCACCTTTTGAAGGGAGTGGAAAAGAATTAGTGGTCATATTTTATTTATCTATTTATTTATCTATCTATCTACTTATTTTTTATTTTATGTTAGTCACCATACAGTACATCATTAGTTTTTGATGTCGTGTTCCATGATTCATTGTTTGTGTATAACACCCAGAGCTCCATGCAATCCGTGCCCTCCTTAATACTCATCACTGGGCCAACCCATTCCACCCCCACCCTCCTCCCCTCTAAAACCCTCAGTCTGTTTCCTGGAGTCCAGAGTCTCTCTCATGATTCATCTCTGATTGCCCCACCCCTCCTTTTCCCCTTCCTTCTCCTAATGTCCTCTATGCTATTCCTTATGTTCCACAAATAAGTGAAACCATTAGAGAGTTGTCTTTCTCTGTTTGACTTATTTCACTCAGCACAGTCTCCTCCGATCCCACCCATGTTGATGCAAAAGTTGGGCATTCATCCTTTCTGATGGCCGAGTAATATTCCATTGTGTATATGGACCTCATCTTCTCTATCTATTCAACTGTTAAAGGGCATCTCGGCTCTTGAGTGGAAAAATTTAAACCATCATAATTAATCAGTAGAGCTGGAGGCCCTCCCTGACTGCATCCCCTTGTTTCCCATGCAGAGGTAACTACTATTAGAGTTTGGTGCATGTTTTAATTTACTGCATTAGTCAATATACTAAGCCTATGATTTCTACATGTCTCTAAGCATTGTGTAAATGATTCAAATTGTATGTTTTTCTTTCTGTAGCTTGCCTTTGTTTTGCCTCACTTTATACTTGCCTGTTTCATCCATGTGAAGATGTGTAGCTGTCCTTTATACCTTTCACTGCTGTGTGGTGTTTCATTGTAGGAACATAATATGTTCTGTTCTTCATTGGTGGATGCTGAGATGGATTCCAGTTTCTTGCTGCTACAAACAAGGCTGTTAGGAATACTCGTGTGTGTGTCTCTATGTGACCGTGAGCTAGATTTGTTTAAAATACTTAGCAAGGATTGGAACTGCTGTGGGATAAATGTAGGAATCTTTTTTTTTTAAATTAACATATAATGTATTATTTGCTTCGGGGGTACAGGTCTGTGAATCATCAGTCTTAAACAATTCACAGTACTCACCATAGCACACACCCTCCCCAATGTCCATTACCTAGCCACCCTAAATGTATGAATCTTTGCATTTTCTAGAAGCGGCCAAGTTGTTTTCCCAAGTGGATCTAGTAATGAATGTTTCCACCAGCAGTGTGTGGTTCCCCTTCCCCTTTTTTCCCTGATACCACTTGATAATTTCAGATGTTTTTAATTTTATTTTTAATTTTTTT
>CM053609.1:15493211-15513824 GCA_028646535.1 Procyon lotor | reverse complement strand
AGAGAGAGAGCGCACACACCAGTAGGGGGAGAGTCAGAGGGAGAGGGAGAAGCAGACTGCCCGCTGAGCAGGGAGCCCCATGTGGGGCTCAGTCCCAGACCCTGGGATCATGACCTGAGCCAAAGGCAAATGCTGTACTGACTGAGCCACCCAGGCGCCCCTCACCTCCAGAACTTCTTGTGTGGCCCCAGGCACACTACTTAATAACTTTTGTGTGCCTTAGTATCCTCATCTGTAAAAGGGGTGAGAACAACCTCGCTACCTCACGGCACTGCTGTGAGGATTAAAAGGTGCACCTTTGTGAATAGTGCCTTTTACAGCGAGCATGACATGGGCCAGAAGGACCCTGATGTCCCCTGCATGCATACCAGACCATGTACATGCATCATCACCTTGCCCGGAGCTGTCTTGAGCACCGTGTCCTCATTCGATGAGATTGGCAGGCACTGCTTCTCTCTGGCTCTCAGCCATCTGGATGACCCTCCCTTCCGCATCCCTGAGCTGCCTGAAGAGAACATGAAATCCCCACCTCCCTCCAGGGGACGCGGGGGAATTGGAAGGCATCAGACTCCTCGCAGCAAAAATAGAAGCTTCATTTGCCTGGAAGAGAATAATAATGAGGAGAGCCCGCCAGATGCAGGCTTGGAAGGCTCCTCTGAACCCTCCCCTCCATCCCTGGGGTTGGCGCAAACCTGCCTGAGCCTGCCCTGCCAGCACCCCTCCCCCTTTGCCCTTCACCCTTGCCTCTTAAGACCTCACTTCTGGCTGTAACGTGGACAGCCTTGGCACCGTGTTCCGACTTTCATCCCTCAGCATTGAACTGTCCTTTCGTTCCCCAGAGCCAGGCGAGAACTCCACACACACATACGACTGGTTGAATATCGAGAATCATCAGAGAAATATGTCAGATATTGCAGTGTAAACACCTTGGCTAAGAAGAGCCCTGGGAGCCGTGACTCTGTCCGTGGTGCGCTCAAGGACAGCTCTGTTGAGAATAAAGCACGGCTGGGTCAGGGCACCTTTGGTTTCAACCCCAGCATTAATAAATGAGCTCAACACTGCTGTGAGGAACTCTCCGGTTCATTTGGTGGAGCCTCAGATGATTCTGCATCAATGCAAATGCAGAAAAAGTAAGTTGACGATATTGGACGTTAGAGCCAGTTTGGATTTAGAGCAAATTTTTAGGTTTTGGAATGGATCGAAATTATCCATGTCTCTACCCCCTAAATCTGCCATTGGTGTGGCCTCACAGGCCCCATGGAGAGGAAACAAATAACTCGAAAGAGCAGTCCCCATTCAGGAAACTAATCGTGTAAAGAGTATCCGCAGTGAAATTGGGGCCCCAAGTGAGGCTCTTTCCCAACCAAGGAATCACGTCCTCCATGGCCGGTACCTCCACACTTGGAAAGATAAGCTTCCAAGATGGTTTTGACCATTTCATAGGTTGTGATTTGTGTGTTTCTCTTAATAACGATGTACTTTTTTTTTTTTTTTTAAAGATTTTATTTATTTGACAGAAACATAGCGAGAGAGGGAACACAAGCAGAGGGAATGGTAGCGGGAGAAGCAGGCTCCCTGCTGAGCAGAGAGCCTGATGTGGGGCTCGATCCCAGGACTCTGGGATCATGACCTGGGCCGAAGGCAGCCGCTTAACAACTGAGCCACCCAGGAGCCCCAACGATGTACTTTTAATAGCCTTTTTAGAAGTCCCCTTCTTAAACGAGACAGTTGTTTTTGAAACTTTGAGACCATTGAAGACGGATTTTTAAAATCCCGTTTGTTCCCAAAACATTTGTTCAAATGAGAATCTCAAGGTTTGAGCTCTTTATTCTAAAGATGCAGCTTTCTTCCCAGAAGGAGAAAAGTAATACATACTGGTATATATAAATGGAGTTATTAGCCTTTGAAGACTCCACCTTGCAGCTAGCTAGAGGACCAAGTTATTCAGAATTTTGAGATTTTTACTTGTAAACAGCCTATAGGTGTCCACTCAAGCTGGAAGATCACCCAGCTTTCTCATCACCGCACCCCCAGCCCCATTCCCACCATAACCTGGGCAGCAGCCTTTCTGTTTATCTGGCTCTGAGACCTCTGCCCCCTCTCTGAGCCCAGCCCCTGTTTCCCCACTACAATTAGTCTGTGGCTAGTACTTGAAGTGGTTCCTAAGGGCCCTCTTACTTTCCCTTGGGATGACCCTGCTGTTCCCAACTGAGCACTGTCCTGGTGAGTCCTTCCCATCAGGAAGCAGCAGACCCCCAGCCCTAGCCCCACAGTAAACCTGGGGAGCATCCACAGCCCCACAAAATCCTCCCTTGTGGTTCCAGCCATACCTGTGGGGACACTGGGGTATTTCATGCTCCATCCCCCCGGGCAGCTCGGCGGAGCTGTAGTACCAGGTCTCAGGAGGTCACTTTAGGCAGCAGCTTCTCTGCCAGATGCTGACCTCTGCCAGCTGCCCATTCCCTTCTGGGAGACAGCCCAGTGCAGATGAGCCCCATGACCCCCTGGGCTGGCCCATGAAGGCCACGGGAGTGGGAACTCCTATTCCAAGCTCTCCATCATGCAGAAGTACTGACAATCCCATGAGCACCTGGCTTTTGGTGCCGGCTGCAGCCACTAGGCTGGTACTAGAAAGAACCACACGCCAGCTGGCTCTAGGGTACAGCTGTAGTTTGCATTATTCTGTTGGGACCATATAAGTGATGGCTGGTATTCTTAGTCTTAACCTTTGATGCCTCCTGACCGTTCCCCCATCATTCTGGCCACGGTGCTCTGCGCAGACCCTTCCCAGCCCTATCCCAGACCCTCAGTGTGGCCAGAGTCTTCCACCAGCAAGCATTTCACTGAATCTGGGTCATTATTGCTCATCAAATTCTTCTACTTACTCTAGGATCCAACCGCAGCCCCAAACCCATGTGCTCAGGGCCCCACCTCTTATAAAGCACAGGGCTGCCTATTTGGTTCCAGGAAACATGCTTCTGCTGTGCAGGTCCCTGGCCACTTTGTAAGGCTATGAGATAACCTTCTGGCCTCCAGGCAGACTTCCCTGGGCATGTCCACATCTGTCTGTCTCTGTGCCAGGCTTCTTCCTAGGACAGCTTGCAGGCCTGGGCACCCATCAAACTGCGAGTGTTGCCTTCACTTTGCCAACAAAATGCTTATAAAGTCTGATTGTGACTCCCCGCCCCCTGGCACAGTATCATCTGTGCCGCAGGGCCCCCTTCTCCTGCTCTGGGTGGAGGCTTGCTTGAGCTGCTCTCTCAGGCCCATGGAGGTTCTCTTTGCCTCATGGTCTTCCTGTTTCAGGGTCCCCCTCCCTAACCATGTGGGCCGCTAGTGGGCCCCGAGAATAGCTTGTGGAGCTACAGCCTCCCATCACCTCCCTTAACCTAATACCAAAGGGAAGCAGCAAATTTATGAACCACTCAAAGCCATGTTTAGGATTTCTGTTTACCCCCCAAGTGTCTGGAAAGGCAGCCTTTCAAAGGCCCCATGTGATCAGAGCTCCAGTTGATTTGCCAGAAATGTGCATGTCGAATAACAGAGAACCTACAATGGCAGTTGCAGTGGGCATCCTGTGAGAGAGTTATTAATCCTGACACCAAATACCAACGCCTCGGCAACAACAGTCGGAAGCACGCAGAACCGCGTGGTGTTTCAAGTCAGGCAGCTGGAGGGCCATTCCCTGGTAGGATTCTCTGTGCCTGAATTCTGCTGTGGACTCAGTGCCCCCGTCGAGGGCGTGCCCTCCCTTCTGTACTGGTTCCAAGGGCAGGGGGGAGCGGGGCTCTCTGGACCCTGGAGAATCCAGTTGTCAGCTTGCGGGCAGAAGGAGCCTTCATGGACTCTACCATGCTTCTGTGGCTCTGTATTTCCCGCCTCCTCTGGGAAGCTGCCATTCAGGACAAGCTAACCTCCTGCTCCCCCAAATAACATGTGGGTGGGCCAGCAATGTGGAAAGCGGGGTGTTTAAGTCTTATGGGGAGATTTGTGTACTTCATTGTCAGCCTGGGGCTTGGTAAGGATGAGGAGGTTATTCCAAAGAGGGCTGTGTGTTAGCAGAAGAGCAGGCACTGGGATTTCTGTCCAGCCACGAGTGGCCATGAGAAACAGGGGAAGTGGCCTCGCCCTTGATGTCTCCAGAGAGGGCAGAAAGAGCATGGGGACACACGTGTGGCAGGAGGAGGAACAGCTAGGCTGTACATGGCCAAGAACAGAAGCCTGGTTGTTCCCAAGTGGGGGTGATTCTCTGTGTCCGTTCTGTTTGCCGGAACGGGAGCAGGTCCCCCCTGAATGCCCCTGGCTATGTGGCAGACTCGGCCAGTGGGAACCAGCTAACCCCCAAGGGCCTTCCCAGGTCTCTGTGCTCCATGACTTCGTTGGTTTTTTGAAGGTGAACTGTCTGTCCAGAGACACGGTTCACCAAAAATAAGGCAACCCTGCTTTCACCAACGCAAGCGAGGGGCCCTGAGAGGGCGGAGAGAGGGCACGGCTGCATGGCTAAGAAAATTCATGTTTTTCTTTGGAGGAAATAGAAAGTGGTGCTGGGTCCAAGTGGTAGGTGACCTTGCTATTGAGTTAAAATGCTGCTGGGGAAATTAGAGAAGACAAACATGAGAAGAATGCTAATGAATAGTGGTGGACTAGAGCCCGGAGCCCTGATTCCACTACCATCCACAAGGGGTACTTGTGTGATGCCTATAAATAGACGCTTAAAAACCGATTCTAAATTGAGTTAAGATGTGGGCCTGTTTCCTCCTATGGAAAAGCGTTATGTAAAGTGCAGAGCTCTGCCCTTTTTCCAAGGCAGCTTGACGATTCCTTGCCTTTGTGGAGAATCTGTGTGGAGCCTGTCGGGACACTTAGGCTACAGATGAATGAGACTCTTGTCCCTTCAAGAGACTTGCAGACTGAGGGCAGGAAGGGGAAGAGCTGTGGCTCCTTCCCTCCAGTGGAGCAATGGGACAGCCTCCCCTCCAGGGCTGGGAAGCCCAGCTAAGCCTACAGACTAGCTCTGAGTTTCCCCGAGATGCTTCTGGGCTGGGAGGAAGTGGGAGATGCTAGATCCGTGGGCACGTGGTCATTTCTATAGACCCGCCATGGCTCTGGGCAATGCGGGTGGCTGTGGACCTGAGAGGGGAGGGGAGAACACAGGGGACATGTGGGGAGAATTCTAGCCTATGCTGGTAGCCCAAGGCTTCTGGGCTCCTCCCTGAAGCCCTCTTGGTCAAAATTGCCCAGAGCTGGTATAGGGGATTCTGGGAGAGGACAGAGGTCCTTCTCACTAACCTACTTGAGTTCATAAAGCCAATTTGTACCAGAGTAAGGAATCGAGGCCCTGTCTTAGGACCACCAGGGAAGCATTCTTGCCTCTGGACATAGCACTTAGTGTGTGCGCCCACCCTGACGTCACTTCTTTTTGGAGGTCCTGGGATGGTGGGGGTTGGGGGTGAAGAAGGAAATACTGCTGGATGCTAATGTGTTCCCAGGCATGTTTTGGAGCCTTGTGGCATTCACCTTCCCTACCACCTTCGAGATTGATCTTATTGTCTGTGCTTTACATATGATGGACCTGGGGCTGATGGTGTAGGGATTGGAAAGGCAACAGAAGCACCGTACCTTTGGAAGAAATTGAACAACTGTGGATGGATGTCAAGGTCCCCCTGAGCGGAGGCAAGCAGATTCCACATATACACATGGCTTCGTCAGAATGGAAGCATCTTCAGCCTTCTAAGGGAGAGCCAATCTTTTTTTTTTTAAATATCTGGACTAGAGGTGTTTGCAATGGGCCAGTTTGGGGAGGCAGGGAACTCCCCAAATTCCCTGATTAAAACCCACTGTTAACAATGTCTGTCTAGGGAAATGAGAGCGACTGTCAGGTTTCATTAAAAAAAAAAAGTCAACACTGGGTCCAGGTTAGACCTTTGTGATAAAGTAGAAACCTTTGTCTGCCTGTGCCAATAGCAAGACCGTATTATCTTCCCCCCAAGAATGATGTCATTCCCTGTGATTTCAGACCCCAGGACCAGACTGAAGATGAACTGTCCAACCAGCACAGCTATTCATGAAATGCTCTTAGACCTTCTGTTCCCAGCAGATGAGGCCCCCGGGGAGGAGGCTGCTGTTGGTGTGGTTTTGAAAGGAACAAAGATAGTCCTTTATAATGCCTTGTGTCTTTTGCCAAATTGGAGGGAGAAGAGGATTTTTTTTTTTTTTAATTTAAATTCCAGTATAGTTAACATACTGTTTTATATTGGGATTAAAAGAGGAATTTGGATGTGATGTTTAAGACCCATAAACCCCCCTCCTCTTACACCACCCCAGGCTTCCCGCTCTCTGGCCATCTGCTGCCCCCACCTTGAATTCCTGATCTAACCCAGGGCCTCACCTTGAGCCCTGGAACATAAAACATATCGGAATTCCTCTTCAGCTATCATCTGCAAAGCTCTTGCTGTCCAAGAGGACTGTGAAGCCTGATGGCCTCTTTTCTGTTCTCTTTGTGAAACCCCCTTGCCCAAGAGGAAAGCGGGGAGCTGTGAACTTGGGCAGAGGAAATGCACGGTGGCCCGGTTTTCTTTCTCTTTGCTTTAATCTCTCTTCAACCCCCCTCCAGCCCCCACAGGCACACCCACCTCCTTCTGAAAGTGTCCCAGAATACCGGCTCTGCACCCTGGTGGGGTCAAGCTTTGTTGTGGAGAAATACATATTCATGAGGGCTTTGAGCAGCTTCATTAAAATGCGGATACTCTCTCCTTCAGAGGGATACACAAGCCATTGCTTTATTTGCTCAACACTACCTTCTTATGGTAATAATTATGTGAGGAATGGCTAAAGAAACATTTTAATTATTTGTTTCTGGTAATTTGTGATCATCTCATTAGAATTATAATTGGTTCACTTTACTGGTAATTCAAAACCTCTCACTCCTTCAAATGTCTATACTTGAAAGGGCTCTGTATGAACACCCATGTGTTTTTGGAAACCCAAGTAATTTCCTCTTTTTCCTTCTGTTTTATTCCAGAAAGATTTCTTCACCAGAAGCTTTCTGGGGACATTACCAAACCACTTGTTTTCGGTAAGAAATCTGAGTTCGCCTTGCATGGAGTGAGGTTTTGCTTCGGACATGCGTAAAATGGAATTGTTTTGCTCAACGGATGCTCCCTTTCAGGTGGAACTGGGCATTTGCCACAGTTCTTTATTTTCTGGGAAGCTGTGGATGTGTAATTCAGCACTAGTCTGCACACAGGGGGTCTGAGGCTGGGGCTTGATTCCCAGCCAAGGAGTCCGTGAGCACGGGGCTCTCTGAGGGGCACTGATGTTGCCTGGAATGGACACTTCTCCCTGCCACCCGCAAGACAACAGCAACACCCCCTCTCCCATGCCCTCCTCACTTTTGAAAACTGTAGTCCCCACTGGATGCAGGCACTTGTTTGTTTAACTCCTACCTCTATTCCAATTTATATCAAAAGTAGCTAGATATCACCAATGATAAACGCCATGTACAACCAACCTTGCAGTATCAAACTCAGGGAATGTTTCATCTCTATGAGATACCAGGACACTGAGAGGAAGAATCTAACTTGGATCAGAGAGAGCCTTCCTAAACTGCTCAGGGAGGAGGGATGGCCCATGTTGCTGTTGCCCCGTGGGTGAAGCTAGATTGTGGTCCTGATCCCATTGGCCCATGGTCAGCACTTGGCTTGCTCTTGTGAGTAGGACCTTCAGCAGCAGATTTGCACCAGTCTTTGTAGCCCAGGTGCCCCCCGAGTGCCTGGTGTGGGGGACACTTGCAGGAGGTGTGTTCTGACTGAAGATGAGTAGGTGCTTTTTCTCCTGGGCTGAAGAGCCCCAGTGGCTCCGTTGTGGGGACACTGGTATAAGAGATGGGGTATGTTTGGAGAGCAGCATGGAGGGTATACTGTTGTTGGAGGTGAGGATGCCGTGCCAGGAGTGCCTTTGTGTCTTGATGCCAGAGCAGATCTGAGCCCCTGATGGATGGATTCCCTGGGTCCTTACCCTCCATGGGAGGGAGCAATGCTGGGCTCGGCTAAGGCAGCTCCGGTGGTCAGCAATCCAGAGCATCGTAGATAGGAAAGTGGCTTGGGGACTTCCAAAGGACAGTTTCCCAGTGGGGAAGCTCTGAGCCAATGCAGAGGATAAAGATGAAGACCAACAGGGGCAGGGTTGGGATACCGGAGCATCAAGACCTGTGTCTCAAACCACTGTCTTGCCTCTGGGGTGGCAGAAGGATGCCAGGACGGCTGTTTGGGGTTACTGCAAGGGGCTTCTTTTGTAAGTCAGTGCAGGTGCGTTTATTTCAATTTCTAAAGCAGCCTCTGTCCTATGTATAGGTCGCCGCCCATGTGCACAGTGCTGTGGATGGGCAGGAATTCACCTGCCATCATACTGGGTGGTGTTCTTGTCACAGGTGTCCTGCATGGATTCTGCGGTGGCTCTGTGGGTAGGGAAGAGGGCACATTCATAAGACATTTAAGAGTTAGAACAATCAGTCCCTATCCAGAGAAGCAGAGGGCGAAATGTCAAAGGAGCTGCTTGACTTTTAATGCATTTGGGCAAAAGAATAAACGAGCATTTTTCTGAACTTGTCCTCGGTTGTTGGTCTTTAAAGTGCGTGACTTTACTTCGGTGCTCTCAACGAGGCCTTTTCCATCCCGATTAAATTTAGACTCGTAAACATCCGTCAGCCTTAAATAGAGGAGGTGCGTCACCTGCCCTCGGCTGTGACAACACTGAGGCATTTGGGGGGATTCTGGGAAGGGAGGAGATTTCGTTTGTAACCAGCAGCAGGGATAGCTTCTAAAGAGACAGGTTCTTATGGGGAAGGGATCTCACAAACTACAGTGAAATTCCCATCTTCTGGCAGCCCTGGGTCAAAGAGCCAGTGCGGTCCATTGGTCCTCTAGGAACTGTCCACCGTGAAATTGGCTTCTTGAAGTTTATCTAAATGAAATGGGGCTTTCTGATGGAGCCACAGGGCAATTCTGTGTGCCTCTGAGGTATAAGGTACTTTTTTCTTCTGATCCCAGAAAAGACGTAGTGGGATCTTTATGTATCCTGAAATACTATTAGAGTATCAAAATAACTTGCAATAGACAAACTGTCTCACTCTCTTTCCGATTGTACTCACCCATCTGCGATGTAATGGGACTGCCATTTAAGTGAATACACTCATCACAATTCTCTACAGCTTCCCTGCAGAAAAGAGTATTTCTTCTGTGAGAGAAAAGTGGCAACGAGATGGATATTTTTAAATGTCAATTATTGCTAGAATGAATCTCTGTGAGGAGAGCTGCAGAGAGAAGAGACCGGATTTATTTATTTATTTTTTTCTACTGCAAATGAAATATTCTATAATATCAGAATACTCATACCCAGAGTCTGTGCCTGACATTTCCTCATAAAAGAACTTGGTGAATATGCTTCCACTTATGGTTAAAGTTTGGGGCTGTATCCTATTTTTCCCCCCACCGGAGAATTAAATCCTTGGCCTCTTTTATCCTGTGATATCAATCCTACAGGATGTGTGACTCATAATTACAGTCGACCCTTGAACAATGGGGCGTTAGGGGTACCAACCCTTGCATAGGTGAAAATCTGCATATAACTTTTGACACCCCAGAAACTTAACTGCGAATCACCTACTGGTGACTGGAAGCCATAATGATAACATAAACATTTGATTAACATATTTTTATGTTATATGCGCTACATACTGTATTCTCATTATAAGCTAGATAAAAGAAAATGTTACTAAGAAAATCGTAAGGAAGAGAAAGTACATTTACAGTACTGTGGTGTATTTATTTAAAAATATGTGCATATAGGGGCACCTGAGTGGCTCAGGCGTTAAGCGTCTGCCTTCGGCTCAGGTCATGATCCCAGTGTCCTGGGATCGAGCCCCGCATCGGGCTCCCTGCTCGGCAGGAAGCCTGCTTCTCCCGCAACCATTCCTTCTGCTTGTGTTCCCTCTCTCACTATGTTTCTCTCTGTCAAATAAATAAAATCTTTAAAAAAAAATATGTGCATATATTTTTAAAGTGGATTCTCACATTTCAAGCCCATGTTGTTCAAGGGCCAACTGTATATAAATTTAGTGATTTCCTGAAGAAATAGTGGGAGAATTAATAAGCTATGTTTAAATCATGGGAAGCCTCAGAAAATATGTTAAGTTAGAAGACATTGCTTCATCAAAAGGTTCCCTGATATGTCAGCACACTCTTGCACAGAAAAGTGCTATGTAAAATCTGACCAAGAATGATTCTAGAGTATAAGATCCAAAGAAGGCAGTGAAATTCCCAGCTGTTGTACCTTAAAAGGAAACACAATGCTGGAATGTTCAGGGGAAGCCAGCATAAGGGCCAGGCAGTGAGATTCCTGATGGATGTTACACCTTAAGATTGTGTGATATTTGTGTGTGTGGGGGGGGGGCAGAGGGATGGGTGGGACAGGATTGTGAGCCTAATAAACCCTCACATGCATAGGAACATAGGAGGTGGCAGAGATGTGTTATTGTTCAAGTGGGAAGTGATGCAGGATAACTGGTTGTCCACATGGGAAAAGTTAAAATGAGATCCCTACCTCACACCATACACACAAATGCCAACAAAGGGCAAAATATTAAAATGTATAGAAGAGATTTTCTGTATGCCCTTGAGGTAAGACACGGTAAGACACCCACACACGGGCACAGAAAAAGCTGATTAATTAAACACCAATATTAGCAACTTCTTTAAGAGCAGAGACACTATGTAAAGTTTAAAGTAAACTACTACCTGGAATAAATATCTGAGATACATTTACTGATAAGGGATTAGCATTCTGTCTGTATAAGGAACTCTTTCCAATCAATGAGAAAAAAGATAATGCAATTTTAAAAATGAGCAAATCATATGAAGAAGAAAGAGGTAGGGATGATAATGCTGGGGAAGCCCAAAGGGTGTATTTATGGATGTTTGTTGACTTACTCCCCACACTTGTTCCTGTGTATATGAGAAAGTTGATAAAGAAGAGGGTCTATGACACAGCTCGCTCTATACCCACACAAATATCTCTGCTCTTGTGTGGTGTGTCCCTCTGGCAGGGTGATCTTGCTCTTACTCACTAGCTAATCCTCTAACTCAATTGGAGCTGCTGATTTCCTAGGCTCACTTTTTATAGGTGGTCGGCATTCATCTCATCACTGAAATGGTTAGGACTCCTTTTTTTTATTTTCTCTTCCCAGCTTTATTGAGGTATAACCAGTAAACAAAAACACTGCACATCATGTGTACAGTTTGGCGAGTTTAGACAAATGCATATACTCATGTTATTATCACCATGATTTGGGTAATGAATTTACTCATCCCCTCCAAAAGTTTCCTTGTGTCCCTTTGTTTTTTGTTTGTTTTGCAGTAAGAACACCTAACCTGAGATCTACCTTCTTAAACATTTTTTGAAGTACACAGTACTGTAGTAACTCTAGGCATTATGGTTCACAGAGGTCTCTAGAACTTGGTCCTATCTTGCATAACTGAGACTTCCCACCCATTCAGCAGCTCCCCATTCCCCCCTCCCCTCAGGCCCTGGCAGTCACCATTCTATGTCTACTTCTCTACCTTAGAGGACTTTAGATTTAAGAGGAATCATGCAGTATTTGTCCTTCTGTGACTGCCTTACTTAGCATAATGTCCTCCATGTCAATCTGTGGTGTTGCCAGTGGCAGGATTTCCTTCATTTTAAAGGCTAACTACTATTTCCTTTACATATATACCTCATTTTCTTCATCTGTTCATCTGTTGATGGACATTTGGGTTGTTTCTATATCTTGGCTGAATGAGCCAGGCTTTACACATTGCTCTGCCCTGTTGTTTCAACAGTAATGTCTCCATGGGTCCTCTTTTTTGGCTCTGTGTGGCCAATGCCTCTTCTGTGTGCTTCTCCCCATCTTGACAGACAAGGCTCATGGGCCACCCTCTTTGGGGTCTTGGTTGGACATTGAAGCCCCATGTGAGCCTGCTCTGTGCTTTCCTGCCATGCTACTGATCTCTCTGTGGACTTGCAAGCCCACTTGTTTGCATCCATCACGATGTCCTGCCCAGTGCCTTGTGGATAGTAGATGTTCTGGAAGGCTGTGATCATCGTGTAAGCTCTAGTTTCGTAAACTTCCAGAAGCTCATTGTCCTCAACTGTACATGGGGACTCATGGTTTTCAGGGGTGGTTGTAAGAATGAACCACATCACGGGTGGAGAGCACATGGGATTTAATAGCTCCCCAATATTTTTGGTGTCCTTCCCTGGGGGAGGCAAAGGGAGGGCCTGGAGCTGGTCATTATTTGCTTTCAGGCTTGGTATGTATGTTTTCAAATACTTGAAAATGCCTGCTCTGACATGAGATGAATGCCGACCCACCTATAAAAAAAAAAACAAAACATTTTTTTTTAAGTTGCACATTAAGAGAGAAAAAATGTCATCAACACCTTTTTTAAAAGATAAAAAATGTGTTAAGAAAATAGCAGGATGAGCTGCTACTAGGTTGAGCCCAACATAATTAGTGTGATTAAATTGAAGGAAGTTAGCCATTACTGTATGTAACTTTTTATTAATGACATTCAGATCTAATTAATTAGACCCAGTTCTAATTATAATTACATGCGCAGTAAGCTGACATTCTCAAAGTGTGTTCTGTGGGCTCCCATGAGATGTTCCTAAAAACAGTAATCTGCATTCAGATCCTGCTGGGGACGCGCTGTATGTACTGCCCCCTCTTGGAGAGTCCCAGAGCGCCACTGTAAAGCCTTTTGAAGTCAAGCAAGAAAAGAACTTACTTCATTCTGCTTAACTCATCATTTTCCAAACTGATTTGGACCACATGTGCTTCTTGATACACAAGGAAATGCTAATTGAGGTCAGAACAATTTTTATACCATAGCTTATGCTTAGACTGGTTGACAAAAACAACATTGATGTTTATGGAACTGTTCCCTAAGTCTTCCAGAGGAACCCTGCAGGGGTCTCCTCTATTGTGGCTGAGCATGCTGCCACGAGTTTTGCTTTCACAGAGTCTAGAGCCACCACAGATTCATCTCCTTTCTTGGACAAATCACTTGATGTCCTTTGATCAGTTTGCAGGGGAATATGGTGGTGGCCTGCCGGCCCTTCGAGGTGGCTGTCAAGGTGAAATTTAGCACTTAGAAGTCCCTGGCTCAGCTCCTGGGCAGCTCCTGTGGTTGTTACCAGCCTTGGCAGAGACCCTCATTTACAATGAAGGCCATGCCATTGACTGTATCCTGGCCTCAGGGGTCAGGGAGGGAAGCACCACTCGCCCCCTAGCAAGGTATTTATAGGAGGTTTGAAAGTGTCCACTCTCACTGACCCCTGCTCGCCTTGTTGGTTGAAAATCTGTATATAACTTTTGCCTCTCCCAAAACTTAACTACTAATAGCCTACTGTTGACTAGAAGCCTTACCAGCAACATACTTAATTGATTAACACATATTCTGCATATATATCATGTACTGTATTCTTACAATAAATAGGCTAGAGAAAAGAAAATGTGTATTAAGAAAATCATAAAGAAGAGAAAGTACATTAACAGTACTGTATTGTATTTATTGAAAAAAAATTCTACATATAAAGGGACCCATGTTGTTCAAAGGCCAACAACAGTTTGACTGGCTTGACAGAGGAGCCAGAGAGTGAGGTAGCAGAGGCCAGACCGTCCTGTTCAGATGGCCACAGAGAACTCTGACAGGGCCTCACCAGAGAGCAGACGCATCGGTGTTCGTGGAAGGCAGGCGGAAGGGCAAAGGGCCAGGTGCTGGAGGCTCCTCATATGGTTCTTGGGGAGGTATGATGTGTTTTGAGGAAAGGCTGGTAGGGTGTGGAGGAAGAGCTGGCAGAGCCACGTGGTGGGAGCAGGAGGTGGGAACTCGGAGAGAGAGAAGACCATATTTGAGGTGGAAAAAGAGTGTTTGAATTCCTACTTCCTAAAGGGCCACAGAGCTTTTGAGGTGGTGGGGGTGAGGCTGAGGGGTCCGTCCCTGAGCCAGGCTGGCTGAGCCCACGGGTGGGGGTGACCTCCATGAGGAGTGGAGCACGGCAGAGGGGAGTGAGGAGCCTGAGGAGAATGGCGGGAAAGTGGGCGGCAACCAGGAGGGAAGGATGTTGAGGACTTTTACTGACCAGGTGGGAGTCGCTGGAGGACCTTAAAGGTTTTTAAAAGGCAGAGGAAGTGGCTGTGGGATTTTTCTTTTGAGTGAACATGGACGAAGGAGGGGAGAAGAGAAGGGGGTGGGCACAGAAGGGAACAAGGTCTTTTTCTGTGGAGGTGGAAAATTGATTGTTGAGTGTAGTTCACGGATGAGGCGAGAACAGGCACAACATGGAGGGGGAATGGAGCCTGGGTGCCCATGAAGAGAGCTGCTTATGTTCTGGAGGGAGCAATGGAGAACAGTCGCAGGCCTTTCTGGCTGAGACTTCTGTACTCTCTGGGAGGCGGGAGTCAAGTCTGTGAGGAGCAGAGAGGAGTCAAGTCACCATGATGGATGTACGTTTAGCATCTGCGTTTGTCTTTTGAACAAATGTCTCCAGTAGTGGAGAGTGTGCTTTGGGAGGGTGGATTTGACTCATCCAGCTTCTTGAAAGCAGTTCCCAAAGACGACCGACCTCCACTGCCATGAAAACATGGAATAATCTGTGTGGCCTCCCCAGGTCCTGCCTGAGGAAAATGACATTCGTTAGGGTGTTTGTCTGGCTTTTTGGTCTATACTTGGCCTTTTTTTTTTTTTTTTTTTAAGATTTTATTTATTTATTTGACAGAAAGAGAGAGAGATCCCAAGTAGGCAGAGAGGCAGGCAGAGAGAGGGGGAAGCAGGCTCCCCACTGAGCAGAGAGCCCGATGTGGGGCTCGATCCCAGGACCCTGAGATCATGACCTGAGCCGAAGGCAGAGGCACCCAGATGTCCCCTATATTTGGCCTTGACAGTCTTGACTTCGGGTCCTGTAGCAAAGTGGGGGTATCGTGTGACAGGAGCACTGGGATGTTGTTCCAGGCTGAGAGACTTGTCAGTTGCCAAGGAAAATCAGCTCCTGTATGCGACAAAGTGAGATTTCACATCAGAAAATCCATCAGCTTTGCGGAGCAATTAGCTTAGAGATAAATCATAGCTTCCTTCCCTTCCTCAGGCCTCTGCAGGGATGGGGTGGGGTGCAAGCTGGAGTTCACATCACCCTAGCTGTGCTCACATTCATTGCTCTGTGGGCGACTTAATGAACCTAAGGATTCTTTCAGGCTCTGAAGGTACCAGGTTGCCTCTGTTTTCTCTGTGAGGTTCTGTATTGGCACCGGGCAGCCTCCTGTGTGGAAGGTACTTTGCATATGGTCTCACTTCTGTCGACACACTCCTTCCCATCTACCTCGGATCCAGAGGCAATGGGAGTGGTCTGTGATATGCCAGACATAGAACCAGGCTTCATCAGAGCTCCGTAAACCATGTTAAGTGGATGTGGTGATTTCTGTCTTACAGAGAAGAGAGGCTTTTATGTATGATGTCTTAGGCAGGGCTGGACAGTGTGCCGCTGAGCTGGGCACTGTGGGGCACAACATCATGAATGAAGCATGCGGCTCGCCCCTTCTCACCCTCCCCTGCAGACTCGGAGGTGCCTGCCTGCCTCCTGTACTTGCTGCCCACAGTCGTGGTCACCGCCTCTCAGCAGGGGGAGGACACCCAGATGGCCCCGGAGCCCAGCCCTGCTTTGATGGGAAAGTTGCTTTGTGACCTGATGCCTCTTTGTTTTCTCATCCGAGAGAGGACTTGAGGAGGGGTGAAGGGGAAGCGTAATAGGCAGAGAGCTCAGATTTGCCAGAGAAAAGGGTTCTGGGGATGGATGGTAGGGACGGATGCACGACGGTGTGAATGTGCTCAACACCACAGAACCCTAAAAACCCTAAAAACGGTCTAGATGGTAAATTTTATGTTCTGTTTATTTTACCACATTGTAAAAAACAGAAGGAATGCAGCTCTATATTTGTGAATGTTATTAAAAGCACAGGGCCGGTCACAGAGACATTTAATACATGTAGGTTCTACCTATAATTATTCTTCACACCCCTGAGTTTCTGCCTTTCCATCTTTTTGGGACTTGGTTTCCACTCTCCCCTCTCTCCTATTACTTGGCTCCAAATGTCGTCAAGACAGTGTCTCTGTCCTTTTCCGGTCTGGCCTAGGTGGGAATCTATTCTCTACGATGTTTTTATCAGGATGGAGTGTGTGTGAGTATGTGTGTGAGAGAAGAGCGTTTGAGTGTATATGAGTCTTTGTGTGAGTGTACGTGTCTGTGTTTGTGTGACTCTCTGTGTGTGTGAGTATGTATGAGTCTGTGTCTGTACGCAAGCGTATATGAGGCTTTGTGTGACTGTACGTGTCTGTGTGTGTGTATGAATCTGTGTGTGTATGCGTCTATGAGAGTGTGTGAGTCTGAGTGTGAACCTCTGTGTGTGTATAAGTCTGTGTATGTTTTGTATGTGAATATAAGTGTATGTGTGTATGAGTCTGATTACGTGTCTGTGTCTGAATGCATGTGAGAGTGTCTCTGTGAGTGCATGTGAGTCTGTGAGTGTGAGTCTGTGTGTGCATGTATGTGAGTGTGAGACTCTGTGTAGAAGTCTGTGTATGTGAGTAAGTCTCTGAGTGTGTGTGAGTATGATTCTGATTATGTGTCTGAGTGTATGTGAGTGTGAGTCTCTGTGTGAGTGTGTGAGTCTGTGAGAGAGTGTGTGTGCTTGTATGTAAGTGTGAGTCTCTGTGTTTTTAAGTCTGTGTATGTGTGTGTGAGTCTCTATAAGTGTGTGTGAGTATGATCTGATTATGTGTCTGAGTGTATGAGTGGGAGTCTTTGTGTGAGTGTGTATGAGTCTGTGAGTGTCAGTGTGTGTGCATGTATGTGTGTGCGTGAGTGTGTGTGCATGTGAGTCTGTGTTTATAAGTCTGTGTGAGTATGTGTGTGTGAGTCTCTATGAGTGTGTGTGAGTGTGTATGATTCCGATTATGTGTCTGAGTGTATGTGAGTGTGAGTCTCTGAGTGTGTATGAGTCTGTGAGTGTGTGTGTGCGTGTATGTAAGTGTGAGTCTCTCTGTTTTTAAGTCTGTATGTGTGTGTGAGTGAGTCTCTATAAATGTGTGAGAGTGTGTATGATTCTGATTCTGTGAGAATATGAATGGGAGTCTCTGTGTGAGTGTGTATGAGTCTGTGAGTGTGTGTGCCTGTATGTGAGTGTGAGTCTCTGTGAGTGTGTATGAGTCTGTGAGTGGGAGTATGTGTGTTCATGTATGTGAGTGAGTCTCTGGGTGTGTGTGTATGTCCGTGTGTATAGGGGAAGCAGGCTGGAACCTCCTTCCTGATACTGGACTATCAGAAGTGAGCCTGGTCTGGGGACCCTCTCCAGGGCCTTACCCTGGACCACCAGGCATCAGAGAGAAGGCTCTAGGAAGCCTGACTCACAGAAATGAGGGCAGTGTTTACAGCACCTGGACAGCAGGCACTAGTGGCGGCTCAGAATGGAATCTGAAGGAAAACTTTAAAAGATGAGCCCTTGCCCATAATATGGTGGCTTCTCTAGTCTCATCTGAACTGCATTCCTCTTCCTTCCCTATAACTGTCCACACCCCATAATGACCACTTGGACTTACTAAGAAAGTTGACTGAAAGCAGAAGGAGGCTCTGGAGACGCACCTTGTCAGAGCCTCTGTTGTTGATTGCATAGTGTGTAGGGCCAGCAATATAGACCATATTATTTTTTCAAATATGTTTTTTTAACTTGGTTAAAGGAACATAAAGTATAAAAATCCTAAGTGTTTATTGACATGAATTTTTTAAAAGTGAATACATCTGTGAAACTATTATCCCATGAAGAAAGGAAAGCATCTCTAGGACCCAAGAATCCCACCTCGCCTTCTCTCCCAGCCACATCCCCCTTTACCCCAAAGTAACCAGAATCTTATCACCAAATACCATTTTTGCTAATTTTTGAATTCTTTAATAAATGAATTTCTACAGCTTGTCCTCTTTTGTCGTAGCTTCTTTCACTCAATGAGAATCATTCGTGGTGTTGAGTGGGCAGTAGCTGATCGGTTTTCACTGTCATAAAGTTGTATCTTGTGTAAATATACTAGGATTTACTCACTCTACTTTTGATGGAAATTTGGATCTTTTCCAGTTTTCACTCATTATTGTTTCTGGGAACATTATATGTTTGGTGCACACATGATCACATTTCTTTTGCTCTACTTAGGGATGGACTTGGTGGATCATAGGGCATGGGTATGTTTATATTTTAGTGAACACTGCCAATCAGTTTTCTGAAGTGGTTATAACCAATTCCACCCCCACATGAGTGTAAGAGTTTTAGTTGTTCCATATCCCCATGTGTTGCCATTTTGATGTTGATTCTGATGGATGTAGAGTGGGATCCTGTGGTTCTAATTTGCATTTCACTGAAAACTAATGATGTAGAGTATGTTTTTTAAAAAATATTTTTGTAATTCCTTTGGGTATCTTCTTTTGTAAAGACTTACTTTCCTGTGTGAGTCTTTTGCTCATTTTTCTGTTGGGTTTTCTTTCTCTTTGTAGGATTTCTTTACATACTCAGTACCTGATTACTTTGCTAGATGCCAGCATTCCATATATTTCCTTCATCTTCCTTTCTCACTTTTAGTGGTATCTTTTGGTGAAGAGAAGCCTAGTTTATGAAATATTTCCTTTAAGGTAATTGCTTCTTGTGCCTTGTTTAGGAAATTCATGCATACCCAAGAACATGAAAACATTCTCCTTCTCCTTCTAGAAGCTTTATTGTTTGAACTTTCACTTTTAGAACTGAGTCCACTTGGAGTTGATTTTTTTGTATGGTGTGAGGTAGATGTCAAGATTCATTTTTCTTCCAGTGGAATAAAGATCTGATTCTGTTTTTTGGTGTCTGACTGCTGGCTGCTTTCAAATCCCACCTCCTGCTTTCCTTCTGCCCCACGTCTGGAAAAGCTAGTAAGAAAGTTGGCATATAATCTTGAGTGGTGGTGGTGGTGGTGGGAAGTTTAGACAACATCATCCTACACCTCAGTATGCACACTCCTCTGTGGCCTCACCCCCTAACCACCATGGCCACTCAAGACATTTTTGGATTGACTTTTGTGCCTGCCATGTTCTCCCCAGAATGACCAGTATATGAGTAATTAGTCTCTTCATACTCTCTTGATAACTGGTGCATCACCAGTCTCAACATCCAAACCAATTTTGTACGGGAAGGTAGATTCCCACCCTCCGTGTTGTGATCACAACATACTACAATATTCCAAATTGTGTGTGTGTGTGTGTGTGTGTGACTCTGTTCAGTTTTGCAGGTCTGTCGGTCTATCCTTATACCAGTACCACTGATACCACAGTATCTTAATTACTGTGATTTATAATAAGTATTTACTTCTGCTCCTTCAGTTTTGTTCTTCAAGATTATCTTGCTGTAACTGGCCCTTTGCATTCCTATATAAAATTTAGAACCATTCCATGGATTTCTGAACAGACACTCGCTCATAAAATCCTACTGAGATTTTGATGTAAATCCTTCGAATTATAGATTCTTTAAGGGGGAGTTGATACCCTAAAATATTGTCTTCCAATCTGTGAACCTGTCATTTATTTCTCTTTTAGTTTATGTTTTCCTGATACATTTTATAGTTTTGTATATACAACATCTTCTGTTAGATTTCTTCCAAGGTATTTGGGTATTATTTTGTTTGCTGTTGTTATTGCTGTCATAAGTGGTTTTCTTTTTTTTTAAATTCTGTATTATAAACTGCTTTTCACAGGTATTTATAAATGTGATTGTTTCTTCTATGTTTCCCTTAATATTTAGCAACTCTGTTAAGTTCATTTATTAGTTGTAATAATCTACTTGTAAGTTCTTTTAGATTTTCTACATGTATAATCATGTTGCCTCTGAATAATGAGAGTTTTTTTTTTCCTTTTTGCACTGATTACAAGCCCTAGTTCAATAATTTCCCTCTTGGGGGAAAATCTTTCAGTATTTCATTTTGAATTAAACTGGCTGCTCTCAATTTTTTTGTGAATAGTATTTATAAGAGTAAGAAAGTTCCCTTTTATTTCTAGTTTGCTACAGGTTTATCATGAATGGGGTTTGAATTTTATCAAATACTTTTTCTGCATCTAATAAAATAATCTTTGAATATTTTCCCTTTAATTAATGTGGTGAATTATCTGATTGATTTTTAAATATTAAACTAACCTTGCATTTCTGGACTAAATCCAACTGATTTCTGATGTGATATAATTTTTATGTATAACTCTTTTTGATTTACTAATTTTTAATAGTTTTTTTGCAACAGTGTTTAACAGTGATTTGCCTGTAATTTTATTTTCATATAATGTCAAGGTCAGTTTTTGGTGTCAAGATAATGATGATTTTATGAAGTGAGTTGGGCAGTATTTCCTCTTTTTATGTTCCCTGGAATATTTAGGGCAATACTGATGTTTTCCTTTTCTCTCTCTTTTTTTAAGATTTTAAAATTTATTCATTTGAGAGAGAGAGCACTCCAGAGCACAAGCAAG
>CM053609.1:15458684-15477502 GCA_028646535.1 Procyon lotor | reverse complement strand
CGGAGACCCCAGAGCTTCCTCACCCCATCTGCCAGGGAGGATACAGTGAGAAGCCACAGCCACCTGTGAACCAAGTTCTCCCCAGACACCAGCTGCAGGTGCCTTGATCTTCAACTTTCTAGGCTACAGAACTGTGAGAAATAAATGTTTTTTATAAGCCACCAGGCTATTGCCTTTATGTTATAGCAGCCTGAATGGCCGAAGACATCATAGTTGGATTTTCTCAGATTATCTGGAGATCTCCCTTTTTCAAACAGACGGACTATAAAGACCATGCTACAAAGTGCCCAGGGTTGTCATAATAAAATACCACAGAAGTCCATGATCAAGGGGCCAGCCAGGTTGGTTTCTTCTGAGAGCTCTTTGGTTTGCAGATAGCTGTCCTTTCTGTCCTATCCTGTGGGTGTTCCTCTGTGTCTGTGCAGCCCTGGTGTGTCTCTGTGTGTCCAGATTTATCTTCTTATGAAGACTCTGGTCACTTTGGATTAGCCCATGCTAATGGCCTTGTTTTGACTTAATTTCTTCTTTAAAGGCCTTATCTCCAAATAATATCATATTCTGAGGTGCCAAGGGTTAGAGCATCAACGTATGAATTTGTGGGGCTCATGATTCATCCCAAATAAGCACATAACTGAATTTTGTGTTGCTTTTGCAGACTAATCTGAAAATCTCTTTTATTAGGTAAATTTAATCTAATGATACATGTGTGGACTTTTCTCGACATTGTAGTTTGTTAATATTTTCTTATTGCTTCTCTTTTGTCTCTTTTCTACCTTTGGTTAAGCGGATTGTGTTTTCTGAGTTCCCTTTGTTTTCCCCTAATGGTTTAGAAATTATGCATTCTATTTTTCGTAGACATCAAAGAGAAACTTGCATTTTTGTGTTGCCAGCCAGAGTTAAGGAATATGTCCTCCTCTCTTATAAAAACAACATGGATGGAACTAGAGGGTATTATGCTGAGTGAAATAGGTCTGTCAGAGAAAGACAGTTATATGATTTCACTCATGAGGAATTTAAGAAACAAAACAGAGGATCATAGGGGAAGGGAGGAAAAAATAAAATAAGATGAAATCAGAGAGGGAAACAAACTATAAGAAAATCTTAACTCTAGGAAACAAACAGGGTTGCTGGGGGGAGGTGGGTGGGCAGATGGGGAAACTGGGTGATGGACATTAAGGAGGGCACCTGATGTAATGAACAATGAATGTTATATGAGACTGATGAATACCTGAACTCTACATCTGAAATTAATGATATGCTATATGTTAATTAATTGAATTTAAATAAAGTAAATTTAAAAATATATTGGCATCCTCCTACTTCCCTCTGCTTGCCCCCTGCCCTCTCCTCCTATGTGAATATAATTTCTGATTTTGGTTCTAGAATGCCAGACTACTGAACTATTTCACAGTCATTAGTTACTTATGATGAGTAATGTTTCACCATCGCCCTCCCCATCACTGTGGTTCCTCTTGTACTTATCTTTCCTCTTTGTGACAGTACTGTTAGGGATTCATGTTCTGTTTGCATGACTGGATTTGTCTGCATCTTAATCTCTCACATGAAAGTTTGGCTGGATATAAATTTCGACCAATTTTCTGTTACACCTTTAAAGATGCTTTCCCATTGTCTTCTTGCTTTCAGTGTTGCTGATGAAAAGTCTGCAACCAATCTGATAAGCTGGTTTTTGCTTCTTTGTATGTCATCCCCACCACTGCCTTTTGAAGCTTTTAAGATTTGTTCTTGTCTTTGCTGCCCTAAAAGTTCACCATGATGTGTGCAGCAGAACTATTGGTTGGTCTGACATCCATTCCCTCCACCTTTTTTCTACCTTGCTGACCGGCCCCAGAGATGGAGGCATGGGTAGGATGGGCCCCCAGCCCATCTTATTCTGGTAACTCTATCTAATCACCCTGGTTTGCTCAAAGCCACTGCTGCCCCCCAGTCTGCCACATTAGAGCAGCCTTGGAGTCTTGTTCACTTTTCCCAGAATTTCCTGTTTTGGGCATATATTTTGGCATACATTTCTGTCTACTTCTGAGTTACTTTAAGAAAAAGTAGTTTAGTTGCTATGGAAAGACAGGGAACTCCCCGGGGCTTGGGATAGATTGAAAAGACCCAGAGATGTATGTCCAAAAGTCAATACATGATATATATTACAATTTTATTTTTATAATTATGAGACCCAACCCCAAAATTGGTTATCCTTTGAATTTTCTGGTCAATTAGTCTTGGTGTATGGATGGCAAGAATTTCCGAGTATACTAGAAGAGAGGATGAGAAAATTGATGTCTAATAAAGACCCCTGGTTTGGTGTTAGGAAGGTCCTCCAAGAAATATCTGAAGGAGAGACCCTGTTCCTTAGAAGGTGTGCCTGACATCCAAGCTTGGGATAGCAGAGCTTCTTATGACTCTGCCAGCCAGGCTACATTATAGCCAAGTTTTGAATTCTACCCAGGATGTCCACAACTACCCTAGGAGAAATTTGCCATGGACAGGATGCTGTCTTGATCCTGAGAAAAGGATGTCATGTTAGCAGGAGGAGATCATGGGTAGGGACCATAAGTATGTGGTAGAGAAAACTCTCTTTGGGAGGGCCATAGAGAGGAAGAATGTCTAACTCCTGACAGAACAGGAAGAGGTGACACCTCCATGAGAAAAGAGACCTTGTCCTCTTTGCTTCTGTTTCCCTGGTACTGGTGGAGGATGTGTGTTAAACAGAGTAATACTTGGGCAGTCATGATGGTTAGTTTTATATGTCATCTTGGATAGGCTATGGTGCCCACCTCCTTGGTCAAACACTGATCTGTTGCTGTGAAAGTTTTTTTGTCTTTTAACTTGTGAATAACATTTAAGTCAGTCAGAGGGGGAGACAAAACATGAAAGACTGTGGACTCTGAGAAACAAACTGAGGGTTTTGGAGGGGTGAGGGGTGGGGGGTTGGGTGAGCCTGGTCATGGGTATTGAAGAGGGTACATATTGCATGGAGCACTGGGTGTGGTGCACGAACAACGAATCTTGGAATACTGAAAAAAATAAAATAAAATTTAAAGAAATCAGTAGACTTTGAAAGCAGATTACTCTCTATAATGTGGGTGGGCCTCATCCAATCAGTGGAAGGCCTTAAGGGAAAAGACTGACCTTCCCCAAAGAAGATGTAATTCTGCCTCCAGACTGCCTTCAGACCCAAGACTGCAATATCAACTCCTGTCAGAATTTCCAGGCTGTTGGCCTACCCCATACATTTCAGACTTGCCAGGACTGATGCAGCAGTTTTTCCATTTGGGGATCCATCTGGTTCTCTTACTAACTTCTGACTTGGGACAAGCTCAAATTCAGAGAAAAGCCGTCTATCTCTTGGACTCTCCATCCCCAGTGGTGGTATTGCCCATCCCCCCAATTCTGCCTTCTACTTTGTGGAGCCAGGGTTCAGCACTTGACCTCCTGTGGTGCTGGGCCGTGTTCTGTGTCTTTTCTATAAATCTTCCCTCTGACACCAGATCCTGAGCCCTGAGGTCAGGGAGCCTTCCTCTGTGGGCTGCTCCACCCTGCAGTGGGAATCACACAAAAGGTGGGCAATACATACAGACCAGTCCAGTTGGAAGGACAGATGCACTGAAGGTCTGGTCATAATGTGGGCAGCATCACTCCATGGGCTGCTGGGACAAGATGGGTCAGCAAGAAGGCTGGCCCTCCTGTCCACTGTGGATTGGGAGCATTTTCTATCCTTAGCCAAGCTGTACCACTGGGGGCTGGCCCCTCCTCTGAGACCATGCTGTGGGTCCCACCCCAATCTCTTAGAGTCACATAGCACAATGCCCAGGTGGTTGGTGCTCTTTACAGGTTGAGAAGGTCTTTGCTGAAAGGCTTGCAGAAGTATGACCTGTGACCAAGGGCTTCACAAGAAATACACCCGCTGCTTGGCCTTCTCCTATTTCACAGCTTTCCTGACCCGATGCTGCTTCTCCATGGTCTCTTTCCTCTATTTATGTGGTAAGACTTCTCTCCCCACATTAGGAATGGTCTTATCAGTCTTCTTCACCAACTCCTTCTTTCCCTGCCCCTAAATACATGGTTCTCAACCTGGAGGAGATTTAACTGATAGAGGATGCTGGAACTTTCTAATAAATCAGACTGTTCAGGGCCAGTGATATATATATCCAAACTGGATATACGATTTCAGTGCCTAGCCTTGATCCAGAACTGTTCCCTTCATTGTTGGTATTGCTGGCAGACCAGCTCAGCCTTCTTGCCTCTTGCTGCCCACACACTCCCTGCAAAGTTGTACGCACTCTTTCTTTCAAGTGCCACCTCTGTGGGGAGGGCTGCCCCATCTGTCATGCTGTGCCTGGGACACCTGTCTTTCAGGGAACACTAGTGCCTGTGGGGCTTGTTTCAGACTCATTATGCCCCAGGCACCCCTCAGAGCGTGCAGTCCTCAGGGCAAGGACTCCATCCCCAGAGCAGTTGGCCCGGGTGCCTGGCACCAGAAGTGCTGAACCCAAATTAGCGAAAGAATCAATGTATTGTTCAAGAAACCCTTTATGTCATTGCCTTAGGAGATTCATAAGTATTAGTCCAGGTTCTCTAGAGAAACAGAGCTACTAGAACACACACACAAGTTCCGTGATCTGCCGTCTGCAAGCTGGAGACCCAGAAAGGTCAGTAGAGTAGCCTGAAGGTCTGAGAGCCAGAGACATCATGGTACAGATTTCAGCCCAAGTCTGAAGGTTCAAGGGTTTGAGAGTCAGGAGCACTAAGGGTAGAAAAAGATCAGTGTCCCAGCTCTGCAGTCAGGCAGAGAGCCAGTCCAACTTCCTCTGCTTTTTTTGTTCTGTTCAGACCTTCAACAAATTGAATGATGCCTACCTGCGTTGGGGAGGGCAGTTTACCCAGTTCACCAGGTCAGATGCTAACTCTTTTGGAAATGTCCTCACAGACATAGAATGTTTATCTAGATATCTTGCGTCCCATGGCCCAGTCAAGTTGACACAGAAAATTAACCATCAGTGTGTTTATCATCAAATATTTGAAAGATGCAGAAAAGCACAAAGGAGTGTACAGATTCAGTGATCCTCCCAAGCTTCTTTGGAGGGAGGGCAGTGGGGGCTGGTGGAAGAGAGAGGGGGAGAGAGAGAGAGAGAGGAGAGCCATATCCTATACAGTGTTCCTCTCTCTCCCCATCCTTTTTTTTTTTCTAGTTGACATTTAAATCAGATGCTCTGACTGTGAGCCCCTGGGCATTGGCCCATTTTATTATTTTTTAAATTTATTTGAGAGAGAAAGAGCAACAGAGATAGAGCACAAGCAGGGAAGAGAGGGACAAGCAGACTCCATGCTGAGCAGGGAGCCTGACGTGGGGCTTGATCCCAGACCCTGGGATCATGACCTGAGCCAAAGGCAGATGCTTAACCCACTGAGCCATCCAGGTGCCCCAGTATTGGCCCATTTTGAAAACACTGCCCAGAGACTGCTAATGTGCATCTGGGCCTGAGATCTTCTACCACTTTAAGTGGCTGCACATGATCCATTGCATGGATATAACTGTTTATTTCACCAATTTGTAGATGTTTAGGATTTTGGGGTGTTGTTTTATTCTTGTTTGTTTCGCCTACTCCTCCTGTCCTATCCCCACAGCTAAGCCAGAAGCTCCTTGGGGCCACGGCCTGGCCTGAAGCCTGTGTTTGCTCTGCACGTGCTCTGTACAGAGGGAGCTGTTTAACCAGCCACCCAGAGTTAGCCACTCTCGGTGACCCTTAGGTGCCCAGGACCGCCCTGGGGTTTGGGAAGTTGCTAGAATGACTTACACGACTCGGGAAAGCATTCTGCTTAACAATGACAGTTTTATTATAGCAAAAGGACACAAGCCCAAAGAGACCCACACGGGGCAAGGTCTGGGAGGGTTCCAAAATAGCACGTGTTCTCCTCCCAGCGTGGAAGTGTGGCAGTCATCCCATGGCACTGCCAATAGGGGAAGCTCACCTGATAAGACATTCCTGTTTTTTTTTTTTTCTTTTAAAGTTTTTATTTATTTGAAAGAGAGAAACATGGTGAGAGAGGGAACACAAGCAGAGGGAATGGTAGCAGGAGAAGCAGGCTTCCTGCCAGGCAGGGAGCCTGATGCGGGGCTCGATCTCAGGACCCTGGAATCATGACCTGAGCCGAAAGCAGACACTTAACGACTGAGCCACCCAGGCGCCCCTGATAAGGCATTCCTATCACTTAGGAATCCCACGTGCTAAGAGGCTGCTTCCCAGGAAACAAGGCCAGCTGTCTTCTTTATTACACACCCACTGATTGCTCTCCTGCTTAACAGTTAACAGAGAAGGGTTCAGGTCGTATAGGCAGCCCCTATGAACTCTTGGGACCCAGAAGCATGAAGTCCACATTCACAGTAATGAGTTGGGGGTGGTTCTCAGACTTGGGTGCACATCAGAGTCCCCTGGAGGGCTTGGGGAGACCCAGATTGCTGGGCCCCACCCACCCTGAGTTTCGGTCCATCTGGGGCAAAGATGTTTTATCTCTGACCGATTCCCAGGTGAGGCCCACAAAGCTGGTCCAGGAGCCACACTTAAAGAGAACCACTGAAGTGGACCCTCTGCTGGGTTTTCGCTTTGGATCCTTGGCCATCGTTTTTAAACTGCAGCGACAGAATGGAGATGTGGCTGGAATAGAGATTTCTTTGTATACACAGGCTCCCAAGAAGGTTCTTCCTGCCCTGGTGCCTCTGTCCAGCTGCCAGCTGCATTCAGACCCTGGATCTTGTGACTGGGTTGACTTTAATGGAAACTGCTGGACTCAGGTGTAAGTTCCTGCATGGACCGTGGCCTCAGGCTGCTGAGGGTGGCCTTGAGTGTTCAGCTCTCGATAGGGCATCAGTAAAGCTTGGTTCTGGAGCCCCTGACTTCCAGAAGGGCATCTGAGCCCTGTTCTGCTCTTAAAGCTTATTGTGAGGCCCCAGCCTGGCTCAGCTTGGGTGGTTGGGCCTCGTCACCTGGGGACACTGACCTTCCGTCACTGGTAGGACCCCGAGAGCCAGACACAGGGAGCCATGAGGGCTTGTCAGTGGAGTAGTGAACACTTTAATGGGTTGTAGTTGAAGGCTACTTAGGATAATTGTAGTCAATAGTCATCAGGTATTGAAAAATAGGTTTATCAACCATCTGGGAGGGCAGTTAGGTGTATATGCCCAGATTTTGGCAGGAAAGGATGAATCTGCTGTTATCTCCAGCAGGGGCTCCTGTGAGACCCTGCCCAGGCCAGTTAAATGAGTAAATGTGGCTTTGAAATCCTGTTTTCTTTTTCATGCTTAGTGAGGGAGGCGGGACTGCTGCGGGGGAGAGGCGTCAGGGGGCCCACCGTGATGATTGCATTAATCTCTCTCAAATCTGGAACCTGATAAGCTATTTTTCCTGGAAATCATCATGGGATCTTTATTACTGATTCCAAGGAGGTGGCCGCTGGAGGGTGGGCAGGGGCACCACATTTGGTCCCAGACCAGCAGTGTCACCTTCACCTGTCACTTGCTAGGAATGCGCATTCTCAGTCCTACCCCAGATGCCCTGCATCAGAAGCACTGAGAGTGGGGCCCAGCCTTCTGCATTTTCACAAGCCCCGCTGGTAACCTCAGTGCCCTAATGTGTGAGGCCCACCCTGTGAAGGAGCTGTTGGAAGGCAAAGGAGGCCAGAGATGCCATGAAGAGACAAAAGAGGCAGGGCCCTGGAGCCCCCAAACCCAGGGCAGCTCTGGGATGTTTGTTTCCAGGTGGAGGCCAGGGTCCAGAGGCTGCTGGTGGCAAGCAGCCTTCCCCTGCCCACTTGCCCCGGCTGTACCATCTGGGGCAGGCAAAGGGCCCCAGGAGGCTGGAAAAGTGCCTGGGGTCATTGCCAGAGGCCCCTCACACCTGAGGCCTGCGAGGTGAGCCTCTGCCCCCAGATTTCTGCATTTCCTGCCAGCCACGCATCTCTGCTTGGCCTCAGTCTCAAGGACCACTGGATATTATGTTTCATTTTTGTCTTAAAAAGCCACAGCCAGGGCCCTAATTTGAAAGTACCCACTGTATCGCCTCTCACCACCCTTTTCTAGGTGAGGGGTCTCTTCCCTTTCTAGGGAAAGAAAACATTACTTATGCGAAGAAGGCAGTCCAGGTCTCCTGTGATGAGGATCAAAGTTGTCCCACAGACTTAAGCTAGGAGGGTGTATAAGAGTGGAGCCCAGAGGTGGTGGGGAGCAGCTCTGGAGAAATCTGGTGGGCTACCTGTCAGTGGACCCCAAGAACTAGGGTATGAGATGGAGCTGCCTTTCCCCAGCAAAGGATGAGGGGCCTCCCCACTTGAGCTAAAGAGCCTGTGCGGGGGGAGGCAGCTGGGGATGTGGAGACCACGGTGCCCTCCAGAGGAGGGGCGGCCCCAGGCCCGCAGGTGAACGAGCATCTTCTCTTTTGCAACACCTGCCTGCTCCTGCCAAGTACCCCAGAGTTCCCTGCTTCTCACAGTGGAAACATTTGTAGAAGAGCTATACATAAATAAAGTTAAGTCATTTTAAATGAGCCAGGAGAAGCTGGCTATTTAAAGAAATCCTGTGGGAGATCTTTTATTCAGAAGATAATCATTTGACAAAGTGATTGAGTAGCCGGCAGTTTATATCCCTTTCTGGAGCCCCATCTCCACCGCTGAGTTTCATTTACACTCTTCCAGCCACTCTCATTGAGCCCGTTTTTCTAGGCCCTGGAGGACCCCCAAACACGAGGCCCAGCCCCTGCCTCCACTGGCTTATGAACCGGGTGGGTGCGTAGGCACCATCTGCAGAGAGTTAAAGAATGTTCCAGAAGACCAAGCAGATGGCTTGGGGTGACTCGCCGGAAGGCTGAAGCGAATGAACGATTGTGTGAGATCCCAAGTTGGCCATCACTGTGAGCCAGTGCCTCCGGGGTGCTGGAGGGAGGGTTTGTTGGGACTGGGGTGGAAGCCGCACAGGAGAGGAGAGTCTGTAGGCATCCCTTGTGGGTGAGGGCCCAAGGCAGGCAGGAGAGGTACCTCTCTGGCCTGGTTATTTCCTGCCTGACTGAGTTAGCTTGGACTGGGGAGAAATCAGTCCCAGAGTGAGTGGGACCCTTGACTCTCCCTGTTGGAGTGGGGTGTAGGATCCCCCCACTTCCTACGTCCTGGGCTGGGTCCAAGCTCTAGCTGTCATCGCTGGGCCAGGGCTGCTGGCACTGTGATGGCTCAGTGCTTTCACAACTTCTGCTCACTGCTTTCTGAATTCAGGACCCCTATGTTGTGGTAGTGGTGAACTGTGGCTTCCCACAGAGCTCTTCTCTGGGCACTGCCTCCCTCAGCAGCCCTGGGGCGCTCCCTTTTCCAGCTCTAGGTGACCCAAGCTTTGGAGGGATACTTGAGAACTTAGAGGACCCCAGCTATTGGGGAGTGCAGAGATAGAGAAATCTAAACCCAGGTCACCCTCTCATGGTTAGGTGACCTGGGTTTAGGTCACCTAACCATGACCTAATTGGAATTACTGATTTGGAATTACTAATTTGAATTACTGATTTGGAATTACTAATTTGGAATTACTGATTCCAAAGAAGTGGCCGCTGGAGGGTGGGCAGGGAGCACCACATTTGGTCCTAGACCAGCAGCGTCACCTTCACCTGTCACCTGCTAGGAATGCACATTCTCAGTCCTACCCCAGATGCCCTGCATCAGAAGCACTAGAGTGGGGCCCAGCCTTCTGCATTTTCACAAGCCCCACTGGGAAGATGTAAGTTGGGTTCCTATGAAAAAATCTTCCTCTGATGTAAGTTGGTTTCCTATCCTGTTTACATGATGCCGAACCAAGTAAGCAAAGCTGTACTTGGAAAATTTGACAGTCCGGCATCTCAGTCCTGTGATGAGAGCCCCCAAGTCAGAGCTAAGACAGTATGTTAAATGTGGAGAAGGGAACCCTGGACCCCCGTCTGGTAGAGGGGCCTTAACACACACACACACACACCTCCTTCCCAGCCCCTTTCCTGTCTGTGTGCATTTCCTAGAAGGACCTGGAAATGATCATACCATTATTGATCAAGGTAGAGGGTGGAGGCAGGCAGATGTCCAGTCTTAAAAACGTCCTTTGAGCATACCATCTTATTCCTTATTTCAGCTTCATCCCAGGGTGTAAAGAAGAGAAGGCCACTATGTGTGAGTCAGGGCCTGTGCCAAAGGGCAACATAGCTTCCCTGAGGCCCCAGGGGAAGATTGCTATGGAGGACCAGGATCAGGAGAGCTCTGGAGGTTTCATGTGTTGTTAGACGAAGACACCAAAGACATCAGATGCTTGCAGGGGTAGGTGGTGGAGGAGAAGCTGCTTGGCCAACGCTCCAGCAACATGAAGCTTCCATTCCCTACACAGTTCCCCCTTTTTCTCCCGGCCCAGAGCTGCTTATCTGGAGACTGTGAATTTTGGGCAATTATAGGGTCTTCCTTGAAGGGCCACAGACCATATTTTCATTACACCCAATTCAGTGGCTCTCAGCCTTGGCTGTATTTCAGAGTCACTGGGACAGTAAGAAATACTGGTTATCAGGGCCCCACCCAGAAATTCTGACCTCATGGGACTGGGACAGGCCCTGGATTGATAGTTTTTAAAAGCTCCCCGGGGGTGATTGTAACATGAAGCTAGGACTGGTAGGAATTTTCAGTTTGCCTCCAGTGTAGTAGCTCTGCTGCTGCTGCTGCTGCTGCTAACAGACTGAGCGCGAATCATCGATGGCAGTTATATGTGTTTGATGAATTGAACCAACTAAAAATAGGTAGGTTTTCACTTAAGGTACCCTTTTAAAATCTATGAACAGATTGATGGAGGATATTCAGTGCTGGCCAGGATTAAGTAAGTCCACTAGCCTTCCTCTGTCATTCAATAAACTAAAAACTCTGGACCGTATACAAAGCACACCATTGAGAGAGAGGTCAAAGCTTGGATGCCAGGTAATTTGACATAATTATGAATATAGAGATAAAAAAAAAGCTTCAGTAATATATTAGCAAGGTAAATCCAGCAATACCTAAAGACAGTACATTATGACCAAGTAGGGTTATCCCAGGAATACAAGTTGCTTCAAAAGTCAAGCTTTAGGGGCACCTGGGTGACTCAGTGGGTTAAAGCCTCTGCCTTCGGCTCAGGTCATGATCTCAGGGTCTTGGGATCGAGCCCCACATCGGGCTCTCTGCTCAGCGGGGAGCCTGCTTCCCCCTCTCTCTCTGCCTGCCTCTCTGCCTGCTTGTGATCTCTCTGTTAAATAAATAAATAAAATCTTTTTTTAAGCATTAGTCAACGTGTTATGTTACGCAGAGTAGAGAAGAAAAGCCACATGCGCATCTCAGTGGGGGTAGAAAAAGCATTTGGTGAAATTCAACATTCATTCATGATTAAGAAAAAAACACACAGGAATAGATACATCTTCAATCTGAAAGAAGACATCTGCAAAACATTTACAGTAAAGATCATACTGAAGGACTGAATATTTTGCATCTAAGATCAGGAATAAGGCAAGGTCTGGTGGCTGTCATCATTCCTGTTTGGCATTATATAGGACATCCTCACCAGAGTGGTAAGGCAAAGAAAAGAAATAAAAGGCATATAGATTGCAAAAGTGTACATAAAACAACTCTTTTTCTTTAAAGATTTATTTATTTGAGAGAGAGAGAACGTGTACACATGAGCAATGGGAGTGGCAGGGGAAAGGGAAAAAGAGAGAGAAGCAGACTCCCTGATGAGCATGGAGCCCAACACAGGGGTTGATCTCAGATCCTAAGACCATGACCTGAGCTGAAATCAAGAGTCAAATGCTCAACTGAGCTACCCAGACGCCCTTAAAACCCACTTTTATTTGCAGTCTTCATCATTGTCTGCAAAATCCCAATGGCATCTACAAAAAGCTCCTAGAGTTAATAAATGAATTTATCAAAGTCACTATGCAATGGTTATATTTCTATATTACATCAGTAAAGCAATTCTGAGGAAAAAAGAACATTTACAGTGCACCAAAAAGAGAAAAGAAATACATATAATTCTGACAAAGCATGTGCAAGATCTATAGGCTGGAAACTGTAAATACTGATTAAAGAAACCAAAGAAGACCTAAATAAATGGAATATTTATTTATGTAATACATATTTATGTATTGGAAAATTTGGTATAGTTCAGATGTTAATTCTCCCCAAATTGATCTATAGATTAGAGGCACTCCCAATCAAATTCCCAGCAAGATTTAAAAAAAAAACAAGATGATTCGAAAGTGTATATGGTGGAAAGGCAAGGAAACTTGAGTAACTGACACAGTGGTCAGACTCAGGTTGGAAACACCCCTGATTACATGCTGGAGAGTTCTCCAGAAGATAAAAAACAAAGGAGCTCCCTTGAGTAAGTACACATAGTCCTTAGGGATTGTATTAGTTGGCTAGGGCTGCTGTAACAAAGTAGCCCAAACTGGGTGGTATAAACAACAGAATTGTATTGTCTCAGGGGCTCCTGGGTGGCCCAGTCCGTTAAGCAGAGTTGATCTCAGCTAAAGTCATGATCTCAGGTTTCTGAGATCAAGCCCCCAATTTTGGCTCCATGCTCAAGGAGGAGTCTGTTTCTCCCTCTGCTCCTCCCCCGACTTACACGTGCATGCACACACTCTTTCTCTCTCTCAAATAAATAAATCTTAAGGAAAAAAAATAACTGTATCATCTATAGTTCTGGAGACCAGAATTCTGAGATCAAGGTGTTTGTGGGATTGCTTCCTTCTGGGGGCTGTGAGGGAAAGTCTGTTCTGCGCTTCTCTTGTTGCTGCTGGTGCCCACTGTCTTAGCATTCCCTACTTTGTAGAGCTCTGCTCTCATCATCACATGGTGTTTTCCCTGTGGAAGTCTGTCTTCAAGTTTCCTCTTTTTATAAGGTCATCGGTCATATTGAATTAGGGCCCACCCTAATGACCTTATTGTAATTAATTACACCTGGAATTTCCATTTCCAGACAAGGCCACATTCTGAGCTCCTAGGGGTTAGGACATCAACATATAAATTTGGAGAAGGAGGGGACACAATTCAGCCCATAATGGTTTCTTTTATATCTGTGCAGGGAGTGATGCATGTCTTTGGAAGTGATTGGAAAAATATGAAAATAGCTGGATAGCCAGCACAAACGAATCCATTTTTCTCTCTAGTCTTGTGGTTGCTTTCTCTGGGGCTACTGATTCCTTTGTCTTGGAGGATGAATTTGGTGAAGAATGTGTTTAGAACGTCCTTCCTGGAATGAGGCCTTGGTAAATGCAGACATTGTGCCTTTTTCTCAAGCATGTTGAGAAAAAGTCAGTGCTGATAATTTTTATGTTGTTTAATTGTCTTCTTATCTGGACCCTTGATTTCTTTCTTTTTTTATATCTTATTTCATTTAAATTCAATTAATTAACATATAGTAGATCATTAATTTCAGATGCAGAGTTCAGGTATTCATCAGTTTTATGTAACACTCAGTGCCTGTTTCATCATATGCCCTCCTTAACACCCAACACCCGTTACCCCATCCCCACACCAACCTCCCCACCAGCAATCCTCAGTTTGTTTCCTAAGTTAAAAGTCTCTTATGGTTTGTCTCCCTCTCTGATTTTATCTTATTTTATTTTCCCCTCCCTTCCCCTAGGATCCTCTATTTTGTTTCTTAAATTCCACATGAGTGAAACCATATGATGATTGTCTTTCTCTTATTGACTTATTTCACTTAGCATAAAACCCTCCAGTCCATCCACATCATTGCAAATGGTAAGATTTCATCCTTTTTTTTTTTTTTAGATTTCATCCTTTTTGATGGCTGAATAATATTCCACCAGATATCTACACCACATCTTCTTTACCCATTCATCTGTTGATGGACAATTTGGACTCTTTCCATAGTTTGGCTATCGTGGACATTGCTGCTATGAACATTAGGGTGCAGGTGTTGCTTCAATCACAACATTTGTGTCCTTTGGGTTAATGCCTTGTAATGCAATTGCTGAGTTGTAGGGTAGCTCTGTTTTTAAGTTCTTGAACTTCATACTATTTTCCAGAGTGGCTGTATGAGCTTAAATTCCCACCGGCAGTGTAAGAAGTTTCTTTCCCCTTTCCCTGCATCTTCATCAACATTTGTTATTTCCTGACTTGTTAATTTTAGCCATCCTGACTGGTATGAGGTGGTATACCTTCTTGTGGTTTTGATTTGTATTTCCTTGATGCTGAATGATGTTGAGCTATTTTTCCTTTGTCTGTTGGCCATGTGTATATCTTCTTTAGAAAAATGTCTGTTCGTGTCTTCTGCCCATTTCTTGACTGGATTTTTGTGTTTTTGGGTGCGGAGTTTGATAAGTTTTTTATACATCTTGGATACTAGCCCTTTATCTAATATATTATTTGCAAATATCTTCTCCCATTCCATAGGGGTTTTTTTGGTTTTTATGTACTGTTTGCTGTGCAAAGCTTTTGATCTTGATGAATTCCCAATAGTTCATTTTTGCTTTTGTTTCCATTTGGAGATGTGTCTAGTAGGAATTTGCTGTGGCCAAGGTTGAAGAGGTTGCTGCCTGTGTTCTCCTCAAGGATTTTGATGGTTTTCTGTCTCACATGTAGGTCTTTCATCCATCTTGAATTTATTTTGGTGTGTGGTGTAAGAAAGTGGTCTAGTTTCATTCTTCTACATGTGGCTATCCAATTTTCCCAACACAATTTGTTGAAGAGACTGTCTTTTTTTTCCATTGGACATTCTTTCCTGCTTTGTTGAAGATTAGTTGACCATAGAGTTGAAGGTCCCTTTCCGGGTTCTCTGTTCTGTTCCACTGATCTATGTGTCTATTTTTGTGCCAGTACCATACTGTCTTGATGATTACAGCTTTGTAATAAAGCTTGAAATCTGGGATTGTGATGCCACCCACTTTGGTTTTCCTTTTCAACGTTCCTCTGGCTATTCGGGGTCTTTTCTGGTTCCATACAAATTTTAAGATTATTTGTTCCAGGTGTGTGAAAAATGTTGATGGCATTTTGATAGGGATTGCTTTGTGGACCCTTGATTTCCTCTGGGAGGCAAGTAGGAATAGGCACTGACTTTGGTAAGCCGTCAATATTTCCAGGAGTTCTTGTGGGTGAAAGTTCACTTCTTGCAGTTAGGGATAACTAGTAAGAACAGCAAGCATTTGCTGGACCACAAGTATGATATTGACATTCATTGTGGCATGAATGCTGGTTTCAGGTGTAGATGCCGTTGTGGGATACAAATATTAGTTCCCGGGGACTTGCTATTGGTGAAGGGCTGACAGCATTTTTAAGTTGTATTTAAGGGTCAAATCATTCCCTTTTCTCATTCCAAGATGAAGATGCAGTGGGCAGATATGCAGGCATATTGAAACCCCAGATGGAACAAATCATATCCCAGGAGCCGGTCGAGGGATGCTGAGACCTACATCCTTTCTATGCAGAAATGTCCCTGGGCAGGTGTGGCTGCAGAGTGCTTACCCTCCCTGGCACTTGTCTTTTATATGTTACTTGTCTATAGAAGTACCACACTCAGAAATGAAGAAGGAAGGGAAGTAAATAGCATTATTGTCACTCAAAGGAAACCCTTGCTGGTGTTTTAATTTAGTTCTTCACAGTTTATTCTATGTTTACTTGGTTATGAATAAATTATAACAATGCATTTTATGTGAGAAAGTCTTTGTAAATGTTTTAATTGCTGCCTAATTGTCTTGTGGATGTGTTGACACTGGCTTAACTAAGACCCTGTTATGGAGGGTTTGGAGTGGGCTCAACATTTTTGCCTTTTTTTCCTGCCATTTTTCAAAGAGAAGCATATCCCTCTGTGAGCTATGCTAGTGTCTTGTGTGATAATGTTGGAACTCAGCCTGGTTTGGGGGAGATTATTAATGTCCTTTTAGAGCCTGTGGTTGTCTAATCTTGGAGCAAGATACTTAATGACTTTTATCTGGGATGCTTGAGCTGAGTGTACAGGTGTACTCTAGGACTGTGTAAACCTAAATTGTGTGTGGTCAGAGCACCTAAATTATATTTGAAAGGAAAAAAAAGAGTATTATCTTTAAAACAGAGACCAAGCTGAGGAACATGATCATGGGCAGCAGGAAATTGGTTGAGTACATGTCTCATTTGTATTATGATGTTTTTACCTAGCCTGTAGTATGGCCACCGAATCTCTCCTTTTCATCTTGGGCTGCTATATTACCAGTGCTTCTAAGAGCTGGCTAATGCTGTTTTCCCATGCAGAAGAAAAATGTGGTTTCGAATAAGGACACTGGGGCTCTTGATTGTTGACAATGGGCCTTTATTTCCCACATCTCATTAGGATGTTTCAGGAGGAGACTGGTGAGCCCCGAGTCAGGGGCTGCATTTTCTATTGATTTATGTGCTGTTCTAGAATTAATTGAGTCTGGACACAGGGCCTCATTTTCATATTCTTGGATGCATAGCAGGTAATCATGTTTCTTCTGTACATTTGAATTGCTTTCCAGATGGTCTGTTGTGAAGGATTTATCTTTAATATGATTAATCAGAAGCAGAGGACCTCAATATGTTTGCTCACAGGCTCGCATGCAAAGCTTCCCGGGGGGGCCCCCCAGTGTAGGAGTGGTTAACTCTCTCTTGGCCACCGCCATCCTGGGGCTTTTCTGAGCACCTGGACCTTGGATTGAAAGAAAGTTTAAAGGGTCCCAGATAAAAGCCCTGGAAGGGGGTAGAAGGCCTAGAGTAGACTCCCAGGGGAGCATCAGGACATTATTTATTGTATAAAAATAGGACAAAGTCCGTGTGTCGATAGGGAATAGTTAGATGTTGTCTATTGGGGCAGGAAATACTATGTAGCCATTAAAATCATAATTATAGAGAGTTCCTACTGCTTATTCTATTAAGAGAAGACAGAAGAACATGGCACACAGCAAGACTTTAGCCATGCAAAAGAGATATCTAGAGAAGAATGGAAAGAAATACGTCACAAAATAATAGTAGCCATCTGTGGACAGAATAGCTAAGAGGAGGTGTCTCTTCCATGTCCCCTGTTAAACAGGCAGTAAAACAAATTATAATTCTTATCCCTGGGAAGTCTTATGCCCTCAGAAGCAGTCATCTCCCAGGTACAAAAATCTGCCTGCATTCGCTTAACAAATGATGTGCTAAGATTAGTCACATGTCCTGCCCTCTCCAAAGGCAGGGAGTGAAGCTCTTTACAGCCTCCTACAGGGCAGCTGTCCCCTTGTCACAGCTGCACCCCCAGAAGGAGGATGCATTGAAGTCGCTGCAGATCTTCCCAGGAGATGCTGCCAGCGAGCCTTGCAGCCCCGGGAAGGTGAGATTTGGTGGCTATGTGGGACCTCCCTACAGACATGAAGGGCACCACTAAAGCTGCTTGTAACTGAGGTGTTGTGTGTGGAATCCTTTATCATCAAGCTGTAAGCCCCTCTGCTGCAAAGGCAGTGAGTTTGGCCCTTGTGATTGTAAATGCACCTATGCTGAGCTAAACTGGACCTTATAAACTGAGAACTCTTTCTTGGCAGGAACCACTTGGCTCCACCAATATATTTTTTTTTTATTAACATATAATGTATTATGTTTTTCAGGGGTACAGGTCTGTGATTCATCAGTCTTACACAATTCACAATGCTCAGCATAGCACATACCCTCCCCAATGTCCATCACCCAACCGCCCCATCCCTCCCCACTCCTCCCCTCCAGCAACCCTTAGTTTGTTTCCTAAGATTAAGAGTCTCTTATGGTTTATCTCCCTCTCTGGTTTCATCTTGTTTCATTTTATTCTCCCTTCCCCTATGATCCTCTGTCTTGTTTCTCAAATTCCACATATCAATGAGATCATATGACAATTGTCTTTCTCTGATTGACTTATTTCACTTAGCATAATACCCTCTAGTTCCATCCATGTGGTTGCAAATGGCAAGATTTCATTTTCTGATGGCTGCATAATATTCCAGTGTGTGTGTGTGTGTGTGTGTGTGTGTATCTCACATCTTCTTTACCTATTCATCTGCCAGTGGACATCGAGCCTCTTTCCATAGTTTGGCTATTGTGGACATTGCTGCTATAAACATTGGGGTGCACGTGCCCATTTGGATCACTACATTTGTATCTTTGGGGTAAATACCCAGTAGCATAATTGCTGGGTCATAGTACAGCTCTATTTTCAACTTTTTGAGGAACCTCCATACTGTTTTCCAGAGTGGCTGTACCAGCTTGCATTCCCAAAAACAGTGTAGGAGGGTTCCCTTTTTTCTGCATCCTTACCAACACCTGTTGTTTCCTGACTTGTTAATTTTAGCCATTCTGACTGGTGTGAGGTGGTATCTCATTGAGGTTTTGATTTGTATTTCCCTGGTGGCGAGTGATGTTGAGCACTTCTTCATGTGTCTGTTGGCCATTTGGATGTCTTCTTTGCAGTAGTATCTGCTCATGTCTTCTGCCCATTTATTGATTGAATTATTTGTTCTTTGAGTGTTGAGTTTGATAAGTTCTTTATAGATCTTAGATATCAGACCTTTGTCTGTAGTGTCATTTGCGAATATCTTCTCCCATTCTGTCAGTTGTCTTTTGGTTTTATTGACTGTTTCCTTTGCTGTGCAAAAGCTTTTGATATTGATGAAGTCTCAATAGTTAATTTTTGCCCTTGCTTCCCACGCCTTTGGTGATGTTTCTAGGAAGAAATTGCCGCAGCTGAGGTCAAAGAGGTTGCTGCCTGTGTTCTCCTCAAGGATTTTGATGGTTTCCTGTCTCACATTGAGGTCTTTCATCCATTTTGAATCTATTTTTTTTTT
>CM053609.1:15442070-15458184 GCA_028646535.1 Procyon lotor | reverse complement strand
TTCAGCTGCTACGGGGTCCATCTCAGTGATATTCTTACCGGTATGGGGTATCTTTCTAGTCTGTGGACTGCTCTGGAGAAGAAACACTGTGCATCTCTCAGCATCTCATGATGCTGTCAAGACACAGCTGTCCCACGAGCCCCTTGGAATAGGAAACTTTCTTGGACTGAATTCACATGTTGGAAGCATGTGGCTCAGCCAGTAATGGTGCTCACACTCTGAGTGTCTGGACAGATGAAATAATTGTCTCCACCATTCTTTTTTTTTTTTTAATTAATTAATTAATTAATTAATTATTAGAGAGAGATCACAAGTAAGCTGGGAGGCAGGCAGAGAGAGAGAGGGAAGCAGACTCCCTGCTGAACAGAGAGCCCGATGCAGGGCTCGATCCCAGGAGCCTGAAATCATGACCTGAGTCGAAAGCAGAGGCTTTAACCCACTGAGCCACCTGGGCGCCCCCATATCCTCCATTCTTTTGAGAATATTCACAATGCTGTGACGGGCCATCTGGTAAACCCAATGTTGTAGCAAAATGCCTTGGGGGCAACACTATAAGCAAAATGCTGTGTGGGTGCTCTGAGGGGTACAGAGAACAAGGGGTTTTTAGTTTGGGACTTTTCTGGGGTTATAGATAAGGTGGAAGAAAGAAAAAGTAGAGCCTGGGTCAGAACTGCCGTGAGAGCCCCTGTCTCTGCTCTCCACTCTCTACTCCTGTTGAGTCCAGACCCCACTGCTTCCACTGCATGCATACTTGCTGAGCCACATCTCTGCTCCCATTTCCAATGCTTTAGTTTAAGCTGTCATTTCTTTAAAAATTATTTTAATTGTGGGGCACCTGGGTGGCTCAGTGGGTTAAAACCTCTGCCTTCAGCTCAGGTCATGATCTCAGGTTCCTGGGATCAAGCCCCACGTCGGGCTCTCTGCTCAGCAGGGAGCCTGCTTCCCCCTCTCTCTCTGCCTGCCTCTCTGCATACTTGTGACCTCTCTCTCTGTCAAATAAACAAATAAAATCTTTAAAAAAAATTTTTAATTGTGATAAAATATACATATCATGAAATTTACCCTTATCACTGTTTTCATGGGTACATGCTGTCATTTCTTCTCTCTGGACACAGGAATAAGTTTTTTAAAAGTAAAGGAACTATGAGGCAAACAAAAACAAGACATATGTAATGTAAAAGTACAATTTTTTAAAAAAGATTTTATTTATTTATTTGACAGAGAGAGAGATCACAGGTAGGCAGAGAGGCAGGCAGAAAGAGTAGGGGAAGCAGGCTCCCTGCTCAGCAGAGAGCCCGATGTGGGCCTCGATCCCAGGACCCTGAGATCATGACCTGAGCTGAAGGCAGAGACTTTAACCCACTGAGCCACCCAGGTGCCCTTGTAAAAGTACAATTTAAGGAATAAAGCAAACAGGGGCGCCTGGGTGGCTCATTCGGTTAAGCCTCTGCCTTCAGCTCAGGTCATGATCCTGGAGTGCTGGGATCGAGTCTTGCATGAGGCTCCCTGCTCAGTGGGGAGTCTGCTTCCCCCTCTGACTCTCCCCCTTCTTATGCTCTCACTCTCTCTCAAATAAATAAAATCTTAAAAAAAGAATAGAGCAAACACCTGGGTAACCACTCAGTTTAAGAAACAAAACATTAGCCATCTGTTTGAATATCCTCTATGCCTTTTCCCTGATGCCAGCCCCTCACTTGCCCTAGAGCATGGGAATAGACTTTTTACTCATCTCCTTTTCCCCAGCATCTCTTCTACACTGGGATCAAACAGATGAGGTTAAAAGAGAAATCTGGTGTGTCACGCACCTGCCGAAAGTTGCCCGATGACTCTGCGTGGTTTATGGGATAAAATGCATTGTCCTGGGTAGTGGGGTAAGGACTTCCCCAGTTTGGATGCACAGGATCTTCAAGGTGCCCTGTGATACCACGACCCACCTTCTGCAAGCTGCAGGCACACCCTCTGCCCTCTCCTGGGTGCTCCCCTTCTCTCGTGCCCAGGCAGTGCTGTCCTCCCTCTCGTGTCCCCCCTGTCCTGTGCCCTCACCCTGCTGAGCTTGTGAGGCTAGGGCTCAGGCTCAACTTCTCTGTATGGTGCTCAGCCTGGACCGTTCCTTGCAACTGTGCTCACTGGGGGAATGCTGTTTGAGAGGGAGGAGGAAAGAGAAGCTTCTCTGCACTGGGGAGAGCAAGGCAAGCTGATAGGGGAGGGAACTTGTGCGGGCTTTTGGGGAGCAGTGAGGTTTTAGACTTGGAAGGTAGTGTATGTCCTCATCAGACCTCATCAGGTCTTTTGAAAGCAAGTTTCTCTCTCTCTCTCTTTTTTTTTTTTTTTTTTTTTGAGAGCAAATTACTTGACCTAATGCCTCTTTGTCTTGTCACCTTGGCTACCCAAACTAGGTGAGCATTTTCAAGAAGTCCTGAATGAGCTGGTGAGATTCTGGGAGAGAGGCAGTCATCTTGGTGAATGGCAGGTGCCTCACCTCTGCCCCTTTCCTTCTAGCCGTCCACGTCCTCTCTTCTCTCTGACATGGGCGTGTGCAGCTATGGTGGGGATGTTGTGTTATTGGAACAGATATGCATCACCATTGCCATTAAACAACATGGTGGCCAAATACTCCAGTGGGTCGTGTGTGGTTGGCAGCCTGTGGCCCGGCACGATTCTTGGGGTGGCCATGCTTGGTGGGGTTCTCACTGTCCTCTCCAATGTTCCTCCCCACAGTGGCTGCGTGCAGGTGACCATGGCCGTGTGAGCGTCCGCCATGGCCAACCGGAAGCATCAGAGCACGGCGAGCAGCATGCTGGACCACAGGGCGAGGCCGGGCCCCGTCCCCCATGGCCAGGAGCCTGAGAGCGAGGACACAGAGCTGCCCCTGGAGGAGTACGTGCCCAAGGGCCTGGAGCTGGCCACCCTGCGGCCCGAGAGCCCCACGCCCCCAGACCAGGGGTGCCACGACCACAGCCCTGATGGGGACTCCAGCTCTGACTACGTGAACAACACCTCCGAGGAGGAGGATTACGATGAGGGCCTCCCTGAGGAGGAGGAGGGCATTACCTACTACATCCGCTACTGCCCCGAGGATGACAGCTACCTGGAGGGCATGGACTGTAACGGGGAGGGGTATCTGGCCCACGGCACACGCCACTTAGAGACGGACGAGTGCCAGGAGGCAGTGGAGGAGTGGACAGACTCGGCGGGACCCCACCCGCACGGCCACGGGGACGAAGGCAGCCCAGACTACCGGGACGGCCATCTCCCCATTGCAGAGGACGAGGCATCTGTCCTGGAGGCCCAGGATCAGGAAGAAGGTGTCCACTACTGCCCCAGTGAAGAGGGCTATGAGGACTATTACCCCACAGAGGCCAATGGGAACGCGGGCAGTGCCTCCCCCTATCGCCCGAGGCGTGGGGACGGGGACCTGGAGGACCAGGAGGAGGACATCGACCAGATCGTGGCCGAGATCAAGATGAGTCTGAGCATGACCAGCATCACCAGCGCTGGGGAGGCCAGCCCTGAACATGCACTGGTGCGGGGGCCTGAGCCAGGGTCCGGGGACTCCACAGAGGCCTGCCCACCCAGTGAGGCCAGCCACGGCTCTAGCAGACATGAGGGAAGGCCCAAGTCACTGAACCTCCCTCCAGAGGCCAAGCACTCTGGAGACCCCCAGAGAGGCTTCAAGACCAAGTCCAGGACTCCAGAGGAGAGGCTGAAGTGGCCCCAAGAGCAGGTAGGATGCTGGCTGTCCCCAGGGATGGGGGGGGAGCAGAGGGGCCTAGAGAGCAAAGGCTGCTCTCATGTCACCCATGCAGATGCCAAAGACCATAGTTCAAATGTGCATTTAATTCTTCATCTGTTCAGTTATGTAGCAGGTGTGTGGATGTTCTGGTGCCATCCAGAAGACACCCCCCTCCCACTAGGAGAGATTCGGTCTCTAGCCTGCTTGCCCTGGATCTGTTCAGAGTTGGGAGTGGTCCATGTCACTACCATCCCCCCACTAGCTGGTTTCTCCAGGCCAATAGGACGTTGGCAAGGATGCGGGGCTGCTGCCACGTGCATAGTTCTGCAGCCAATGACAAGGGACAGTGACCTGAGCACATTTCACAGGGGCCACTGTATCCCAGTGACACTCTTCCAAAAACTCAGCGACTTGGCGTTATGGGCAATTAGCTGTAAATAACTATTTTGAAAATAATCATTTGAAGGTTTGACAAAGTGGTGGAGAAGAAATGCATGCTAATGAGGCCAGTGGATTTAAGCATCACTGTATTTCCTTTTAATTATATCAACATGAGCATGTTATCTAATAGCCACATTTGAAAAGCTGCTTTTCAAAAAAAAAAAAGAAAACCCTCTGTGAATATATACAGAAGATGTGATGATTATGCTTGTGTAAAGGAACTTCTAGTTAGCCAGTTCTGTGGGCAAATGAGAACAAAATGCTTTTATATTTTTAAAGTCCTTAATTATTATTTTTCCTCCCAGAAGAGTCCATGAGTCTAATATATATATATATATATGTCTTTGGGACATAAGTCATATTCACTTGCTGCTAGATTTCTGGCACTCGCTTATTGATGCCTTTTGTTCTTTATAGAGATTATTAAATGTAAGTTGACTTCACCTTCAGGGTGTTCTTGGAATTCAGAGCAGCTGTGGGTTGTAGAGAAAGTGCTTTTGCACTAGTGGATTTGGGGAGCTGTCCCCAAGGGCAGGTGGCTCAGGGCCTAAGGTCTGGGCTTTAGGCCAAAGTGCTGTGGTCATCTTCACTTTGTCCGAGTTGGACTCGTGGCCCAACAGCGGCTATGGTGCCCCAGGGGACTCAAGTGGGCTGCCCCGGGCGGGCGACATACTATGCTTTGTTGTAGCGAATGACTTCCCTGACAAAGTTCTTGTCAAGAGAACATAAGCTTTAGAGCATGAAGTGGAGGGAGTGCTGAGGGGAAGAGCAGGTGACTTCTCTCCCTAAATTGAATGTCTCCTCAAAGCAAACACTCTTATTCAAGGCACTGGAAAAACTCATTTAAACTGGGTAATTATTGCCCAGCTTTTTGGTTTACTCACTCATTCATTTGCAAATGATTTCCCTCAAAGGGAAAGAAAGCCTGGTGATTCCCAGCTCTGGGCTGACAAGGGTCCTGGATGAACATGGGGTCCGAGGACTCCTTCTGAGGGCTCTGCCATGTCTGAGTGAACATGACCTGGGTCTCAACATCTCATAGACCCAAAGACCCCTTCTCCAGATGAGGAACCTTTTGAAATTTGACCCAACAAAGCCACTGTGATAGGATCATCTTGAAAGCAAGATTGTGTGAAGCAGAAGGTACAGTGGGAAACGTGGAGACTCCTTGCTTTAGATCACAACCTGTCTTCCTCGAAGGAACCCCTGACTCCCCCCACCCTCACCACACCGCCCCTGCCAGGGACAGCCAGGCTATGCGGTGAGAGCCAACCAAAGAGGGGCCTCAAATGGCCTTCAAGGGTGCATGAGACCCGTGCTGGCCTTTCCCTGGGCCGTCTTCAGTTAATGTGGCATAGCCTGGGGTTAAGGCTATGGTAAAACACAAAAACTACAGGAGAAAGGCCGGTGCTGGCTACCTAGAGCCTCCTTCCTGAAGCTCAGTCTGTGGGCCAGCCGCCTACCACAGATGGCTTCCGCTGCGGGAAGATTTGCAAAGCAACCCTCTCCTCCCTGACACTTCTTTTAAAGCTGGAAAAGTTATGTCGTGACCACTTTGAAAAGTATCGTGTAGCATTTTATTTCGTCCTTGCATGGACAATGTCACAGTGAAATTAGAAATGGGAATATGGGGATAGCACCTACCGTGGCTCCCACCGCCCTCAAAGACGAGCTCTTTCGGTTTTGCTGTGTTCCCCTTCACACGGCAGCACTGACCACGAATAACGTATGTGGCTGTGATTGTATTCCAGATTTAATTTTGCCATCCACCTTTTAGAACCTGACACCTTGCAAGTATTTTTCTGTGTTACCATGTAATTTTTGTGATATTTTTATTGACCTTTGCATGTTCCATTCAGGCCACGTGCCATCTCTATTCATTCGTCTGCACAGATCCTGCCCTTGAGCCTGTAGGTTGTACATGGCTTTGTCTTTTATGCATCAGACTGGCACGGACATCTCCGACCAAGTTTTCCATCTTCTGGTTTATTACGTGAGGTTAAATTCCCAGAGTGGGCATGAACATTGACTGTCTCCCCACGTTTATCTTGCCTGCTTATTTCTCCTTTTCTGTGAATATTTGATGTGTGCCCTTCATCCTGCAGGGTCTGGATGATTTTCCATTTCCTAGGAGTACTTTGAATGCAATAGATGTTACTTATTGCTACAGATATTTCCTTCAGCGTATTTCCTTTTGCAAAGGATATGGTTTGCAGGTGGACTTGTGGCCTGCATGATGCTGGGGAGACCAAGAGGTCTGCACTGGGTGGGGAGAGGGCAGGATGTGAGAGAACCCAAACAAGATAGGCTCAAGTTGCAGGAAGACAGGATGGGATGGTGGAGGACAGGGATCTGTGCATGAGTGTTTTTACAGAAGAAAGAACTATTTCAAAGCAGTGCATGTTTATTGAGGGAAATTTGGACAACAGAAGCAAATGTATATATATATACACATATATACACACGTGTGTATATATGTGTATATATATATACATATATAGCCACGTGGCAGTGCTGAATTCTGTCACTGAGAGTTTTCAAATCAAAGAGATGAACTACCTGAGAGGATTTCCCAAAGCATCCTGTTAGATGTGTTCTGTAAACAAAGCCAGGCGGATCCTTGTTATTTTCATGGATTCCATTATCCGTGATTCAGCCTCCTCACTAACATTGATGTGTAACCTTAAAATCAATACCCATGGCGCCTTTGCGAGCACTTGCGGGCATGCACACAAGTGCATGAGAGGCAGAAACATGCGAGGCACTTGACGTGCATGATCCCAGCCAAGTCTGAACAAGGAGACCCTCTGCCTTTTCATCCCAGCTCTCATACCACAAGCGGGTGTCCCTTTTGCAATCCTTGCAGTGCATGTTTTTTTGCATTTTCGGGCTCTCTGTGGGGTGGTGAGATGACCCCCACATGCAGTGCTGGTGTGCTGTCTGGTGTTTCTGAGCACGAGAAGGCTGCGATATGCCTTATGGAGAAAATACACTGTGTTCGATAATTCATGGGGGTGTGAGTTGCAGAGCTGCTGGCCATGAGTCAACAATATGGTACAGCCAGAAAGAGGAAGAGGAAATTCGCCAATCTGCACACAAGGTTGCTCTGGGAAGTGCTAACATAATATGGATAGCATGTGAAGAAGCATCGGAAAAGTGGCTAACTTTGGGGATTCACGAGATGACCCGCTAATAAAAAGAGCACAGTGAAGGCATGGTGTTGAGGCCGAGAGCCCAAGAAATTGATGGTCTTTATCCAAGGTCAGGGAAGCGTGAGACTCTTTGCAACTTATTTATTTATTTATTTATTTATTTATTTATTTATTTATTTATTTAATTTTTATTTATTATTTTAGTTTTTTTATTATTTTTTATTATTTTAGTTTTATTTATTAAAGAAATACTAGACATAATTACTTGTGAGGAATGCACGTTAAATAAAGTGTCTAAATAGAGACCCACATAAAACAAGGTGCTGCACTGATTGGCTGACAGAAATGATGACCAGAGCCTTTGTAGAACCTTATCCTGTATTTCTCGTCAGAGGTGGGTCAGTATTCACACACGTGGAGTTCACAGCAGGCTTATGGGCTAGAACTGCCACGAACAAGGAGAACTGACTGCATCCGATTGGCCAATGAGTTTGAGAAACTTTACTGTAAAGGTTTCCCATCTCTTTGGTTGTACATGTGCTGTGGGGCAAAGTCCCCTGCTTGGTCAGGGTTGCCCCTCGATATCTGGATTATCAGGCCCTTCTCTCTCCATGCAGGGCCTATCAGGAAAATACTGGCCAAGTTGCTTATCTTAGGGGACAGAGACCCAGATCACAAAAATTCCTGAAGTCTTTCCTTTCTTGACTCTATCCCAGGATGATTCAATCTCAACCCAAAATGCTGAGGATGGAAAAGGTGTTGCCTTGGTCACCGTTGGGGCCCTGGGCTTCTGAGGAGTTCATGTTTCTTGTTCTACCATATGTGGGAAGTCTGTGGGTGATGGTGGAGATGATGCTGGTGTTGGTGGTCACGGCCAGCATGGGGCTCAGTCCTTCCTGTGGATGATCTCAGTGAATGTGGAAGATTCGGGAGAGATAGAGACTAGGGTTATTCCCATTTTACAGATGAGGCTGTTGAGACTTTTGTGGGCTAAGTACCACACCCGTGGTCACACAGCTCAAGGGGTAAACAGTCCGCATTGCACCAAAATTCATGCTTCTCATCACCACCCTCTGGAGTCCTTGAAGGGCTTCTAGAAGAGGTGACCTGACTTCTGTGGCAGGGAGTGTTTGAGTCTGCTCGCTGGTGAATGAATCAGGCCATCTTCCTCCCAGATAGCGGATCTCCCTACTACTCTGTCCTTACTGACTTGGTAACCACAAGGCCTTGACGTGCTCCATGGTTCGTGGCACATACATCCTGACACCCATGAGGTGACCAGCATCCACAAGACGTCCGGGCCGTTAAATCATCCAAACATTTGGTTTTGTGAGGTCTCAGGCTGAGAATCAAAGTCGTCAATTGGACATGATCCATGGGCCATTTTCCTTAATTTTATTGAGCTTTATTGATAAGAAATATTTTATTTTTTACAAGCAGTGATGAAGAATATGTGAGTTTCATCCAACCTAGTTGGTAACGAATATCCAGATAGAGTTACCATTCCTACACCCACATCTGTTGTGAGTCGGGGGAAGATCTCAGCGGGACTCTGGTCCCACAGCTCAGGGGTGAGCTTTGGGGACTTGGCACGTCATTGGTACACCGCCTATGAAGAGGGGCTTGCTGACCAGTGCTCCCTGGGGGCTGGTCCTCTATGCTTCTGTAAGACATGTTTGCTCAGTACCCGAGATAGTTCTGCAGATCTGCGGGGTGGCGTGGGGTGGCGGGTTCTTGTAGCCTCCAGGTGATGCACTGTGCGACTGGGTTTGAGAAGGACGGGGTTTGGTTTGGATTCTTTTGGGATCGCCATCTTTTTCATGTGTCACCTTGAGACCTCTAGCTTGAGAAGAGGTACTCTGAAAATATCTGCTCTGTGCCTGAGAGTCCCCCTTTCATAGACATATTCCTTTGGGCTCTGGGGGTTTCTGGAGCTGCAAGCATTCCCGATCCTGTTCCATGTCCTCTGTGGGCTGGGTGCTTATCAGGACATCTAGTTCAAGGTGTTTGATTTCTGTGGCCATTGTGCCCAGAACAGCTCTGCACGCTGGGATGGCACACTCCACCCGTTTGGATTATTGGGGGTTTTTGAGGATTCTGTTTGTCATTGTTCCAGCCAGTGCTTTCTAAAAAGACCTCTCTGACAATAGAAAAAAAAAAGAAGCTCAATGCATCATAGCCAACTTAATACAACAGTTAAATCAAGGTGAGATACTGAGCCTGGAGACCACGTCAGGTGTATGAGTGTTTATCATTGCTCCTTGTGGAGGTGGCTTTGCTGTGATTTGGTGTTCAGTGGAGGCTTTCTTTGTGGAGGACCTTTTGAGATCGTGATAGGAATGTTGGCACCCTCTACAGAGGGAGGATGGTCAGTGCGTGGGTGACCTCGGCCCTCCTGGGCGTGGGGTGGGCAGTGGCTCTGTGAGTGCTTCCTCAGGGGCCAGTGCCTCTCACACATGCCCTGTTCAGTGGCTCAGGAACTAAGTCTGGGCACCTACTTTGCATGAAAGTGTACCACGCCCTGAGGGGCTGAGAGGAGTATCCTGGGGTTGTTGGCTCTTGGGTAACCTCTGTCGGCATGCATGAAGGGATCTGCTGCTTGCACTGTGCATGTGTGTGTGGGGACATTCTGTCCCAAGCTAGGACAGAGCTGGAGAAAGCCTGGGGGCAGGAGCTGAAGGCAGGAGTTTTGGGGACTTACAAGAGCATGGTCTGGTTGGGGTAAGGTCCTCACCCACCCCTTGAGCTTCTATGGAGTGTAGGTGGCTTCTTTCTTCCCACAGCCCTGCATCTGATTCTGCAGGAACCCCCCTCCCCAGCCCCCCTGTGACATCAGGTCCTGCCTATCTTGTGCATGTGGGGGAGGTGGCACAGGAGACTTCCCAAGGGCTCCTGTGCCCCTCTCCAGCCTCCTGTGCTCCCAGTGCCTTGATGGGCAGCCGTAGCATCTGCCATAACTGATTCCTGGGGCTACCCTGAAAGACAAAATCCAGGCTGCTATGGCCTTGGCACTGTCAGTCCCTCACTCAATCTATTCAGGCTTCCAAACTTGATTTCTCTGGTTGAGTCAGCACAAAGGCCTTATTTGATTTCCATGAAGCCTCTTGAAGACATATAACCACTGGTGACTGTTGTCACAGAGCAGCTTATTTAGCAGGAACCTGGGATTGCTTCAGCACTTTTATTTTTTTTTCCAATTAATTTAATTTTATTTTTTCAGTGTTCCAAGATTCATTAGGCATGCACCACACCCAGTGCTCCATGCAATACGTGCCCTCCTCAATACCCACCACCAGGTTCAACCAACCCCCCATCCCCCTCCCCTCCAAAACCCTCAGTTTGTTGCTCAGAGTCCACAGCCTCTCATGGTTCATGTCCCCCTCCGATTTCCCCCAATTCACCCTTCCTTTCCTTCTCCCAATGTCCTCCATGTTTTTCCTTATGCTCCACTACAAAGTCTGATATCTAAGATCTATAAAGAACTCCTCAAACTCAGCACTCGAAAGATAGATAATCATGTCAAAAAATGGGCAGAAGACATGAACATACACTTCTCCAAAAAAGACATACAAGTGGATAACAGACACATGAAAAAATGTTTCAGTGCTTTTAAAATCTAGTTAAAGCCAGGGTCTCTAAAACACTGTTTTATTGTCTAAGAAAATCATGTAGAGCTCTTCCACTAACAATAATCCAGACAGAAATGTCCCCACCTCTAGTCCTTGAAGAGAGATTAAGGTGCAGTGGTTAAGAAAGCTCGTGTCAGAGCTAGGAAGCCTGGACCCCATCCTGCTGCCCCAGCTCCCAGTTTTGGAATATTCTGGACACACGATAGGCACGAACCACTGCCTATCTCCTGGGGCTTTAGGGAGCAGAGTTGGCATGGATTCGAGTTTGCAGTAGATGTAAGGTGCATGGGACATTTGCCCGGATGGTGATGGTGATGATTTCAAGTCTGGGGATTCTCTTTCAGGGTGTGGGGGAGGCCGTTGGGTGAGGCTCTGCAAACAGTTTGGGTGCAGGGCCAAGCTGTGCAGGGCGGAGGACACCACTGAGCAGGAGGACACCACATCACTGCCTTCTGGAGGGCCATCAGGGGAGGGCTGAAGCTGACACCGGGTGTCAGCAGGGTGGGAAGAGGCCCAGGATGGCCAGAGACACCCTGGAGGCAGGGCAGGTGTGGGTATGACCTGAGCGAGAGCTGACTGGCCAGCAGTGCCCAGTGAGGGAGGGGCAGCTCCAAGGTGTCCACGGGCTCTCCCTTCTCTTCAGTCCTTCCTTGGGTGGACCCTCTCCCCTGCAGGGATGTCCAAGGTGGACAGTTCTCATGTGCCCTCTTGGGGACATCCTCAGTCCCTTTCTGCTCTGCAGTCTCTGATTTTGGGGAACAAGGTGACAATGACACGTCTCCAAGGGCTGCTCTGGTTTTCCCACACTGCGTTCCTCATGGGAAATTGAGAACCCCACTTTCTGGGCAGATGAGCTGGGCTCTGGGTCACTAGTCTCTTACTAATAACAAATGGCCATCTGAGGCGCTCTCCTTAACCTGGAGTTTCTGCCCATAACTCCCACTCTCCTTCAAAGCTGACTGTCCCCAGCGGGCCCCTCAGATTCCCTGGACTGCTGGCACTTGCTTTCCTTACCCAACAGCCCATGCACCTTGGCATCTGTGACGTTCCAGGAACTGGGGTAAAAAGATTAAAAATGGCAAAAGCCCTCACTGCAGACCTCATTCTAGAGGGAAATAGACACACAGAGACTCCCCAATCCAGGTGGGGCTGAGTGCTCAGGAGGGACTGGCTGCAGCAGGGGTGATGAGCCAGGAGGCTCTGAGACTTTCTGGGAGGGGGAGGCTTTGGGAAGTGAGCCAACCAGGTGAGGCTGAATGTGGAGGAGCTTGGGGCTGGGATTGTGATGAGGGCTGAGAGCCCTGGAAGAGAGCCAGGGGGAGGGAAGGACGTGAGATGATGATGGTGACAAGAAAGGGAGAAGGGCCATTGGTTGGGAGGGAGAAGCCAGGAGGGAGCTTGGGGCAGGGGCATCTAGAAGGCCAAGCACAGCAGGGCAGCTAAGGGAGGCCTTGCTGGGAAGCCCCCGTGCAGCTCTGATGGACTGTAAGGGCAGAGGGTCACATGTGGGAACTGAAGGAGGTAAACGGGCAGTGTCTATAAGGACAAGAAGGGAGGGGCCCAAAGAGGTGCCAACAGGGAGAGGAAGCCCAGCACGGGTGGACCTTGAAATGAATTGCATTGTCCTGAGTCACACCCGTTTGCCAGTGTGTGTGTGTCTCAGGCAGATCTGGTAGAATGGGAGGGGTGGATATGGGACTGAGGCGGGGAGTTGGCCCACACCCAGCTCCCGTCCTCAGGCCCCTGCAGCACCTCCCACGGTCCCTCGCATGTCCCAGGGGCTTGAGACGCAGCCAGCTGACAACTGCTTTGTCACGTGACATTGCCTAGGAAGTGCAAGGCTCCACGGAGGAATTTTTAGAAACATCTTCTGTTCGGGAGGAAAGGCCACATTGCTGAACACGAGACTCAGATGTGTAATGTCACATGTGGGGCCCTCTCCTGAGATGGGACAGTGTGGCAGTGGCCGCCATGGGCTTGTCACCCCAAAGCATTCAGATCGCAGCCAAGGCTAGTCAGTTACTTAAAAGGTCACAGGACTATCATAACAGGAGGCAAACAAAGACTACCTCCCAATCCTATGTGGATAACACCAGGGGCAATTCAAGAACGCTAAGCACATCTCAGAAACTGAGAAAGGAGGTGTGGGACAGAATGGCACCCCCAGGGCTGCTGGTGGACTCCAGAACGTGCCAGGTCCAGGTCTGTTTGCTGATTCCACAGTCACACTAGAAAAGCTGATCTGTCTCCACCTGAGACAAAGCCAAGGCCCAAACTGCTGGTGCTGAAGGATGTTTGGAACTGGGCTTACAGACTCTCATTGTCTGGCTCCTCTGGTTTCAACAGGGAACACGTGGTCCAGGCTTGCGTCTGGTTCCATCTCCATTTAAGAGACATTGACTGAGATGCCATATGCTGCCTTTGGTGCTGAAGCACTGCTGGACCTGCCCCCATGGTTGGCCACCTTGTCCTGCCGTGAGGGAAGTCAGGCCCTACAGGTCAGGTCAGCGAGCCTGAACTGGACTCCAGATGTGGGGTTGCTGCTCGGGACAGAAGCTTGGGCATGTTGTAAGGTTAGAGAGAGGTTGCTGTTTGGGAAGGTTGCCCATTCACCCTCCTTGGCCAGCCTTCCTCTTCCTTGTCCCAGACACTTGCAAGTGGCCTCTGATTTGAGACCCATTTGCCCACTCTGATTTTTGGTGCAGCCCTACTCCTATCCCAACACTCCCCACCCAACCTTTGAGTCTCTTGCTTCCCCTCAAATCAGCCCTTGGTGCCAGTGGGGAGACATATGTTCCTAACTTTCCCTCTCAGAGCCTTTGGGTCTGCTGGCTCTGACCATTATGCACCTGTCACAGACTCACCTGCCCGAGTGTCTTCGTCAGACAGGCTTAGACCTGGACCATGCCATACCCATGCCAGGTTCTGGGTGATTCCAGGATCTTTTGATCACTCCCGCTGCTGCTTCCTTTTTTTCTTTCTTTCTCTCTCTCTTTTTTTTAAGCTTCATTTATCTTAGAGGAAGAGAAAGAGCAGGGGGAGGAGCAGCAGAAGAGGGAGAGACAGAATCCCAAGCAGACTCTGCGCTGAGCACAGAGCCCAACGCGGAACTTGATCTCACAGCCCTGAGATCATGACCTGACCCAAAACCAAGAGTCGGGTGCTCACCCAACGGAGCCACCCAAGCACCCCTGCTTCCTTTTATTTCCTAGTTATTGAAAATAGATGCTCTTCCTCCCTGTGGTCTGTCCCCTCCTTCACTCATTCATTCATTCATTCATTCATTCATTCATTCATTCATTCATTCATTCATTCACTGGGACCCAAGTATCTAAAGATAGCTTGCTAGTCACCTCAAGAAATAGGAATGTTAATCTTCAAGAGAAGAGGGGTGATCTAGCCACTCACCAGTCCTCAAAACCTGCTCCAGAAACAAGATTAATAGCAGGTCAAGGCTCTTTTTGCAGAATCGAATTTGCAAATTATGGGAGATGTTGTGGAGTGAAATTGCTGCCCAAGGTTTTTCTTGCCTAATATCTCATTAGTATTTAATCTCCAGCCCTCTTTTAAATGCCAAGAAGAATGAAACATAATGAGTGAACCCAAAGAATGCCAAGTCACCTAAACTATGGGCAGTTTGGCCCATATTCAGAGACCATGGCATGGTGATTTTTTTTTTTTTTTTTGTACTTGTAGGAGCATTGTTTACTCTTTTGTGCCACAGTGATAGTGATAAAGTACAAAAGAAGAGACTTTTGGGGTGCCTGGGTGGCTCAGTTGGTTAAGCATCTGCCTTCGGGTCAGGTCATGATCCCAGGGTCCTGGGATTGAGCCCCACACCGGGCTCCCTGCTCGGTGGGGAGCCTGCTTCTCCCGCTCCCTCTGCCCTCTCCCCCACCCCCCACTCTCTTACTCTCTCTCTCTCAAATAAGTAAAATCTTTAAAAAAAAATAAAAGGAAAAACATTTACAGAATCTTGTTGTCTGACCCTCAAATCAAATGTTTCTACCATTTGATTTCCTTTGACTTACACACCTTTGTTTCCTTCATTTTTCAGATACCAAGCTAGCTTTTGCAGAATGAGTACTGGGCTCTGGGCTAGGTAGGAGAGGCCTTGGGTCTCCCAGGAGAATGCAAGAGCCTGCCACAGGGCCAAGAGACTACTCTTCTGCTCTGGAGGGCTGCTGTCGTTAAACCCTACTCACACAGGGCTTCTCACCTTTAAATCAGCAGGATGGGAGAAGATGCCAGTGTTTGCAGCCAACTTGCAGAACCTATGGTAGACACAGCCATGTTGGCACCCCAGCTACAGATTTAGAAAGGGGGCAGTGTAGGTTTTTTCCTTTGAGAACTGAACAAAACCAAATGGAAAACTAGCATGCTTTGCTTTAAGAAGGACCGCTCCTTCTTTTCCACAACTGAATCTAAGTGTGATATCCTGGTGAGTGAGGCAGGTGACCGGGAGGGAAGGATCTCTGTGCCATCTGGATGGCCCACCTCCTTCCCTTAGCCTTTGTTCCGACGGGTTAGTCCTGCACAAGCTGGTGCAGCTTCAGCTAAACCAAAATGAATATTACAGGTAGGGGTAGTAAGTCCTAGATCCTTAAAGGGCTCTGGTTATTCTTTCTTTCCACATTATTTAAAAATAATTTTTAAAGATATATTTACTTATTAGAGAGGCAGAGAGAGCACGTGTGCGCAAGAGCAGGGGGAGGGGCAGAGGGAAAGGGAGAGAAATCCTTAGGTGGATTCCATGCTGAGCACAGAGCCCAACACGGGGCTCGATCCCAGGACCCCGAGATCAAGACCCGAGCCCAAGCCAAGAGTCGATTGCTTAATTGGCTGAACCACCCAGGCACCCCATCCACATTATTTTTAAACTGCAGTGATAAACACATAAAATAAAATTGACTATTTTGACTGTTTCAATGTGTATGGTTGGGCGGCAGTTAGTGGAGTGTTGTGCAGCCACCGCTATTTGGTTCCAGAACATTTTTATAACCCTAAAAAGAGAGCTTATACTTATTCATCCACAGTCATGCCCATTCTCCCCTCCCCGCTCCAGCCCCTGCCAAAGACAAACCTGTTCTCTCTGGGTACAGATTTGCCTGCTCCTGGACATTTCCATCTAAATGGAGTCTACAGTACATGGCCTTTTG
>CM053609.1:15405823-15441570 GCA_028646535.1 Procyon lotor | reverse complement strand
ACAGAGGGTCTGAAATGAGCAGGACTGCTGGACTGTGCCACGCTGGATGGGGAGCTGTCCCAGGTCAAGGTCTTTGTTGTGTGAATCTTCTGGGCCTCAGTGTAAGGCACCCAAGATGCTTGCTTGGGACCAGTCATGTGGATGCGACCTTTGTTTTCTGGGAATTTTTTAATACTTTTTTTTTTAAAGATTTATTAATTAGAGATTTATTAATTAGAGAGAGATTGAGAGACTGAGTGGGAGGAGAGGCAGAGGGAGAAGCAGACTCCCTGCAGAGCAGGGGGGCCTGATGAGGGACTGGATCCCAGAACCCTAGGATCATAACCTGAGCCGAAGGCAGACGCTTAACCAACTGAGCCACCCAGGTGCCCTGGGTGCAGCCTTTGGAGAGTGATTCATAAGGGATTGAAATGCAGAGGACAGTTTAGGAAAGTTTGCTTCTGCTCTGAAATGCTGGGCCACGCACCCCACGCACCAGTGAAGGACAGACAAAGTCAAGGACATGCCAGGTGGTCCTGCTAGTCAGTGGTAGGGGAGGTTTTAGCAGACCTGGCACAGAGAACCAGGCCAGGCCCTGAGTGTACCCTGAGGTGTGGGGGGCGCCTGAGTTCAGGTGGCAGCCTCTCAGGTAGGGCTGTCGGATTGAGTAAATAATAAGAGGACACTCAGTTAGGCTTGAGCTTTGAACAGACGATGCAAAATTGTTTAGGTATGTCCCATGAAATATTTCCATGAAATATCTGGACGGGGGAGGAGGGAGTGTGTGGGAAGACCCTCTCCTTCCCCCTCCTGTTCACAGGCCTGCCTTGAGATGTTAAAAGATAGACCAATTGGATGGTTTCCCTAATGGACCTTGTCATGATTCTTTGAAGCCACAGATTGGCTTCAAAAAGATATGATCACCCCCATGGGGATGACTATTATAAGAATAAATACTTCATCCCCAAGCTCTCATTCTCTAGACAAATGTCATAGGAGTGATCAGAATTGTAAGAGGGACAGAAGAAAAAGAACAATGTTGTCATTTTTCTGAGCTACCCGCCTGTCAGGGGACAGGTTGAAGGGCTTGTGAAGTATGTTCAGGGCACAATGGCAGTCCTTCAGTCAGACCACAGTGGCTGACGCTCTCCACACGGCCATCCGTGAGCCCCCAGCAGGCCATGGGTCCTGCGTGACCCCTGCTGTTGGGACAGAGGAAGTCAGCTCTGCTCAATGACCGATGCCTTTGGAAATGGAGTGGGAAGTGATTCCCAGAGAAGGCTGTCAGCTAACTAAGTCGTCTCTAAGCCTGGGATGTGTCTGATAAGGAGTCATGTGTGAGGGGAGACAACACAGTTCAGTGTGAAGGTTGTGACTTGCCTGGCTTTGAGCTGACACTGGGTCCCTCTATGTGTCACTAATGTGCTTGTCATTCAGGAGACTGCTTGGGAATGTTTGGCATTTATACAGATGGCGTGAGGGCGGACATGCTTGTTGGCTTTTGTTTCATGTCAAGCCATGTGGGTTACATTGCTGTATTTTCCATTTAATCAAGCAGACAAAATCCGAATTGACACTTAAAAAAAAATCCTAGCTTTAGCTTCACCAACTAGAGCCAAGATCCTTATTAGAGCAGTTTATTCAAACGAATATATTTTTACTGCAGGCAAATCATCCCGAGCCCTGAGCAGCTGTCCCTGGTCCTGGCACATCCTGACCAGTCTGTGCCACACATTTGGGTTCTCTTCTCAGGGCACCAGTGAGGGGGTCCTGCCCCATTTCGTCCTTCCAGATTTCACTTCACAAGTTTCACTCACCATCCTTCTCTCCATGGGTGGTTGGTGCGGCTTCGGGCCCGTGGTGACGAGAACACCCCTCGGCCCTCGCCTGCTTCCCTGTTGTCTGGGAAGGACTCACGTATCCCTGGCTGACCTCTCTTTCTGAGGTGCAGTTGGCTGCTCTGCTTTGGGGAGTACACAGAAAGATGAGAGAGCATCTTCAGCTCAGATGCTGGGAGCCCCCAAACCCAACCCTCTATGATGTTAATTTCAGATGCTGCACCCCATGCTGCCAAGCGCCCCCGCCTTGCCCTCGAGATGAAAATTAGAGTGCCAGATGGGCTCTCCCAAGCCCACCTCTCTGAAAACAGCCCCCGCTGTTGATTATAAGACGTGGTTGTCATGGTGATGAGTGGAGAAAATGCTGACATGGAGGGAAGGGTCGAGCCTATAGAAGCTGTGGGGAGAAATCTCCATTATAAGTGGATCTGAGACCCTGTATTGCCCATGTTCACCATGTGCTGTGGCTCCATGCCAGGCCTTCCAAGGACGGGTTTGAGGGCACAGCATCCAGCCTCTGCCCCCTTGGCCAAGTCCTCACCCCATGGGGCTGCCTCCCCCAGAGGGGCATCTCTTCCATTTGCCAAAGGTACCCAGGGTAAGATGAGAAATAGTCCTGACATGGCCTTTTCCCACAATGCATCTGGCGCCCTGACGAGAGTCTGTTGCCCTACATCTGTGGCAGAAAATTTGGATTCCACCCCAAGCTGTAACATTTGTAGAAGCGGTGTTATCTTGGTCCATTTGGGCTGCTATAACAAAAATACCATAGACAGGGTGCTTATAAACAACAGACATTTATTTCTCACAGTTGTGGGGGCAGGAAGTCCAAGATCAAGGCCCCAGCAGATCTGGTGTCTGGTGAGGGGCCACTTCCTGGTTCATAGCCAGAGCCTTCTGGCTGTGTCCTCACATGGTAGAAGGGGTGAGGGAGCTCTCTGGGGGCTCCTATTCATGAGGGCAGTATCCTTACTAGCTCATCTAATATGAATTTTATCCCAAATGTCCCATTTCCTTGGAGGTTAGCCTTCAATATATGGTAGGGGCAAATTCAGTCTATAATATGTGTGGTTGACCCGTTTTCATCTGTCAGTTGGCTGGTTTGCTTCTTTAGGCTTTTTGGAGATGACTGTGGTCCATCCAGCTTCTGGTAAGATAGTGCACGCCTTCTGGAAATGAAGTCTGTGAACTCAGCCTAGGATAAGTCACCAGGTTAGAGCTCTTCCAAATAAGAGGGAAAACACAGATGTGCTCTAAGTGGACCTTGAAATAGCCAAGCGTATAAGACAACAGAAGGTTTTCTGGGAGGATGCCGCAAATTTGAGTTTAATTAAGGTGGATGGGAATAGCATTTGAGGTGAGAGTTCCCATTGTACCCTTTGGGAGATTTTGCCACGTCTACCTTGGCCACAAAGGGAGGTGCAGAGCCAGGGAAGCAGAAAGAAGACTTAACTCAGAGGCTGGGAAACCAACCTGGCTCCAGGAGGATCCTGGCAGGAGTCATTCCTAAGTCACCCTCAGCCGTACAAGAAGGGGCACTGTCTGCTCGGCTTGGTCAGCACAGGGTCTACTGGGGTGGAGACCCTGGGTGGATCACAGTCCTCTCCTCTAGGGAAGGATGGGTTCAGCTCCAAGAAAGAAGGCTAGGAAGGGCGGAGGAGCTTGCCAGTGGTCCCAGACCTGCCTGAGCCACAGAGCCCCGTCTTGGGACATACAGGGGCAGCAGGGTAAAGCCAGGACCCATGTGCATTATCTGAGAGTTCACAGGGCTTGGGGTAGGGACAGTTCTTTGGGTTTTCAGCAAAGGAAGCAGGGACCAACCGACATCAGACCTTCCTGGACCCCAGCTGCACCTCTGCATCCCCTCTGTTCCATGAAAGCCTCATTTCTTCCTGTAGCTTGAGTTCTTATTTTTCTTGGGATATGGTGATACCCTTCTTTCTTCCTCTGTACACAATCTTCCCCATTCTTGAAGCCCAGCCCCATTTTTCCCACCTCCCATCTGAACCATCCCTGTCCTCCCCACCTGCCACACCCCCCATCCCTGCCTCTGAGATGCAATAGTGCTTATAGTCACGGAGGGGACTCTTAGCTAGGAATCGTTGGTTTGCTAGGTGTCATCATTGCCAGAAGGATGGGCCCATGTCTCTTCATTCTTCTCTAGCCCAATGTCAGAGAGCTTGAATGACATCAAGGAACACAATAGGAACAGTCTAGACATGGAAGAAGACCAGCAGTGACATCTTGCTATGCTACCTAGACCTGTGGGAACCTAGCTGTTATCTCTAATGTCTTATCAGCTGTAAAGCAGGAGTGGAAATAGTGCAAATTAGTTATTTCTAAATAAACATGAATATAGTATATATTTATATTTATGATAGAAATTTAGGGGCGCCTGGGTGGCTCAATCATTAAGCATCTGCCTTCGGCTCAGGTCATGATCCCAGGGTCTTGGGATCGAGCCCCTCATCGGGCTCCCTGCTCAGCTCCTGCTACCATTCCCTCTCGCTGTTTTTCTCTCTGTCAAATAAATAAAATCTTAAAAAAAAAGAAATTTATTTGTAAGTATAATATCATTAATGCCATTGTTATCATCATCATCATTATATTGTTACTGCTTGATAATTTATTTCCAGAGAGTTCTGAAACTTCACATGATAGCTTACTAAAACCTCCTTCGGGATTTGTAGAGTGATTTTAGTGCTATGGATCTGGCCTCTATCTTCTGGATGGTACAAGGCACCAAATAGAGATACCTAAATTTAAATTTTGTCAATTGAAATTTTGGTTTGATGTCCTCTTTAAGAGAACACTTGTGACATGTCCTTGGAACATTTTGTTTTCCCTAGTAGATTGACTAATTTCCATTAACCAAAGAATTTAGATTCTAAAGTTTAAAATTTACATTAAACTAAAAGTTCAGGTTTTTTAGAAATATGATTTTAACTCTTGAACATTGTTGGGAATATAAAATGGTACAGTTGCTGGAAAACAATATAGAGGTTCCCCAAATATTACAAATAAAATCACAGTGTAATCCTGCAATTCCACTTAAAGGTGTATATCCAGAAAATTGAAAGAGGAACCCTAAGAGATATTTGTACTCATGTTCAGAGCAGCATTATTCACAATAGCCGAAAGGAGGAAGCAACCCAAGTGTCCATCGATAGAGGAATGGATAAATAAAATGTGGTATATACAAATAGCAGAATATTATTCAGTCTTAAAAAGGCAGAAAATTATGACACATTTTACAACATGGATGAACCTTGAGGACATCATGCTAAGTGAAACAAGCCAGTCACAAAAAGATTCTACTTATATAAGGTTCCTAGAGTTGTTAAATTGACAGAGACAGCCAGGGTCTGCGGGGAGAGGGTAATGGGGAATTAATGTTTAATGCATATATAATTTTAGATGAGCAAGATGAAAAGAATTCTAGAGAGGGAGGGTGGGGATAATTGCAGAATGTTAAGATACTTGATGCCTCCGAACTATCCACTTAAAGTGTATAAGATGGTAAATTTAATGTTATGTGTGTTTTACCACAATTAAAAATAATAAATAATAAAATTTGAAAATCTGATTCAGAATATGAAAATGACACAAACAAATGGAAATACATATCATACTCATAGAATGGAAATTAATGTTGTTAAAGTGTCCACCCTACACAAAGCAATATACAGATACAATGCAATCCCTATCAAAATACCAATAACAAAAAAAAATACCAATAGCATTTTTCATAGAACTAAAACAAATAATCCTAAAATTTGTGCATAAATACAAAAGACCCCAAATAGCCAAAGTGATCTTGAGAAATAAGAGCAAAGCTTGAGGCATCACAATCCCAGGTTTCAAGATACACTACTAGGCAGTAGTAATCAAAACAATATGGTACTGGCAAAAAAATAGACACACAGATCAATGAAACAGAATGGAAAGTTAAGAAATAAGCCCCTCCTTATATGGTCAAATAATCTACAATATAGGAGACAAGAATACACAATGGGAGAAAGATAGTCTCTTCAGTAATGAAGCTGGGAAAACTGGACAGCTGGCTATTTGCAAAAAAGGGAAACTGGATCACTTTCTTATGCCATACACAAAAATAAATCCAAAATGAATTAGGGACCTAAATTTGAGACCTGAAACCAAAAAAATCCTAGAACACAGGCAGTAATTTCTTTGGCATTGGTCATAGCAACATTTTTCTATATACATCTTCTGAGGCAAGGGAAACAAAAGCAAGAATAAACTGTTAGGACTTCATCAAAATAAAAAGCTTTGCACAGCAAAGGAAACCATCAACAAAATGACAACCTACTGAGGAGCAGAAGATATTGACAAAAGATATATCCAGTAAGGAGTTCATACCTAAAATATATATAAAGTTATGCAACTCAACACCCAAAAAAAATTAAATAATGGGCAGAGACATGAATAGACACTTTTCTAAAGAAAGCAGACAGATGGCCTACAAGCACGTGAAAAAATGTCCACCATCTCTCAACATCAGGGAAATATAAATTAAAACTACAATGAGATATCACCTCACATGTGTCAGAATGGCTAAAGTCAAAAAGATAAGAAATAACAAGCGTTGGAGAGGATGTGGAAAAAGGGAATTCTTTTGCACTGCTGGTGAAAAATGTAAATTGATGCAACCACTGTGGAAAACAATATGAGGGTTCCTCAAAAAATTAAAAAATAGAACTACCATATAATTCAGTAATTCCACTGCTGGGTGTTTACCCAAAGAAAACGAAAACACTAATCTGAAAAGATATATGCACCCCTATGTTTATTGTAGCATTATTTGCAATAGCCAAGATATGGAAGCAGTCCAAGTGTCCATTAATAGAAAAATGGAGAAAGAAGATGTGGCATATATACACACACACAATGGAACATAGCTCAAGTATAAAAAAAATATGAGCTCTTGTCATTTACAACAACATGGATGGACCTGGAGGATATTGTGCTAAGTGAAATAAGCCAGACAGAGAAAGACAAATATCATATAGTTTCACTTATATGTGGACTCTAAAAGAACAGATGAACAAACGAACAAAAACAGACTCATAAATACAGAGAACAAATTTGTGGTTTCCAAAGGGTAATGAGAAGGGGGGCGTGGTGGGCAAAGTAGAGGAAGGGGATTAAGGGGTACAAACATCAAGTTATAAAATAAGTCGCAGAGATGAGAGTAAAGCATAGGAATATAGTTAATAATATTGTTATGTTGTGTGGTGACAGATGGTAAAAAAAAGAAAATATGATTCAAAAACATTTTATAAACATAAAAGAATATGTGTTAATTGCAGAAGAGTTTAAATTATGTCGTGCACACACATATACACACACACACATACTTACGGACACATGCATTTCATAAGATTGTATCATATTATTTCTCTAACTTATAGAAGAATCGTCTTCATCTTTCACTTCTCGGTTTCCAGGTTTGCAATGGCTTGGAGCAGCCCAGGAAGCAGCAGCGCTCTGATCTCAATGGACCTGTGGACAATAACAACATCCCAGAGGTAATTTTTTCCAAGGATAAGAGTTGTAGCTTAAGGGCCTAATATTAGAGGTACCCACTCCATCACAATCTGCTCACCCTCTCCACCATGTTCTCATCCCAGCCAGTGTCTTAAAAGCAAAGTTGGGTGTCCCTGTAGGAAAAGGAAGGAAAATTTCTTTCCTGCTGATTCAGGCTTATACTGCTGTGTGTTCGTGTATTTCCAATGGTGTGTGGGTTCGCGGGAAGGAGGATTCACTTGTGCTCTCTGGCTTGACAGAAACTTGTTCTACTCCATTATCTGACAGTTATGTTCTACGTTAGGGTTACTCAACAATGGCACCATTGACATTTGGGCCAGAACATTCTTTGTTGTGAAGAGCTGTCTTTTCCACTAAAGGATGTTTAGAAGCATCTCTGACCTCTAGCCACTAGATGCCAGTAGCCCACAACCTCTTCCCCAAGCTGTGATAGCCAAAAATGTCTGCAAATATTGCCCAATGTCCCCTTGGGAACAAAAATCCTGGTTGAGAACCATTGTTCTAAACCCACAACATGGTTTTGAAAAACAATCTTGTATAAACTAACACTGCCTTGACGGAAGTTGTTAAAAATGAGGCCTTAAACAAGTTATTTCCCTTTCCTGGATGACATAGTTTGGGTAGAATTTTCTAGCTTTGATGAAATAAGTGTGGCCACCCATAGAATGGTGTCCAGTATCCTTTATCTTGCTTTTAAAGATGGGCCCTGGTAATTTTCATGCCCACCAGTTGGAGAATCACTGGTTGTATGGTCTCTAAGCCTCCCTTCTAGCAGTGACATGCTAATCTGGGGATTCCTAAATTTTAGATGATGGCCTTTTGTACCCCATGTTTTTCCATGGGAACGTATTCCATGTTTCCTGCCTAAACACCATGGTGCCTGAATGCCATGGGTTTGCTTTCTGGAGCTGACTTCTTAGGAACATCAGACACTCAGTGGGGTTTAGCTTTTCATATACAGTACTCTTCTTAGCGTAGATCTTTCAGGCCATCTACTTACAACTGTCATGTGTTTGTTTTCTTTTCTTTCTTTCTTTCTTTTTTCCCCCTATTTCCTAACAGACAAAGAAAGTGGCATCATTTCCAAGTTTTGTGGCTGGTAAGTGACCTTGAATTTTCTCTTAGAAAATAGTTGTGTTTTTATCTCAAAGCATATGGTATGAGCATATTACCTTTGGTTTTCTCCTGCAAAGCTTGTGCAGAAAGTACACCTTCAAGGTAAAAACAGTGTTATAATAAGCAAAGGTGCTCAGGCATTTGGTTGTTGGAGCACTTTGTAAGCCCATACTGTTATGGAGGGGGATGGTTCAGCTGATCAGGGAATAGTCTGCTATCCTGTTGAATTACACCCTCAGTAATGGCCTCCCCCTTGACACTATTGACTGGATTAATAGATTGAAATGTGTCTGTATAAGCAGCTCATTATGATCTAACACTTTTGATTAGGGTGGATATACTTGCATCCAAATTCAATCTATTCCTTTTTTATCAGACTCTTCATTTCCCTCCATTCTCCTATCTTTTTTGAGGGGGTTAATATTGGATTTCAGCATTCAGTGTTGAGCTAACTTTGCACTGTCTGAATGGCCTCAGGGAAACTTGGGCTCCCTTTCTAAGGTCCTCCAATAACACCATCAAGAACCTCTTAAATAGATTTTCTTTAGCCAGGAGGCTGTTTCCTGCTGTTGATAGTGTTGCAGTAAAAAGTGTGACTTTTATTAATTCTTTCAGTAAGCTGGTAATTAATTTTTATGAATATTTATGAGAGTAAGGTAAATCAATCATGGGAGATAAATAACTTTAAACCTTTCCTACCCTGTTTTTGGTTTTTTTTTTTTTTTTTTTTAGTAAGGAGCTGATATATGGGAAACTGAGCCCCCCCAAATCTCCTTTCAAGGGACTAGTTTGAACCAGGACAACCCAGTTCAAACTGGTTGAAAATAAATTGACAGGCTCAACCCGATTTCGGCAGGTTCAACATTATATTGACTCAGTGTTGCTCAAACTAGATTAAAAACAATCTCGAACTGTGTGAATCCATGTTATACTGTTCAAATAAACTTGATTCCATTTTGACCAACTCAAGTAGGCTCAAGTGGGTTTTGCCCACTTGTTTACTGTGTGGTGCTTATGGTTAAAACTGGATCAAACTGTTTTTCATCAGGTCACAGTAGGTTATGATAATTCCAATCCACCTGGCTAGTTGTAGTATTTTTCAGGACCTAATGATTGGCAGGAAGAGACAACACCGACTCCGTGCCCCCACTGTAGGGTTGATTAGGTTCCTGATTCAGAGGAATCGACATCTCATAAATAAGGGAAGACACACCACTTTCCTGGGTGGTCAGAATGCCAGGATGGCTTGTCCTAGTCACACTGTTCCAGTGAGGTGGGCTCTTATGAATCCAAGAAGCTCACTTTTCAAGGTATCATGGTATCATTTGGGCAGAATTCCCTCAAACTGTCTAGAGGAATGATTTGGGCATTAGACTCCCCTGGCTCTTGAGTCTGCCCACTAACTGGAGGGGAGGATGGTGGAGAAGGATCAGAAAGCACTATCAATGCCTAAGTGTTCTGAGAAGTACCGCTCACTTGCAGCATTTCAGAAGACTCATTTTCTCGAGGCACCTGGGTGGCTCAGTGGGTTAAGCGTCTGCCTTCTGCTCAGGTCATGATCTCAGGGTCCTGGGATGGAGCCCTGCATCAGGCTTTCTGCTCATCAGGGAGCCTGCTTCCCCCTTCCCTCTGCCTGCCTCTCTACCTACTTGTGATCTCTTTCTTTCTGTCAAATAAATAAATAAAATCTTAAAAAAAAAAAAAAGACGACTCACTTCTCTGAACCAGCTTACACTGTTCTAAACCAAATCAAAACAAATGTGAGGTGCCTCAAACCAGTTCTGATGGGCTGCTTGTGACCAGCTCAAACCAATGTGGATAGCCTTAATTTAGAATTTCCTGGGGCGCCTGGCCGGCTCAGTTGGTTGAGTGTTCACCTCTTGGTTTCAGCTTGGATCATGGTTTCAGGGTCCTGAGATTGAGCCCCATGTCGGCTTCATGCTCAGTGGGGAGTCTCCTTGAGATGCTCTCTCTCTTCCTCTGCCCCTCCCCCACCCGCTGTCTCTTTTCCTAAAATCAGTGAATAAATCTTTAAAAAAAAAAAAAAAAAAAGAATCTCTTTTAGGCATGCCCGTGGAGTGGTTGTCAGGGATATTGGCCCCTGAAAACGTGAGGGTCTTAAACTGGGATGGCTCCACACATCCCCCTTGAGGGTGTTTCATACCCTCAGGCTCCCACCTAACTCCTGGACGGCTGTGTGGACACTCCCAGAAGAGTCCACCTGGCAGGCTGCAGTTCCTGCCTTATTCCTTCTGAGGAAGCGGCCCCATATCTACTTCAACTTCGGAGGCCTTATGAATCTGAATGTTTAGTTGAACCTTAAAACGCCTTGAAGACCTACTCAACAGCCTTCTCCTTGTCCCTCATCAGCCAGAGCTGTGCCACATGACCAGTGCCCAGGACTTCAGGGTTGGCTGGAGGATCAAGTATTTGGCTTTCCAGCGAGCAGGGGAGAAAATCTGGAGATGAGTGTTGAGGGAGCAAGCCCCTAATGTCTGCCATACCCCATCCATTTGGCGAGTGTTTCAAGGGTGAGGGAGCCCCCAGGACTTGTTCAGTCCTCCAGCTGTTAAGTCAGAAGAGTGGAGAAGACTCCATAGAACTGATGGGAAAGCAGGCTTTCCTCCTTGTCTGGGTCTGAGAAATCACACCGGAGGAAAACCTCCTTGGAGTTTTAAGGAGGGATGGCCTTAAAGTCCCAGTCTCAGCATATGCCTTATTTCACGCCTCGTAACTGTTAATAATAATTAGAGATAACAGTAATAGTCAAAGGGACATCATTTGACTGTTAACCTTTATTGGGTGCTTAGTGTATGCCAGCCCCAGGGATGTGTGCTGTGCCCCTTCTTCATGCCATCCATCATAGGAGGGCTGATGCTTCCCCCCATTCTAGAGGTTAGGAAAGTGAGGTTCAAGTAACTCATCTGGGGTCTGATGGCTGGTGCTCTTAGAACCATATCTGGATACTTTGCAGCATAAGCTCCTCACCAGATGGTTTCCTACCTCCTTACCATGCCTTTGTATACCATCACCACCAATAATGAGGCCAGGGAATTCTTACTGGGTGCTTCTGTTGAGCAGGCACACTTCCTAAACATACTAACTCAATGAGCCTCCTAACACTAAGAGGTAGGTGCTGTTACAGATGAGTAAACTGAGCATGAGACAGGGTGTCACTTACTCAGAGTCACCAGGGATTGGAACCCGGGTGGGAGTCTGAGCTCATCACCCCTGTACTGGACTACTTGAGCAACCCTCAGCATGTGGCAGGTGAAGGAAAGCTTTCACCTGGAGAAGACATGTGGTTCAGGTTCCAGGGAGCCCACAGGAGGAGAACCTTCCAGAAGTCAGAGTTGTTGGTCCCTCTCAGACTCAGAGTCGCAGCCCTCTCTCATCAGAGACACCTGAGGGAAGAGGCCCCCATGACCACCATCTATAGGAGAACACTCCAGGATCCGTTGACCCTCTTGGCCCTTCTCCGACTGGGAAGGTTGATGCCACAGAGTAAATCTTGTAAAAGGCCCTGTTGAACAGAGGACTCACCACCTTCCTTGTGGGGAAGAGTCCTGGAGTGGTGAGGAATGGCAAGACCCATAGGATGTCCCCTACTACGGGTCATGGAGGCTGGCAGTGGCATGAGTCCAAGTGGACCAGATGGTTGTCTACCTCTGAATGAATCTATGTAAAAGTCTACCTTTTCTGTAAAACCAGAAATGGGTTCATTAAGACCAAAAGTTTGGTGCTGGTCCCAAGCAATGGAGCCTAATAATGGCAGCCTTCAGACAAAACCACAAGGGCTGATAGATAGAATTCTGCTCCTCATACTGTTCTAAGCCAACAGCCAAAGCTCATTCGAGATGTCCTGAAACATAGCCCACCCCACCAATAGCTCTAGCTCTGTGGTAGAATGTGGCTTGTCCGCAGGTGTCAGGGCCCTGGGATCCCTTACAACCTGTCTCTACTTTGAAACTTCCCACCTGTGGGAACCCTGGGACCCCCCCCATCCCTGCCAAGCTTGCCCCTCACACCTTCTTTCTCCTGGGAGTCCTCACAGTGATAAAGCCACTTGGTTATTATCATGCAGTTGAACACATATGATCCGACCTCTTAGAAATGGGCAGTTGGAGTGAACATGTTCAGATGAGACCGCTAAATTGAAGGCCCCTCCCATCTCTTCCTCTTCAGCCTGTCAGAGTGGCCAGTCTCCTAAGCCACAAAGCAGGCCTGAGGGGATGGGTGGACATGGGTCTGGGGTGCTGTTGGCATGAGGACGGAATAAGGTAGATCCCAGGGACCAGCGGGGCCCAGAGCATTCCAAAGGAAGGTTATGAAAACCAAAATGACTTTCCTTTTTTACAAATAGTGTTTGATCTTGTCCAAATGGAGTAATGAATAGGGATTAGATAGCTTTTAAAATAGGAATTTTTATTCACTAGAGGTTTGTTAAGGTATCTCTGAGTAGTTCTTAGAAAAAGCCAGAAGCCATAAGAATTAAAAATGCATTCTACCTTGGAAATCCTTATTTCCCTTCTCTATCTTCATATCCCTGTACTTGTCCCTTTTCTGCCTGCACATCCCAGACCCCTAATCCCTCTCTGCAATAGAAGCTACTGTTGAGTCCCAGTAACTCCTTCCAGAAATTTCTTAGACATATACAAAACTATAGACCCTTTTCTTAAAATAGAGATTACACTTGGAAACATGGTCTGTCTTTTGCTTTTCATTTCTTTTTTTTTTCTTAAGTTTTATTTATTTGACAGAGAGAGTGCACACGTGAAAATGTGCACAAGCAAGCAGAATACCAGGGAGAGGGAGAAGAAGAAGCAGTCTCTCTCCTGAACAGGGAGCCTGATGTGGGGCTTGATCTCAGGACCCTGGGATCGTGACTTGAGTCAATGCTCAATGGCAGATGCATCAATGGCAGATGCTTAAAGACTGAACCACCCAGGCACCCTGCTTTTTCATTTCTCAGTACCTCTTGGAGATAAGCTACTATACAGCCTCCTAATTATTAAGTGGCTGTCCAGGGTTCAGGTTCATGGACATACGATGGGTATTAATCAGTCCCCAGTGGACCACTTGGTTGCTTCTGGTCATTGCAGCAATGAGCAGCCCCATGGATGTGTCTCCGTGTTCATGTGCTGTGTTCCTTCATGGAAGCTGTTCCTAGATAGAGCAGGGTTGCGGGCCAGCCACAAGCCAACTTGGGTAGAAATGGCCAAGGAGGGAGAGGGAGGGAGACAGGTGCCACCAACACTGTGAGCCATCCAGCTGTTTGGTCGTAGCCAGGCCAATGGATGAAAAGTGGCATATTGTTGGTTTCACACTCACATCTTCCATTGGCAGTGAGGCCAAATGCTGTTTCATGTATTTACAAGCCATTTGTGTTTATGTTTCTAAGCACTGTCTGTTTCCTTTGCCCACTCTTCTATCGGATTTTCCATGTTTCTTATTGATTTGCACTGTTCTTTACATTTAAAGGAAATTTGCCCTTTGATTTATTGTAAAAGTTTTCCCCAAGCTACCATCATCTTTTGATATTCTTGCATTTTTAAAGTTTTTATTTAAATCCCAGTTCGTTAACATAGAGTGTTATGGATAGTTTCAGGTGTGCGATATGGTGATTCGGCACTTCCATACATCACTGAGTGCTCATTGCAAGTACACTCCTTCATCCCCATCACCTGTTTCCCCATCCCCCCCCTTGCCCTCTAGTAACTATCAGTTTGTTCTCTATAGTTAAGAGTCTGCTTCTTGGTTTGCCTCTCTCTTTCCCTTTGCTCCTCTGTTTTGTTTTTTAAATTCCATGTACGAGTGAAATCATACGGTATTTACTTTTCTCTGACTTAATTCATGTAGCATAATACTCTCTAGCTCCATCCACATCGTTGCAAATGGCAAGATTTCATTCTTTATTATGGCTGAATAATATTCCTCTGTGTGTGTGTGTGTGTGTGTGTGTGTGTGTGTGTGTGTACTACCTCTTCTTTATCCATTCATTAGTTGATTGACACTTGGGTTGTTTCCATAGTTTGACTATTGTAGATAATGCTGCTAAACACATTGGGGTACATATATCCCTTTGAATTAGTATTTTTGTATTCTTTGCATAAATACCAATAGTGCAATTGCTGGGTTGTAGAGTATTCACATTTTTAACTTTCTGAGGAACCGCTGTGTTTTTACTTTTTCAAAAAATGCATTTTATTTTACTGTTATTATTATTATTTTTAGAGAGAGAAGAGAGTGAGCACAAGTTGGGGGGAGGGGCAGAGGGAGAATGAGAGAGAGAATTTTAAGCAGACTCCATGCTCTTTGCAGAGCCTCACGCGGGGCTCAATCTCATGACCTCAAGATCATGCCCTGAGCCAAAATCAAGAATCAGTCATTCAACCAATAAGCCACCCAGGTGCCCCTCCATATTTTTACTTTGCTGAACATTTTATATAGTCAATTGTATTCATCTTTTCCTTTGAAGTTACTAAGTTTTTGAGATTAATATGACCTTTACACTCTTTTTTTTTAAAAGATTTTATTTATTTATTTAGAAAGAACGTGCAGGAATGGGGGGAGGGGCAGAGGGCTAGAGAGCACCTCAAGCAGACTCCGTGCTGAGCATGGAGCCAGACACGGGGCTCGATCCCATGACCACGATCTGAGCTGAAATTAAGAGTCGGACACAAACAACTGAGCCACCCAGGTGTCCCAACCTTTACACTCTTACTGTTACTTTTTTTTTCCTTCTAGAACTTTTATGATTTTTTTGAATGAGTTCCATATTTAATTTATCTGGAATTTATTTTGGTATATGGATCCAGAAAGAATTACGTTTTGAGCATTTTCTTCCAAACAGCTAACCATTTGTGTCGAAACTATTCCATGAATTCTTCCCTCTCTGATTTGAAATGCTGCCTTTATCATATAATAGATTGTCCTTTATACCTAGGTGTGTTTTTGGATCTTCATTGAGGTTCCAGAACCAAGCTGCTTTATTTAACTGAGGAATTATAGTGCATTTTATTACCTGGAAGACTAATGCCTGCCTTCTGTCACCGTCATTCCTGTTCAGAACTTCCCTGGATTCTCTTCTGTATTTTTGCTTTCCGTAGAACCTTTAGAATTGGCTTATCAGTTACACAATAAAAATTCCCATTGGCGTTTTTATTTGACATGCATTACATTTATCTTTATGTTAGTATATGAAATGGCAGAAGCCTCCATTTGAAACCTTGGTTGGGAAATGTAGGCCCTGCTGATCTCTCTGACTCTGGCCAACAGCCTCATGAGTGACCCTGGACGTGGAGCCTCCCTGTTCTGGATGGCTGCAGCCTTGGGAGAGTCCCTGAGCTAGAAGCACTCAGCTCAGCTGCACCTTGGTCCCCCTCCCCACAGAAACTAATAAATCTTTGTCATTTTCAGCTGCGAAGTTTTGGGACAATTTGTGATGCGTGTATATAGATAACTAATATCCTATGTTTTTAAGATCAAGCATGTCGTGATTCGTACTGATTTTAAGATAAAATGCATCATGATTCATATTGTCAGGACTGTAGGGTTTTTACATTTGTACCTTTTCCCCGTTCTCAAGGACACCCACCTAATTCTGCATTTGTTTTATTTCATCAATCATACAGTAGTCTCAGAGTAATAAGACCAACATCACCAAGGACATGTGATTATAGATACAATTCAAGATTCATTTGCATTGACTTTGGTCTTCAGAAGATAGCCCAGGAGGGATGTACTGTCAAATTACTGTATTTTAAAATCATTCAGAATAGTTCTCTTCATTACCATGTCACGACTGCATACACATTTAGATGCATTTTTTTTTCTTTAGGAATTTGCTTTTTTCATGGAACTTTGTTTTATAATTATATAAAATACTTACATGGTTCTGAAGTCAAGTATAGAAAACAGGGTGTGTGCAAAGGCATCTAATTTCTTACCCCATTACCCCGCCTCCCAAATCCTTTCCTCCTGCTAGAGATAACCAGTTTTAACATTGCACATATTTTTAGTATCTTAGGTGAATCTTCCTCTTTCTTAGATAAATGGTAATGAGTTAACACCCTTTTCCCCATCTTTTTTTTTAAAAAAGATATTTTATTTTATTTTTTTTTTAAGATTTTTTTTATTTATTTGACAGAGAGAAACACAGCGAGAGAGGGAACACAAGCAGAGGGAATGGCAGTGGGAGAAGCAGGCTTCCTGCAGAGCAGGGAGCCCGATGCGGGGCTCGATCCCAGGACCCTGGGATCACGACCTGAGCTGAAGGCAGCCGCTTAACGACTGAGCCACCCAGGCGCCCCATTTTATTTTATTTTATTTGACATAGAGAGAGAGCGCACAGTGAGAGGTGGGCGGGTAGCAGAGGAAGAGGGAGAAGCAGTCTCCCTGCCAAGCAGGGAGCCTGATACTATGTGGGGCTCGATCCCACGACCCCGGGATCATGACCCAAGCTGAAATCAGGTGCTTAACCCACTGAGCCACCCAGGCGCCCCTCCATCTTCTTTTTACACTTAACACTAAGTCTTGGAGATCATGCTGAATTCTACACATTGCAGAGCATTGCGTCGAGGTGCCCGTGCTCTTCGGACAAACACCCACTGTGTGGATGGATGTCTCCTAAGCAAGAACATTTGGGCGGTTTCCAGGGTTTTGCTCTTAGAAATAGTGCCCCAGTGAGCAGCTTTATGCCTGTGCCTCTCCCTGTTTTGGGCCAGTTTTTGTATTCATTCTGCTCTTTCTGGGGTGTAATTCTCAGGTCTAAGCCTATGTTTAGGACATGCCTTGGGCAGATCTGTCCACAGTACTGAGCTTAGCATTCATCTTCCTTGACACTTTCTCTTCGTCTGGCAGCCAGTGACTTTATCTCACTTGGTGAGGGTCTAATGTTCCATGTTATGGAACTTCCACATCCTTTCCTTCGGTGATGACCCAGCCTGTCCTCCAGCCCAGGCAGGGCCTCTCCCAGTGAATGTTCCGAGGCTCTGGTTTCCCAGATGGCATCTTCTCTTTTATAGTAGCCCCCTGTATAGGGTCCCCTTTAACAGGGGCTTCCTGGAGGCCCAGCTCAGCCCACGGAAGTCCTGGCTGTCTGGCTCTGGGACAGGCTGGTGTGGTGTGGGTGGAGGGCCTGGTATTCAGGACAGGTGGAGCCCTGCCAGAGCCCAGAGACCACACCCCAGGTCTGCCGGTAGAAGGTCTGACCTGAGGTCCAATTTCATGATTCTGAGGTTCATTCCCTCCTGCCTCCTCAGCCACTCTTGACACAGCTTCCCTTCCCTGGGCCAGCTCTTGCCCTCATTTCGGTGGCTTGCCTGGTGTGTGTCCTCGGCACTGGGCCTGCCCTGCCCTGCCCCCTCAGAGCCGTGGCCCCTCCTCCCAGCTGAGACCACGTCCCTCCCTGTGCTTGTGACCCTCACCCCATCTGATGTTTTCTCTCCTGTATCTTCCACTCTTCCCTCTGCGGGCTTCTGAGAGCATCAGTCCCAGCCCGCATGTGTCCATAGCCAGCACTACCACACGCCACAACCCTCTGCCCTGCTCTCCGAGATCACTGCTGGCTTCCTGGTCACTGTGCATAAGAAACGCAAGGGTTCCTTTCTTCTCCTGCTAGCATGGGCACAGCTTGGCCTGCCCCCTGGGCACAGGGTGCTGGAGCTCGGTAGAGCTGGGTCCTGGGGCCTGTCCCCCCCAGCCCCCACCCCAATGATTCTTCTGTGTCTGCACCGATGCGTGGTTTATCAAGACCCCTGAGTCCAGCTGCCTCCTGAGTGCCTTTGGAAGACTCCCAGTTTCCTGCATCTAGACTCACTGAGAATCCCCACCCCCAAGGCCAGCTCCCTCCCCAGCGTCCTCTCCTCGTAGCTGCAGCTTTCTCCACCCCATGGTACAGCCTGCCCTTCCAGCACTCCTCCTGTGAAATCGAACCTCCAGAGTGGATCCAGTGTGTTGCTGTCTCTGGCACCATCATAATGTTGGTCCACACCATTACTACCACCACCACCATCATCATCATCATCATCATCATCACTCACTCACTTGCTAGGATAGCTGCAGTAGCCTCCTAGATGCTCTCCCTTCTTCCCCTCTGTGGTTTGCCTCTCTGTGGCCAGAGTTGCTTTCTAAAGACAGAGAGGTCGGGCCACTTCCCTGACCAGTACTCTGCAATGACAGTCCTTGGTGCAGCCCCAGGATCTTCACCTCCAGCCAGCACTCTCTCTGCAGCCTCAGCTTGTTGCAAATGCTGGCCCGCTCCATGCACCTGGGCAGTTTGCACATTTTGTAGCTTTTGAAAGGAGCTATACTCTGTCTATACCCCAGGGCCTTTGCACCTGCTCTCACCTGAGCCTCGAAAGCTCTCTTCTTTTTTCCTTCTATGGTTTTTTGATCCCTTTGCATCCTCCAGGCCTCAGCTCAGAGAGCAGCTGCCCCCAGTTTCTTCTCAAGGTCATTCTCCCCTGTTGCTTCTTCACTGGTACAGTGTCCTTCCTTCATGGCATTTACCATGCACCATCCTGATGCATTTGTTTGATGACTGTGTGACTGATGTCAGCCTGTGAGCTCCATGTTTTCTGTCTTCGTGCAAGGGCTCTAACATCCTTATTAGTGCCTGCATTAGTGGCAGTGGTCTTGTACAAAGTCATTTGACCCCATGGGAACTGTCCTTATTTGTAAAATTGGGACACTGAGGTCTGCTTCATGAGGTTATTGAGGACCGAGTGGAACTAGACCCTTGTTACATGCAGAGGTCTCGTGTGTCAGGGGTGGGGGCTGTTCTCGGTGACCTTTCAGATGCACACTCACACGCCCATCCTCGGCTGTGCTCTGGCTCCACCCAGCAGTCCCCTGCCCCCAAGACAAGCGGAAGCAGGCCCAGGTCTTGGAATTAATGAGATCATCTGGATCCAGGCCACTTGTGGGAAGCCTCTGCCCACAACCCACCTTCAGGATAATTTCCCCCAAAGGTGTCAGGGACAGGGGCTCCAAGGCATCACCCTGTGGGACCTCCCACCTCTCTCCCTGCTCAGAGAGGTCCACAGGGCTTAGATTTTCCTACAGCCGTTTCTGACGGAGGCTTTCTCCAGGAGGGAGGAGCCTGGTACAGCCTATTTTTCACGTCCAAACTCTCAGGATACAACCCGCATATGCTGATGCTTGAACAATCTATATCACAACAAGAAAACAGATAGGAGAACTCATTCTCTGGGGACACAGGATCGCCTTTACACCTCTCTTTATCTTTTGTCGTTCTGTCTCCCTCTGGTGGTCTCGGCCTACAGTTAGTTCAAAAGTTGAGCCAAAGAAGAACAATTTATGCCCGGTCGTGGAGGGCCTGCTGCTTTAGTATTGTCACGAAGCTGTGTGATTTGTGGTTCCGCATTTCATGATTGGAGTTGAGAGCCGTGTCTGCGAGCCTGAGACGCCCGCCTACCCACACTGGCCACTCTTTGCTTCCTGCTAAGTGTGTGCAGGTGGGAGTGGGTCTGACAGGCAGGCAGGAAGCTGGAAGCACTGGTTTTTGTTTTGTATTGTTTCCTTTTTGAAAAAAAGAGCAAGGCAGGAATGACAAGAGCCTCCGGCAGAGGTGGGCTGGGGAGGTGGGCATCTTTTGGAGTTGTAACAAAGACCGGAATCTTTCGCCGGCCTCTTCCCAGGAAGCAGGTACCCTTGGGTGCTGGCAGTGGACCCCCACTGCCCGGGATGGGGTGCCCTTCGCACCGCACAGGACTCTGGGTCCCCAGATCTGCTGGGGCTCATTCCGGGGGTGGGGGGTGAGGGGGCCAGCTTTTAATGTATCTACTCAGGGACATAAACTAAAACAGGATGTGAATTTCAGAAAGGTCTGCTGAGCTGCCCCAGGTCACCGTGCAATGTGGCAAGGGGAAAGGCAAAGGAGAGTGGCCTCGGAGGGTGGGAATCCATTCAAAAGGGAAGGGCTAACCTCCCACCCTCAGGGACGGGTTTCACGGAGAGCCATTCGCCTCCCGCCCCGCAGATAGGGTGTGAGGACCCTTGTCCAGGCCCAGGCCGCAGGTGCTGGCTGAGGGCGTGGGTGCTGTGGGGGAGCAGTTACCCCAGGACTGTTGGGACCACCCGGAATTTCCTGCAGAACACAGTGGCACCATCTACTGGTCAGTAGTGGTCACTGCAGGGAGGACACGCAGCTCGGGCCTTGCTATGGGGTGACAGTCAGCAAATGATGGGCACTTAGAACCACACTCACTGGAAGAATGAAGCCTGAGGGGAAGATGGCGTCAGACAATAAAAATGGACACACTTCAGTCAGAAGCCCTGAAGGGCAGAGTGGGAAGTGCCACCATGTTATTGGCCATCCCCTTTCCCTCTATGGGAGTGGCACGTGCCTTCCCCTAGCTAATGACAGGTGCCAGTGGGCCCACAGTGCACACCAGGGCTGCTAATGGATGGACAGGGAGGGGTTCCTCCCTCCACACCCTTTCCCATTCTGCAGCCACCCCCCTCCCATCCCCTACACCCCTCCCTCCGTGTCACCAGCCCTGGCCAGCTGGAGGGGGGGTGTCATCTCCAGAGCCAGGACCAAGGTGCTGACATGGAAGGAGCAGCTGTGAGTCTTGCCCTTGGGACCTGGCGCTTTGTAAAGAGCCAGCCCTACCCGGGAAAGCAGGTGCTGCCCCGTCCAGGAGCTGCTTGGGATCTTCTTCTCTCCCTCCTTCCCCGACTTCAGCTTCAAGTGTTTTAAATGACCTGCCACCTCCCACTGCCCTGTGGGGTACCAGGTTTGGAAGAGGTTTAAACCACTTTGTACGTGCAGCGGCGGGTAGGGGGGGGTCCCTCACGTCGATGACGGTGGAGGCCGCCATGTGGGATGTGGCCGCCTTTGGGTCTGGCCCCTGCTCTGTCCCTTAACATCAGTGTGACTGTGGCATCCCTTTGTCATCTGAACCTCAGTGGGCTGTCAGGCTACATGCCCATAAGGCCATGTGAGTGCACTCACTGGCCTCGGACCCTGCCCTCTGTCATTGCCCGAGCAGCTGGGGGCAGGGATGTAGCCCGGAGCTGGGGCCCCAGTCTCTGGGGGTCTGCTAACGTCAGGATGACAGAGCCAGGCGAAGCTGCCCTTGTCCCCTCACATGCATGGGCCCCTGAACAGGAACACTGTGTTTAGGGGCTCAGGGACTCCTGCCTGTTCTCTGAGAGAATGAGAGGAGGCCCCGTGCAGTTTGCGGCAGGGGAGTTCTAGAAGGACCCTCTCGTGAGATGGTTCAGGTCTTAGTCTTGCTGCTCTAACCAAGCACCCGAGGCTGTGGGGTTTATAAACAATGGAGGATGGAAGTCCCAGATCGGGGTGCCCATGAGGTCGAGTTCTGGGGAAAGCCCCCTTCTGGGCGACAGATGGCCTTCCCTTTGTGTCCACATGTGGCAGAAAGTGGGCAAGGCTGCTCCCTCTGGGGTCCCTTTTCTCAGGGCACAGATCCCACTCCTGAGGGCTCTACCCTCCTTGACCTCCCAGATCACCTCTCAGAGGTCATACTTCTGGTGGGGGGGCGGTGTGGTGAGGGCTTCCACGTCAGGATTTTGGAGGGACACAGGCCGTCCACTGCCAGTCACACGGACTGTTTGAAGGCCATCCTCACTCAGGGCCAGGATGGAAGGAGGCAGTGGCGCTGGCAGAACTGGAGAGAAGCAGACTTGGGATGAGTTTCATGGCAAAGTGGAGGGACAGCCCTCGAGGGGGTGGGATGGCTACGGGGTGAAGGCCTGTGTTCCTGGGAAGGGGCGGGGTCTGAGATGAGGAACCGTAATCAGGGCCCAGACGGAGGTGAAGGAGGATCATGGCTCTGCTTTGGACACGCGAGAGGGGGCCGTCCCACAGGGGGAGCCAGCAAGTAGGCCGTTGAGTATGAGAGCTACAGTGTCAGAGGCCATTGAGGTTCAGAGAGCTACAGTGTCCTTCACCAGCACCGAGTCCCCAGGCTGTCAGTGGCCTCGTGGGGGAGGACGAGCCTGCAGGGAGTGAGAAGGAATAGCCAGAGAGGAACGAGGAGATGACCACAAGGTCCCCCGATGTGAGGGCATGGAGGCCGAGCATAGTGTTTGCATCGGTGGCCTTGGAGCAGGGAGGTAGTGGCCGGGAGGGACGTGCTGACAAAGGGGTGCAGGACAACTAAGCAGTACTTTCTGGACATTTGCCTTCCAGAGGGAGAAGGGAGCGGACCCACAGGAGCCGGGGATGTGGGGAGGGAAGCTGTTGAACCCGCCTGGGGACACGGGAGGATATTTAAAAGCTGTAGGAAGACCCGGAGGATAGGACTTGGTTCAGAGAGGGATGGGGTTACACGGGGAGAGGAGGTGATGCTCTGTTGAGTACAGCCAAGGGAGGGGCAGCTAGGAGTTCGAGGAGATGGGAGAAGGATGAAATGGTGCTTGTGCAGAGGGAGAGGGGCTCTTCTCATTGGTACCTTTCAGGGTCACCAGCATGTTTCGAGAGCATTTTGGCCCATGAATTTGGAATGGAATCAGTCTGCCTTGCTGGGCGGCTCTGGCTCTTTCCAACTGCAGGCCCGCAGGTAACAGGTGGTTGGAGTTGTGCCAAGGCCCTGGGGCCGACAGGTGGGATGTGGGGCAGAGAATCGTGGATGTTGGGCAGATGTTATGGGACTGGTGGACAGTGGCATCCAGGTTTGGCAAGTTGATGCTTTTAGCAGCAGAGTGGGTCAGAGGGGAGAACACGGTTCCCCACAGCTGGTTGAGGGGAGGGGTCCAGAGGGGACTTCTGGCCACGGGGACCAGGGAGCCACAGGAGAGCCAGCCCCGTGGACCCTGGAGTGAGGGGGAGCCTGAGAGCCAGAGCCAAGGTCCCTCAGAAGGAGGGGTGTGGCCAAGAGGCGGGCAGGGAGAGGAAAGAAGGCAGTGACCTGGAAAGGAAGGTGGTGGGTCTCAGAGGAAGGCTGAGCGATGGTCTGCAGGTTACAGACTGTGGACCCAGGGCTGAATCCTCTCAGCCACTTGGGTCTGGAGTACAGCTGTGCCTGCTCATAGACAGATGGCCTGGGGCTGCTTTGGTCCTCTGGATACAGAGATGACAGTTTGCACCCAGACCACAAAGCCCAAGATATTTTCCATCTAGCCCCTCGTAATAAAGTTTTGCTGACCTTACCTACAGCTGTCTGTCCAGGACAGGAACCACTAGCCACATGTGGCTATTCCTCTGTAAATTAATTAGATTTCATGAAATTTAAAAATTCATTTTCTCTTGCAGTAGCCCCAGTTCAAGGACTCCAAAGCCACATATGGCTCGTGGTCCCCGTATTACACATCACAGAGATAGAACATTCTACATCATGGCAGAAAGTTCCATTGACAGCACCGGTCCAGAGGCAGCAGGGGGGGAGCAAGGGCCATGTCACCCCGCCTGGATCTGAGATGTATGGGATGCAGGGACCTACCCAGGCGGGCATGTGACAGGACCAGAGCCCTACAGCCCAGATGTGGAGAAGAAGGCCCAGAAGAACTGGAGGGTAGCAGGGAGTTTCTGCTCCCTGTCCTGATTCCAGAGGGCTCTGGGGCAGGCACAGAAATGCCATCCAGTTTGGGAAAGTGCGTCTCTGGGATTGCAGCATCCGGTTGTCCCCTTGGAGGCTGAGATTCCCTGTGTGACAGCTGCCCGAGGTCCGGGGATTGTCCTCCTGAGCCATGCACGCGGACTTTTCTGGCCTGGACATTGAGTTTGCCTTGTTCCTTGCACCGCACACCATGCAGCGATGAGGGAAGGAGACTGGCCTTCCTCTGCTGACTGCGGATTGTCAGCCCTCCACTTTTGTCCCCTGTCCCTGCGGCCTTAATCCTTGGTCCTCTGGGAGGATGCTAACTGTGCCCTTATCAGTTCCAGGGCCCTGTGAACCAGAAGACCTCATTGATGGAATCATCTTTGCTGCCAACTACCTGGGGTCCACCCAGCTGCTGTCAGAACGTAACCCTTCCAAAAACATCAGAATGATGCAGGCACAGGAGGCCGTCAGCCGGGTCAAGGTACTGATGGGCTCAGCCGAGTGCTGGTTTGGCCAAGTCATTAAAACTAATGGGGCCCGGCGGGAAGGGCGGGTGGTCCGAGGAGGTGCCCCCTCTGGGCAGGACCGGGTCTGTGGATGCTGCCAGCCCCTGGGGGCTGAGAAACCATGTCGGGCCCCTCGTCTGTCCTCGCTGTGCCCTGACCTCCTTCATGGAGGCACAGGGACACGAGCCCATGGCGGTCAGGAGAAGAGAACATAGCGCCCAGGGCCCTCCTGCCCCACACCCCAGTCCTGCTCCTCTGCCCAAGAGCCCGGTGCTCCCTGTGCTTTTCTGCCCACATTGCTGCATCCCCAGTCTCGCCCCCGTGGATCCCGGCGGTGGTTGGTGATTCCCAGCATCCGAGGGACACATGTGGGGACTTCTCGTGGTCAGCATGCATGCTTTGCAGAAGTGGCGGTCACCCGTCTGTCCAGCCCCTGTGGGGGCTTCCCCTGAGCACAGGGTCGGAGTCCCAGGGGCTTGACCCCAAGACCTAAATAACATGGCTGCCCTTCCTTCTTTCCTTTCTTCCTTCCTTTATCTATTTTTCTTTTCTCTTACATGCTGCGCAGAGGATGCAAAAGGCTGCTAAAATCAAGAAAAAAGCGGTGTGTAGGGCTGAGGGCACTGCCTGGGTTTCTGGGCCTCGTCCTGTGCAGTTTGGGGGGGCGGCCCTGTTTGTAGGAACACACATCACGTGGCAAACAGCTTTTTCCTCTTCTCTGGGTAGATAAATAGTAGACTTTTGAACAAAACAACAGACACTGTTTTTTCTTTAATTTTTAACCACCCACTTACGGAAGAATCTCATCATTGCCCTTTTGGCAGATTTCTTGTTGAGTCTCTCCCATGCTAGAACACGGCTGTTGCCGCAATGTTCCTGCTTCACGAAGACGTTTTTACAGGTGACATTTGCTGAGAAGACCATGTGACACATTCAGCACTTAGGCCCCCTGTACATAATTAAATTGTTCTGATATTTAAAGACTCATTAGGCTTAATTTACTAGATCAGGATGATGATGAGAAGGTCACTTTGAAATCAGAGGGGGAGATGAACCATGAGAGACTGTGGACTCTGAGCAGCAAACTGAGGGTTTAGGAGGGGTGGGGGTGGGGGGTTGGGCGAGCCTGGTGGTGGGTATTGACGAGGGCACGTATTGCATGGATGTAGTGCATGAACAATAAATCTTGTAACATTGAAAAAATAAAATAAACATATTTGGGGGAAAAAATAAACTTCGTCTTTCCGGCACAAAAAAAAAAAAAAAAGAAAAAAAGAAGGTCACTTTGCCCACAAGATGCATTCCCCACTGGAAAGAGTTGCTATGGGGCGCCTGGGAGGCTCAGTCAGTTAAGCATCTGATTCTTGCTCTCTGCTCAGGTCTTGCTCTCAGCCTCCTGAGCTGAGGCCCCGCATTGGGTTCCACGCCCAGCGAGAGGTGTGCTTAAAAAAAAAAATGAAACGGCGAGGGGACAGAGTTTCTGGGCATGAGCCAACTCAAAAAAAAAAAAAAAAAAAATCAAGTTGACCTCCAGTCATTTGTTTGTAAACCTGATCACTTAGTAAATGCTGGGTCCTCCTGATACAGGAAATCTCAAATCTTTGGTGTCAGAAGGCACAGATTTGGTGCAGGCTTGTTGCTTAAAGGGCAAGAGATTCAGTCCTCTGTTCGCCACCTAGAACACCTTTTTCTGGCTGCGTGCCAGAGGACTTTCCTCCTGTGATGAGACTTCTCTCCCTGTGATATTTGCTCTTTGCCCGGTGGTATCTTTTTGGAGTCCTTGAGCTGTAGGAGAGGAAGGAACTCACTCATCTCCCTCTTTCCCACGAGCTTTCTGCTAGGTGTCTCCAGGCATCCGAGATGGGTCTGGCTTTGCAGAGCTGTGGCTGGGGTATGCTTCCCCACCAAGGGAGAGGGGCTCCCAGGCTGCAGTTTGCCCAGGGCACCCCTGGGCTGCCCCAGCACCAGGTGGCTGGAGCGGGACTCTGGTCCTCAGTGTGCCATCCAGGGAGCCCAGAGGGGCCCGGAGCAGGCGAGTCCAGCCCGGAACAGCCTCCAGACCTGCTGAGGGGAGCTGGTTAAATTCCTGGAAAGCAGTTCCTCCCCAGCCGGGGGCCCCTTCTCTGGTCTGCTCACGTCTGGCCAGGCAAGTGCTGAGAGGAGGGTGCATCACGAGTCTGGGTCAGGGACGAAGCAGCATCCCCCGCACAGCTAACCTGGGGTGACTATGGGGTCATGGCTTCCCATCCACAGACGTGCCACCCCGTTGTCTGGTGGCCTCAGTTGGATTCCTGCTATTGACATGCCCCCTTTCTTCCAGCAGAGAGTATCACGGGGCGAGCTTTGCTGTCCCCTGTTACCGATCAGGTTTTGGCTTTCTCCATCCACCCCCAGTTCGAGCCCACTCCCCTCCGTGTTTGTCCCTCTTCTCCCATCGAGGGCACAGCACTCGAACTTCCTCCAGAAATTGTCACTAAAACCAAGTCCACCTGCAACTTTTCTCTCTCTCTCTCTCTCTCTCTTTTTTTTTTTTTTTGCCTCTGGCCGGACCTGCTTTTTTAAGCAAGAGGGTTTCGAGGAATAATCCCATAACATGTAACGTTTGAAAGTATGTGGACCTACGTGCTTAGATACACGTTAGAATATAACCTGGTTTTTCAAATCAGAGAAAAAGTAGTCCCTCTACATTCCTGCCATTTTCAACTGGATTATTTTGAACTGTATTTTTTTTCTTCTTTTAAAATCAGTTAAAAGCAGTGTCACGTCATGGTGGGCTGAAAGCCCAAAAGACCTTTTTCCTTGAAAACTGAGCTGCAGCTCAAATTTATCCATATTATACAGGGCCTCTCTGCAACTCCGATATCTTGAGGAATTGTCAGCAGGGGGATTTTAGATTTCAGATTTTGTAGCCAGGAATTAAATCACAGTTTCTGCTCTTTTGAAGTGGAAGATATGCCACCGTGGGCTCCCAGTGACCATAAAGAATTTCTTACGCCAGTGGGTAAACCGAAAGATTTTGTATTTCATTGCCACTGTGCAGTAGTAATTAAGATTCCCATGGTTGTAAAAACCAATGAAAAGCCGTCCTGGTTTAGAGCAGAGCCTGAATAAATAGTTCACTAAGCTTCTAGAACATTCCATGGACACATAAGCAGTGGCCATAGGATGAACACATTCCAGGAGCTGATGAAACAAGGGTGTTTGTGTGACAGCTTCTTCTGGCTTTTCCCATGTTGCTGGGAGGGCAGCACTGAGTCCCTTCTGGGGTCTTGATTCCCTTAGGGTTTTTGGAAGATCAGCATTAAGCCTGCTGGGGGGTTGACATAACTAGGACTATTTAAATCAGAAGAAGATGCTGACAATCTAATCCAACGCCTTTGAAAATTTCTTCCCCATTTCCTGGGGATATTTGGAATCCCAAATCCCGGAAACGTGTGCAGCCCGAGTACACAGACCCTGTGCCTTTGCCGAGTTTCATAAGCGTCCCTACAGTTAGGGAGTGGAGGGGCTGCGCTTTGGATGCTGGGACCCAAGACCCCAGGCGTCTGGCCCCCCTCCATGCTCAGGCTTCCGGAAGCTGTCTCCTCCCTCCTTCTTCACGCCCTGTGCAAACTGCCTTCAGAACTCACTTCGCTAGAGATTGCGCTGGAAGACGGCATGCAATTTAGATTTCCCATGGCTGCTCCAAGCCGGGGAGGCATTTCCCTCTAGGGGCCCTCAGGGTCATTAGTAAAATTGTCAGCCCTTTGTTCAAGTTAGTTTTTTTTGTTTTTTGTTTTTTTATTTGTAACAGTATCCACTGTCCTTTCTTAGAATTCGGAGGGGGATGCCCAGACCCTGACCGAAGTGGATCTCTTCATCTCCACCCAGAGGATCAAGGTGTTAAATGCGGACACACAGGTAAGCGTTAAAGACCATTGTTTAAAATCAGGTAATTAAACCCCCTTACTTCCCACCTCAGGGACCAGAGGAGGACGAGGTCTAGCTGCGGGAGAACTTTCCCTCTGGGAATGAGCTGAAGGGCTGTCCCTGAGGACAGTTGCTCCGGAGGACCTCCGGGCTTGAATGGGTTGTGGTTGTGGAATCTAGAGCAAGCTGCAGGGGGCTGAGGAGCACCTGGCAGGGAAGAGAAAAGCCTGCAGTGTAGGTGTGCTGGCGGCTGGGATTAAGGAGGCAAAATGAAGGAGAAGGTGTGGGGAGTCGGAAGCTGTGTGCTCACCATCAGGATTCTAGAAGGGCCTTCCTGCAACCTGTGCATGCCAGGCTTGGGGAATCGAGCGGGAGGGTGGAAAGGCCTAGTGAGCCCTCGGCCCTCCTCGGGGGTGGTGCTCCACCAAAGGTGGGAGAGGGGGCGCTGTCCTAAGATTTTCTACCTGTAAACCATTGTGCCCTGGCCAGCTTCTGCTCATTTTTCCTGGGCCTTCATCACTGCTGTTGGTGGAGAAGACAGATCTGTGAGGAGCAAGTGAGCTATGCCAGATAGAAAGGCCCGAGCACTGAGGAGGAAGAGGGCAGGAGGCCGGGGGCCTGGCCGAGGGAGGGAGGAGTCGGGAAGGCCTCAGTCAATGCCCTGTGCCTGAGGTTTGCTGAAGGAGAGGGAGGCCCCACTCACCTCCATTTCTGGGCCCGTGGGAGGACAGCCAGATGCCAGGGTAACGACCCCTTTGCTTCTTTGTCCTCAGCAAGTAATCTGTGTGGTGACCCTCCAGAAGTGTGGGGACCCTGTTCCCCGATACCCGTTTTGCCTGCAGGTTTTGCTTGTGTTGGTTCCAGCACTGGAAATGCAAAAATGGCACATTTCCCAATTATGTCACACTCTCCACTTTTATCGTCAGACCTGACCCCATACAGGAGACCTTTTGTCTCTTTCTCTTTCTTTTCACTGTGACCGATGGATTTTTTTTTTTTAACGTGTGTTTTAATTATTATCCTTGTTATTCTTTTTGGTGCTCTGGTGATCCCCAATTTGACCTTTAAACCGGATGCTGGGTGGTTTTGACATCTTCCCTTTAGTCGCTGATCATGTCCTTGCTTTCTGAGGCGGTGAGGTGTTCCAAGCTCCCCTTATGCGTCCCCAGCCCCAGACTTGGAATCAGCTGTTTCTTTGAAGAGCCACACACAGTTCCTTTTCGTGGGGAGCGATATTCCAGAAACAAAGACCCGGGTGCTGGCCGTGCTCACGGTTGCAGGGGTCTCACTGTTCCTGGGCCCTCACAACGAACGTAGACAGTATACGTGTTCTAAAATGCCCAGAGTTCATACTCGTACCTCCATCTGCCCGGGATCTGTGGCCAGAAATCAGAAATCAGCACCCTTGATGGTTCCCTGTCCAGTTCCCCTTCCTGAAAAGTGGCTCTTGTGGTTTGAAACCAACACCCCAACCCCCCCAACCTCCCCCCCCCTCCCCCGGGAAAACCTTGGCCGGGAAACAAATCAGCTCCTGGAAGACAGATGTGGGGTAATATCTGCTGTAAAAGTAGATTCTGTGAGGAAGAAAAGGGGCTTCCGAGGTTGCAGAAGCAGCCAATTCTTCTTTTGTGGAAAAAGCACAAAGGCATAAAAGACCAACTGATTAGTTTCTCAGAGCCTTTGTGTGCAGCCTTGTTAGGTAGGGGTCACGGGCAAGATGCTGGGGTGAGATTCCTGTCAGAAGACAAAAGCCATCAAGAGTAATGGACCTGCCAGGAGCTGAGGGAATTGAATGGCCACAGAAACCCATCGATCAGTCAGGGGAGCTGCCTCAGTGTCCCCTGACGGGGGCCAGCCCTGCTTGGGATTCCCGGGAAGACCTCATCTGTGGAAAACGTTGACCTGGTAGCCTTTCTCAGCTGCTAGGGAGAAGCACATGGCTTGCAGGGAAGCCACTCTTCTCCAGAACCACAGACAGCCCCTGCCAGCCTCCCTGCCCTTCCCCCAGCAGGGACAAGAGCGCCCCCTGTTGTCGTACCTCCAAGAAGCAGTGGGAGGGTCCTGTGGGGCAAAACCTTGACTGTGCATCACTTGTGTTCCCTAGAACAGTGATTCTCAACTGGGTTGATGTTGTCCCCCCAGGGACATTTGGCAAAGGCTGAAAATAGTTCTGGCGGTCACTTAGCAAGGGGGTAATGCTACTGGCATCTAGTGGGTAGAGGCCGGGGATGCCACTAATCATCCTACAGTGTGCGGGACAGCCTTTCACAATATAGGAGGACCCACCCCGAAGGGCATCAGCGTCCAGGTCGAGAAATCCCGAACTTGAGTGTGTTCTGATGGCTTCTTCTCCCTAACGTTCCCTGACGTGGATCCTCCTCGCTCCTGACAGGAGACCATGATGGACCACGCCTTGCGCACTATCTCCTACATCGCAGACATCGGGAACATCGTGGTGCTGATGGCCAGGCGCCGCATGCCCCGGTCGGCCTCGCAGGACTGCATCGAGACCACCCCTGGGGCCCAGGAGGGGAAGAAGCAGTACAAGATGATCTGCCACGTGTTCGAGTCTGAGGACGTAAGTAACCCTGCAGGCACGCTGCACCCCTCCCAGCAGCCCAGACCTCACAAGACCCCAGTGGCGTCCCTGGCTCTTTGGAAACCGCGTCTCAGGTAGAAATCTGGTGCATCATCATTGATGTCTCTAGTCGAATCAATTTTCTTTTTTTTTCTAACACTCAGAGTTTGCAGAGATAGTGAACGTAATTTTATTTCACTTTGTGAAATAATGTCCTTCGGGGCTGTTCGTAAATTGAACCCTGGTTAAACAGGCCAGGGGCGCTAACAAATTACTCCCTGACTTCTCGGTGGTTAAGATGCACATTTTCTACACACCAGGTGTGCATACAAGGAGGCAACCTCTGTGCCCGAGGAGCAGCTCTGCTTTTGCTCATGGCCATTTCACGTCGTAATTCGGGAATTTAAAATACTTCAGACTCGCTAAGAGACCATGAACCCTTTGACTCTTTCCTTCAGTGGAATGAGAGCATCTTTCTGAGCCTGGAGCTGGAGAAGGGAACCAGAGGAGAGAACAGGGGGCCAAGTGGTGAGCACAGGAGACAGTGGGCCAGGTCTCTCTGCTGCCCCCTGGCGGGCAGATCTTGTGGGTGTTGCCAAAGGAGAATTTTGAAAAGCCATCCCTTCTCCGTGGATACTTGGAAAGGGGCATTCTTGTTCACATAGGGGCTTGCAGGGCAGGGGTCTGAAGCAGAAGGGAATGGCCCCCAGATTTTTATATGTGAAGGCAGGACTGAGGTATAGTCCTCCTTTTGCTAAGCAGTTGAAATCATCTAGAAGTGCTTTGAAGCAATGGTATATCGATGGAAGAAGAAATTTAAACACAGACCCGCTGGTGCACACACAGATTCTTCTCTCCATGACCCACATCTCTGTGGGCACCTGGATGGGCACTTCCATGTGACTCGGGACTAGAAGATGTCTTAGAGACCTGGAGGGGAGAGATGGGCCCTCAGGAAAGGCTACGAATGATGGGCAGGGCAAGGCCAGTGGCAAAGGGTGAGCAGTCTGCTGGCAGAGAAGTCACAGGAACAGGGAAAGCCACGGGGCTCTGAGATGCCAGCCCCTGTGGACGGCTGCGGACTGAGGACTGGAGTCAGGGGTGCTGCTGCGGCCCCTGTGTTCTCCGTGCAGGGGGGAATAAGGCTGAGGGCCAGCAGAGGTGGGCGTGAGTGGGACTCTGGGTGGTCCCTGAAGGGGTGAAGGAAGGATGGGGTGTATAGCAGGATACTCAGCAGCTGCCCAGAGCACAGAACCTGGATGATGGCTCCGTCCGGGGGAGCTGCTGGGGCGAGTAAGGGGTCTGAGGGTCTGCCGACAGCAGATGGAACACCTGGAGAAAATGGAAGGTGGCATTAAGGATACCGGTGGCTCTTTCTGAGATTCAGTTTCCCTCTATGAGATGGGGCACAGGCACTCCAGGACTGAGACCAGGGTAGATGAGCCACACACGCGAAAGTGCTGAGGCAGTGGAGTGCTGGGGTATGGCAGCTCCCTTCCCCTCGCCTCACCTCCTGCAGGAGGCTGCCTCTGAGTGCCAAGGTGCCCATGTCAACCCTTCTCCGAGTCCCTGGTACTCCCCTCTGCCGATGCGGTGCTCCTGGCCTCATGGCATTGAACACCCACAGGCCCTGGCTGTGAGCAGGGGCCAGGGGAGCCCCTTGTCTGTAGGGTTCCCAGTGTGTCCCGCAGGCAGTCTGGGAGGGACACCAGGACACGGGGCGGATGGGGAAATGGGAGACTGCCCCCAGCAGTTGGTGGGCTCCTGGATTGCACCCCAAGGAACCCTGGCATGAATGGCTTCACGGATTGCACCCCAAGGAACCCTGGCATGAATGGCTTCACTGTCCCCAGGAGCTTCTATGGGGTGGGGTGGGGCCCCCAGGCAGAGCCCCAGACAGAGTCCCAGCGCATCGAGCACTGTTAGGCTATCCATGCAGGGCTGAAGGGAGCGATGCTCTCAGAACCCCTCCCTGTTAGGGGACTGCAGTCAGATGGGAACAGACCTGGAGGTTTGGGGACAGCCAGCGGCAAGCCTTGGGACCCCAGTGGGGCAGGGCAGGTCCTGGTCCCCAGTCCCCCCCACACCCTCTTCCATCCTTTTCCCGAGGCCTGACTCCCAGCCTCAGCCAAAGCCCTACCTGTTGCTCTGCTGCTCTCCAGTGTGCCACCCCTGGGCTCCCCACCCTCCAGGCCACATGTGCCCAGGCCAGGATCTCAGCTGGTGGCCTCCAGGGAAGGCAGCTCTGGCCAGTCCGCCCTAAGCAGCGTGACCAAAATGCTGGTCTTGGGAGTGAGCAGGGCTTATTCCTGCCAAGTAAACATCGGCCTGTCCTTCCTGTAAGCTATTCCGGGCCCAGTGTGGGAGGGCAGTTCAATCTAGACTCCGTACCTATTTCAGGAAGGCCTTCCACACTCCAGCTCTGCCTTCATCATCCCGCCCAACCTGCTTTGGTATAGAGACATACTCATTTGTAGCACTTAAAGCATGCAGTGTGTGGAGGGAGGAAGAGATTTAAGCACTGAGGTCAAAACCAGAGGCAAAGCCTGACCGTGACTTTTCAATGTTTAGGACTCTGCAGTGTCAAAGATTCAGTAACGTCTGCACAAATGGTTCCTTGTAGTGGAAGGATGTGCTTCACTCTGTAGGGTCTGTGCTGGTGTCTCTAGGTTTTGTGCTTCTCATCAGCCTCAGCTCAAAACAGCTACACCCCCGCCCCCCCCACCAAGAACAGCTAGACACACACCTGTCTCCCCAGTTGACATTGGGTTCTGTTGCGAAGGAGACAAAATGTTGGAGAGACAAGGTCTCTGTGACCTTCCTCCGTAAGCACACCTCAAGTCTATTTTTGGAATAATACAGAAGGAAAGAAAGTATAGTACAGTTACCAATTAAAGCAACAAAAATAAGATATTTAGCAAATAATTCATAATTTTCCACGACTTTATTTGAAACTGTGCTTTGTCCTGGATGGTCTGGGACTTAAACGGCTCAGGTGGGAGCAGACAGGACCGGGCCCTGCTGAGTATAAGGCAGCAGAGAGGCTCCTTGCACTGTGGCTGACCACGGGTGTCGGCGGGAGGATGGCCATCACCAGAGGAGAGCCTGCAGTTTCTCTCTTGTTCCTTTAAGCCCAGGCAAGCGCCCATCGCAGGCTTGCATGTGCATCTGCACTCAGCCCTGCCACGGCCTCTCCTCTCCTGGCTGCATGGTTCTGTGGTCCTGTGCTGGTCCCTAGTGGGCTTCTCCCCACCCACAGGCCCAGCTGATCGCACAGTCCATCGGCCAGGCCTTCAGCGTGGCCTACCAGGAATTCCTGCGGGCTAACGGCATCAACCCTGAAGACCTGAGCCAGAAAGAGTACAGCGACATCATCAACACCCAGGAGATGTACAATGATGACCTCATCCACTTCTCCAACTCTGAGAACTGCAAGGAGGTGAGCCACACGCACCCTAGGCGGGCCATGGGATGCCATGCTGCTGTGGCCCCTGCCACAGCCCACCCTGGGCCCCTGCAGACCGGAGCACCCCCCCTGCGATGCCCCCGAGCAGCTCCCTCCTCAAAGGGCCCTCGCGTGAATGAAGTGCTCCCCGCAATGTACATTTGCGCCTGCCTTCCCGAGCTGAGCACTTGTGTGTGAAATGAGGTGTTGTTGTAACAAAGGAGCTGATTACAATCAGTCTTAATGACCTTGAAAATGTGCCTTTTAATGCCGCTATTATCTGCTGGAGCTCAGCACCCAGGAGGTGTTTCTGAAAAGTATATGAGAAGCATCTTTAAAACGGGGAACTTGGGGGTGCTGCCCAGGGGAAGGAATAATCAGATTACTTGAATGAATGAATGAATGAATGAATGAATGAATGAATGAATGAATGAATGAGTGAATGAATGAGTGAGTGAATGAATGAATGACTATTCCTGGCTTCTTGCTGAATGAATGACAGTAAGCTTTCTGAGAGCGTGACCTTTAGGGTAGATAGAAGGTTGGACTTTTCTAGATCAGAGCAAGAGCTGGGGGCAGATTTGAGCCCTGGAGTCTAACATTCATCTCGCCTCCATGGGTTTGTGGGAAGTGAGACGAGCAGGAGCCAGGACCCTGGAGCCATGCCGGGGCCTGGAGGAGTCTATGCTGGGCATGGGCAGGAGGACATCTGTGCTCCTGTTTCAAGCTTGGGAGCCAGAGCCGGGTGAGGCCGGGAGGGTGGGTAGACGTGCAGGTCCCCAGCCCCCATCACAGGCACCTCTCACCGCTCCCATCCTTACAGCTGCAGCTGGAGAAGCACAAGGGCGAGATCCTGGGCGTGGTGGTGGTGGAGTCAGGCTGGGGCTCTATCCTGCCCACGGTGATCCTGGCGAACATGATGAACGGTGGCCCGGCGGCCCGCTCGGGGAAGCTGAGCATCGGGGACCAGATCATGTCCATCAACGGCACCAGCCTGGTGGGACTGCCCCTCGCCACCTGCCAGGGCATCATCAAGGTGCACACACGGGGCCTCTGCCTTGTTTTAGTCTCACTACCTTGTCCTTTCCCCCTTGACACGTGAGGAAGCAGGTCCAGAGAGATCCTGGCCACCCTTGGGGGTGAGAAGAGGTCGTTTGGTTTCACTGATACCAGTTCTGGGGGACATGGGCCCCAGGCAAGGGCTGAGGACACCCGGATGCAGAGTGACCCCATGTGCATGGGACTTTTGCAGATGAGCACTGCGAGTCTCAT
>CM053609.1:15350616-15405723 GCA_028646535.1 Procyon lotor | reverse complement strand
AGAGTGTTGGTCTGCCGGGCGACCACCTGGGAAGGCAGACGGTAGGCACGGCAGAGCCCTCAGCCCGCGGGACCAGAGGCTTGGTTTTCAGGGACCTAATCTCACAGCCGTGGCCTGGATCACCCGCTGACAGTCAGCCTCTCTGGGGCCTGCGGTCCTCCTTGGCTCCAGCTGGCCCGGTCTTGCTATGGACACTAGATCCTCTCACTACAGACTTTCACTGAGCCCCTTACTCCCCGCCCCCACCCCTGCCATTTGCACGTTTTGTTTGGAGGAAGGTTTCGCCAGGGTCCTCCCAAACAGAAGGTACTCCTCCTGCTTCCAGCATCAGGGGAGGGCCCTTCCCGTGACCGCGGTGCTGTCCCGCTGGTCATGCACCAGGGTGCACAGGGCCTGGCCTCTGGCTCCATGAGCGTTTGGTTTCATCTGGGTGGAATGGCACATCAGAGCACAGTGGGCCATGGCCTGCACTACTGCCTGGGGCGGCTAGCCCCCCTCCATGAGGGTTCCACGGAGGGACGTGGAGGCCGAGAGAGGGCTGACCCACTGGCTTCGTTCCCTGGTAACCCCCGCCCCGCCCACCGACTAAGCTTCGTCTGGGCCGGTGGCGAGCACAGGCTCACAGGTGGCATCCGAGGCTCCTTGTGACTCCTGCCCCATCCTGCAGGGTCTGAAGAACCAGACGCAGGTGAAGCTCAACATCGTCAGCTGTCCTCCGGTCACCACGGTCCTCATCAAGCGGCCCGACCTCAAGTACCAGCTGGGCTTCAGCGTGCAGAACGGGATCGTGAGTCTGCGGGCGCATGTGTGGGCCTAGATGCAGGGGGCGTCTCTCCATCCCCCTGCCCTGCAGCTGCTTCTGTCTGACGGCACAGGCCCCGGAGGGTGGGCACAGCTCAGCGGGAGGTTTCAGCCCTTCCCGGGGCAGGCCTGGCCAGGGAGGGAGGGCTGGCGTGTGGCCGAGGAATGGGTTCCTCTAGCCCTGCTCAAAGCACCTTTGTCCCTACTGTTCCCAACCACTGCAGTCTGGACATATCCAGCCAACGGCAACATCTGATTGTGTTCAGCAAACAGATATTTACTCATTTACTCATTCATTCACCCATTCAGAGCCATTTGTGAGGTGCCTGCACTGTGTAGGCACTGAGGAAGTGGAAGGCTTCCAGGAGGAGGTGATTCTGGGCTCAAGTGAGTGTTAGTCTGCCCAAACATCTGTGCCTGTCCCTCAGGACAGAGCTCTTAGTTCAGGGTTCCTGCCGTTTCTTTGACCCATCTTTGGCTGAGGGAATCTATTTCCTTGGTCTTTCCTTGTGCAACGGTCCCAGTGGGGAAAGATGTGGCCACAAAAGGAGGACAGAAGAGATGAGGCCAGTCACTTCCAGATCGCTTAAGCCAGCTTGGAGTATTAAAGAACTAAGGAAGAGATCGTGCAGTTGGCGGAAGTTGTGTCATGGGAGGGGAGATACGGATGTGTGCCCATGAATACGGAGGAAACACAATGGGGGAACATTCTAGAAAGACAACTGTCAATGTGTCAAAATATCCCCTGTTGCTATCCTGTGCAGAAGTGGAGATAGGGACATGGCGCTGGGGAGAGTCACAGGGCCATTTCTGTCCCTTCCGTGTTAGTGTGCCCTCGCTGCTGTAACAAATAGTCTGCAAATCTCAGCACACTGAGTTGGTTTCTCATTCAGGTCACAGTCCACTGTGGGAGGGGTCTTTGCTCTACCGAGCCACTCAGGTCTGAGCTTGCCCTCATCTGGGTTTTGGAAGCCCCTACTAGCTGCTCTGTGTCTGGGGGACATAGGGACAGCGGAAAATAGGGACATAGGTGTGGTCCTTGCTATTTCTGGCCACACCTCACTGGCCCAACAGGACTCAGTCCCACACCCCACAAAACGCAAGGCAACCTGGGAAGGTGGCTGCCTGCTGCCTGTGACAAAGAGGGAAAAGGTGTGGGGGCATCTAGCCAGTGTTGGCCAGACCTTCCTCGCTGTGTGATCCTGGGCGGGTCACTTAACCTCTCTGGGCTTTCCTCAAAATGTGTTGTGAAGATTAAGAGAGAAAATCCATAAAGCACATGGAGACATTTAAAGAAGGCCTCCCCACCCCAGGCCTGGATTCTGCAGAGAAAGGCCCCTTGGCACTTGCACCCAGGCCTGGGGGCTCGGCTAGGTTGTCTGCAGCTCCCTGGGGACTTCTGTCCAGGTCAGGGCCTCTGTGCCAGGAGCTGGCCAGGTGATGGTGTGGCCTGGCCCTGCCCTGCCCAGCCAGTCTGCATACGTGGGTGCCCTCAGCATAAGCAGCTACTGGGAGCATGGTGTGGATGAGCTCGGGCCCCATGTTTGGGGAGGTGCTAGGGAGGAGCCTTCTGACCTGCTCTCGCCAACGGGCTAAGCCCTCACACAGGGCCTGCTCGGGAGCCATGCTGTTCCTTCCGAAGAGCCTCCCTCCCAGGCTCCCGTGTGGTGGTGGAGAGAGCTGTCTCTTCTCGGGGACTGTGAGCCCAGGACAAGCTTGATGTCTGCTCCCCAAACCCCTGTCTCTCTTCAGCTCATCTCATTACACCTGCCCGAGGAGGAGTGCGGGCCCTCGTGAGGAGGTGACTGCCACACAGAGGGGCTTAGTAACTGGCCTTGGGGCCCACAGCCAGGGAGGCCATCTGGGACCGTGGGAGAGAAGGCGGGGGCAGGGGGAGAGGAGAGACAAGGAAAGAGCGAGGCTAAGTGAAGGCAAGCAGGAGAGGAAGGGGACGCTGTCCCTGGGGAAGCAGCGGTGAGGGACAGGTACAGGGGTCTGGGGGAAGCATGAGCCTTCCTTCCCAGAGACAGCAGAGGGGAGGGGGCTGGGAGGAAGGCAGGGTGGCTGACAAGGGAGCTCTCCTGGGGGGGTGAAGGGGGTGGTCTCTGCATGTGGGGATGGGCATGCCGGTCCATGTCAGTGGCTGCAGGGCTGAGGGCAGTGAGGAGGGCGGAGGTGCTTATCTGGAGGTTTGGGGGGTGGGGATAAGGGCAGCAGCAGATCTAGGCTTTTGGGACCTCAGAGTTGGGGGCGGAAATGACACCCAGTTCTGCAGGCAGTATCGCCTGGGTCATGCCTCCCCGGTCACAGACACGCAGACAGGAGTCCTGAGGCAGAGTGCTGGTCACTTCTTGGTGCATCTGTCACCAGTCCAGGGTGTGTGTGAAGCTTGGGGTCTGGAGGCGACACTGTGGATGAGAAGCAGCAGGGGGCTGGTGGCAGAGAGGTGGGGCTGAGCTGGTTCTTCCTCCCAAGAATGTGGCAGCTGGCCCTGAGGGCACCAGGGAGGGTTCTAGATAAAGCAAACAAATCTGCATGGGGTCTCCTGCCATGGGGCAAACCTTCAGTGACCCAGAAAATGGACTGCAGGTGGCTGCACAGATGAGTCCCCCATCTCTGCCGGGCCCTGCAGCAGTGACCTTCAGGTCAGCGGTGCTGACACTCTTCCTGCACCTGCTTCGTGGCGCACCCGTTCCGTGGACAGGTGTGGGGCATGGGGGCTGGCTGTCCAGGCTCAGCTCCCTGGGCACTCGGAGGCCCTTGTACCAGGCAGCTGCCACCACGGCCACCGCACAGGCCATGTCCCATCATCTGTGGTGGCTGATGAGGGCCACAGGCTCCATTGCTCAGCAGGGGCCTCATGGGAGTGGGAGTGGGAGTGTATTTGGGAGAATGTTCAAAAGGCCCAAGGGTGCTCACTTTTCCTGACCAAGGGCTTGTTCTGGGAACAGAAGAGCTAGGCTTTGCCCTTCACAGCATGGTCAGATTGGACCTTGGCTTCCTGCCCACCCAGCCTCCCCAGAGGGGCCTGGCCTGGTCACTGTCCCCTCTCCTGTGGACCCCTGCTGCCTCCTGGCTGGCATCTCTCTCATGACCCCCGGCCTCCCTGTCCCCCTTGTCTGTGAGACTTTCAGAGGTCCCCTTCGACCCTCACCAAGCCCCACACCTGGAGTCTTGGCTCCCGGGACCCCCTCCACCTCCACCCCGCCTAACCACAGCAAGGCCGGACGGTGACAGGATGCCTGGCTAGGAGAGGGCATTACTTAGGTCCTACGCACACCCACTGTGGTTTTCTGCCTGATTACTACAGAAGCTTTTCCCGTGGCAGGTGGCTGAAGCCAGTGTGCAGGGCAAGTGGTTAGAGGAAGGATGTCACAGCACTGGGGCAGCTCAGGAAATCTGGGTGCTGTCATGTGAGAGGTGAGAGGAAGGGCTTTTCTGCACAGCTCTCAGTGTGTACATACATGTGTGTGCATGTTTTCACACACGTGTGTTTGCATACAGGTGTGCATTTACACGCTTGTGCGTGTGCACATATTGCATATGTGTATGCGCACATGTGTTTGTGTGTTTGGGAGAGGTGCGAGCCTGGGCATTGGCCACCTTCTGGAACTTGGCACAGCCTGTCTTTTCTCCAGAACGACAGGCCCCACGTGGCTAAGAAGCTGTCTTTGTTTTAGAATTGACCTCCCTCACCCCCGTTTTCTTTCAGCCTCAGCTCTCTCCTAGGACATCTGTTTCTTCTTCTGTTTGTTTTAATTGTGGTAAAATCGATTAACATGACATTTACCATCTTAACCATTTCCAAGGTCCAGTACATTGTGTACCTTCTTGAAAAGTCTTTGTCGTGGGAAAAGGGAACTCTGTGCCCATCAGACACAAACTCCCCATTCCTCTCTCCCAAGCCCAGCTTCTGGCAGCCACCGTTGTACCTTCTGTCTCTCTGAACTTGACCTTTCTAGGTGCCTCGTAGATATAAGTGGAATCAGACAGCATTTGGCATTTGGGGACCGGTTTTATTTAACTCCCAGCATAATGCCCTCAAGGTCCACCCCCCTTGTAGCCTTGTCAGAATTTCACTCCTTTTCAGGGCTGAGTAATATTCCCTTGGATGACTAGCCCACATTTCACTTATCCATTCATCTATTAGTGGACACTGGGTTGCCTCTGCCCCTTGATGAGAGTGAATCATGCTGCAGTAACGTGGGTATGCAGGACTTCTGTTTATCCAGTCCGTCTAGTTTCATTGTTGCAAAGACTCCTAGGCCTTCTGGTCCATCTGTCTGGGGCGTCAGTCCATCCATCAGTTCTAGGAACCAGGAAATGAAGCTCTTCTCAACAAGCCTCGGGCACCCCTGGGCCACTGGTGTCTGCAAGGCTGGCCCCATTAGGGAACAGCATTTTCTTTTCTTTCTCTCTTTCTCTTTCTCTCTCTCTTTCTCTCTTTCTTTCTTTCTGGAACAGCATTTTCTGTTACCATTTCACAGAGGATGAAGGAATGGGGGTGGGGGGCGTGAAGAAACTTGCCCCAAGATTCCCAGCTGGGAAGTGGCAGAGCAGAGATTGGGCCTGAGGCCAGGGGTTGTGAAGAGCATGAGCACAGTCCCACGGTCGTCTTCAGATGCTTGTATGAGGTGCTGGGGGGCAGTGGAGGAGCATGTGCATACGAACTTGGCAACCCTTGTGAGCAGCGCAGAGGTCAATACGTTTGTACCTAAGGCCCAGGGCATTAGTAACCACAGTAAATGTGCACGGGGCCCGATTATGGCTTTGGTGCTGGGCCCGCCAGTCTCTCCTCTCACTAAGACTGCAGGGACTGCTGTGCCTCCTGACGATGATGTGCCACGCAGCCAAGTTCCCCCGAATCCCCTGGAAAAGTTTGCTGACATCTGAGTTAGTCTCGCACAAGTGCTTTTTCCATTTGCAGCTCCATTACACCCAATGTACAATGCATTAGTGTGCAGACAGGCCCCGGATGACCCAGTTAGCGCTATTTCTAAACGAATCCTTCCTCTCTCTTTCCACACCACCATTCAGGAAATCAGGAAGTCTCCCACTGGGAGACACCGGCCTTCTGCCCCGCAGAAGTGCACCCCATGAGGTTGGAACACACCTCAGTTCCTGTGGGCATGCCTCACCCAGGAAGGCCAGGACGCGTGTGCATGCATGCGCACATGTGTATGCGTGCACATGGCCTTCTCCTCGGTGTGTCCTGCTCTTCTGCCCTCTCCCCCAGCCTGCCCCCCAGATTCCAGCTGCCGTCACCTGCCAGGGTCCGGGTCCATCCTCCTGGCCATTCCTTCTAAAGGTGCAAAGCCATTGTCTCCCACCCCCTCTTCACCTTCTTTCCCCGAATCTCCATGACTAGGGAGGAGGCTGCTGGCAGGGAGGGAACCAAGACTGTACCTTCTACGGACTGTCCAGGCTTCTTTGCTGGGGAGCACGCTGGGCCCTACTTGACACTTGGTCAGGCTGGAAAGTGAGCCCGGTCACCTTGAAACCCTTTCCTTGGGACCTTCAAAGAGCCAGAGCCAGTTTCAGTCCTCAGATCATCTTTAGGGGGGAGACAAGGAATAGAAGTTACTCCTTAATTCTCGTATGGAGAGCTGGGCAGTCACGTAGGCCACCCTGCTCCCCGCTCTCTACCGGCCCCCTAGCTGACCCCGTCTAAGCCGAGTGCTCCAGTTCCAGGACCGTGGCCCGCTCTGCTGCAGGAGTCCACTTGGCTGGGCAGTCGTGGCCGGGGCCTGTGACTTTAGTCTGTACATATGTCCTCTACTGGAAAGACAGAGATCCCGAAGGCGGGGAGGGACACAGAGAGTTGGTTGAGAAAGGCCTGCAGCATCAGTGACGAGGCAGAATCCACAAAACAGGATAGACGGGAATCTTGCCTATGATGCCAGGGTCAGCCGGTGGTCAGTGGCCTTGTGAGCCTGTCTCAGCTTCAAAAGTTGCCACGCCAGGTCCTGCGGGAGAGAAGTGGGGGGAGGAGAAGGGGGAGAGCAGTCCTGTCTAAGGGGAGCGTCGTCCCCCAGCAGCCTCAGAAATCAGAGGCCCCAGCTGAATGAGCAGGCCAGGCCGTGGGCTGCATGCAAGGTGGCTGTCCCACAGGCAGGAGTCCCGGGGGTGCAGGCGGGAGGGTGTTCCCCACCAGGCCCAGAGGAGAGTCCCGGATAACGCCAAGCCTCCCCGTGGAATGAGAAGAGCCGTGAGGTGGGAAGAGGGCTTGGCTGTCCTGCCTGCTTCGAACACCCCCTGTGGCTGTGCCTCCTGCCGGCAGGCTGACCCTTGACCTCTTAGGGTGCTGACCTGAATCACCCTTCCTGATTCTGGGCTGGGATCCCCTGCCTTTTCAAGTATGAAGGCGCCTTGAAAAGTGACCAAATCCTCAAGGGGGCAGCGGTTGTAATCACAGTGTTTTCAAATTAAGAAAAGCGTAAGGACAAGGCTGAATTCACCATGAATTCGCCTTTAGATGATGTGGGATAGTCCCTGGGGACCCAGGGGACAGGGTCCAGCCAGCCTGGGCTGCTCCTGCCTGCTCTGGGCTGGGCCTTCCTCATAATGGGGTGCGGCCCTCCAGGGCTGCTGAACTGATGCTGGGGAAGGGGCACCTGGGCTCTGGCCAGTGCTGGCCAAGGGGACCCGGGTCAGGAAGAGACCTCTGGCGGTGGGTGGGCTCTCAGGAAGCCTCAGCCCCAGGGTCCCTGCTGTTGGACCTACTTCTGTCCCTTCCTTGGGTTGTTGGAAGCAGCGTCGGGGGGAGGGACCTGGTGTCCCCTCTGCTCCCTCCCACCGCAGCATCTCCAGGACTTCAGCATTAGGGTGCAGCTGGCCCACCTTCTCTCCTGAGCCAGCAACTCTCACCCTCCAAGGTCTACTGCCATCTCCCTGTTGTCTGGGCGGGCGTCCACCTTTCTGGTGGCGTGAGCTTTAGTGAATTCCACACACGGGTAGATTTCACAAACTCAGAGGCTTCCCCATCCTCTCCCCAAACTCTTTCCGTTTGTTGGCTCATGAATTCATCACCTCCTTCTGAGATGGAGACAGTGACTTCTTAGCTTGTAAGAGGAACAGAACGGGATCGGTGGGGAATCTTGCAGAATGTGCTTCCACCGTATACATCACCAGCCCTGCACACTCCCCTGACACAGGACCTGAGGCCCTGGGACGGCTGGAGGGTTGGGGGTGGGGGGGCCGATCCCCTGAGGGCCCGCAAGGTTCTCCCATGAACGAGCTGTTAACCTGTGTATTTTAACCTCGTCCAAATCATAAACATGCCCGATGGTGAGTCAGCAGATCGCATGCAGAAAAGCATTTGTCTTGTGGGCTTCTCCCTCTGTGTGATCAATGTCCCCACTTCCCATTTGGGGATGGCAGTGAGCTCCTGGTGGGTGTGGCGGGGACCTGTGTGCTGACCTGACATGTGTCTGCTCAGATCTGCAGCCTCATGCGAGGGGGCATCGCAGAGCGAGGAGGCGTCCGAGTCGGCCACCGCATCATCGAGATCAATGGGCAGAGTGTAGTGGCCACGGCCCACGAGAAGATTGTCCAGGCTCTCTCTAACTCGGTGGGAGAGGTAAGGCCATGCCCCATCGTCACCGTGCTGGAGTCAGAGCCAGAGTCTCAGGCCATCTGAGCCCTACATTTCCCTCACCAACATCTGTGCCCCTGAGGGGTTTCCGGGAGGTGCTCAGGCAAGCCGCTGGCCCCTTCCCAGAGAAACCTTCCTTCTCAGGAGAGCCCGTCTTTGCTGGGACCTTGGAGCATGCCTGTGCTGATCCTGTGTGCCCACCTTGACCTCCGCCAGTCACTCCCTCTGCGAGGGGCCCTGGGTATCCACTGAGCCGGGGGGCTGTGTCTCTCGCCCAGGGTGTGCCTATGATAGGTCTGAGCACACGGCACGCGCTGTTTGTTCCTTCTGGCTCCTTGCAGCGGACGGGAGGGCAAAGGTGGTTGACACCAGCTCTGGAATGGGGTTTTGCATGATCTGTGCAGGAGCCCTGCCCTCTGCAGGACTCACCCTCAAGGGCACAAGGCTCTGGTCCGGGGTTCGCCCCTGTGCCCGCTTCCTGCCATCTTCCTGCCCACAGAGCAGGCCAGCCGTGGCTGCTGCACTCTTTCCTATGTCGCTGGTTTTAAACTTCCTGCATTTCCAGTTCTTTCTGGCAGCCAGCTTGAGGTGGATGAGGGTCAGAGCGGAGGGGCCCAGGTTTCCTCAAGAACTCCTAAGTGAATAGGGTAACTGGGGGGAGAAGGTGCTCAGAGTCTATGGAACCAGTGCCCAGAAGGAGGCCTCCCCCAGCGTGAGTTTGTGTGGGTGTTAGTGGCAGTGGGGGTGTGTGAAGGGGGGAGTCAGGACAAATGGGGTGAGGGTCTCCCCAGGAGAAGCACGGGAGGCCGAGACTGCTGCAGAGGTGGGTCAGGAGAGGGACCAGTTGCAAAGGGCCTGGGTGCTGGATGGGAGTTCATATTTGATTCAAGGCTGTGGGGGTCGAGGGGCCCAGGGGCTGAGCAGGGCCAGGGGCAGGCTCAGGCTCTGTGGCAGTGGGGAAGAGCGTGTGAATTCCATCTTTGGTGGCCACTGGGGGTGGAGAACTTGGCCCCTGGGTGAGTAGGTGGGTACTGTTTCCGAGGGGGCTTCTGGCCACATTTCCTGGGGTCCTACTTTGTATTTTGTAAAACCAGCAGGCTGGGGGAGGAGGCCTGTTTTCCCGGGGATCGGTGGCTGGCTCTCAAGGTCAGTGGGGTGGGCAGGTAGGTGCCATTAGCCTCCTTTTACAAATAGCTTCAAAGAAAGGAAAATCCAATTTTCCTAAGTGGATGTTTGAAATGGCCACCCCACCGGGGCGATCAGTCTTAAACCTATGAAGAAACCAATCAGGTGGAGGAGAAATGTTTCCAAGTCTTCAGACCTGAGATGAATTGGTATCCGAAGAGACACCGGGCAGCTGAGGGTGTGGCTTGGGGATGGAAGTGTCTGCCTGCCGTCTTCAGCCTCCCTGAGCACGTGTGGAAAATCAGTCCCTGATAACAGGACATGGGGTTCTGGGTGGGTTTCAGATTGGGGAATGACATAGAATGATCTGATGGAAAAAGCCATGCCAGGGGGTGGTGGGGACATTAAGATTTAAATTGAGTATGCAGATCCTGGTGGTGGGGGCCTCCAGGAGCATATGACATTGAGAAAACCATCTGCACCACTGGCCTCTCTCTGGGTTGGTTAGACGGGGGCCTGAGACCAGCTTGCAGGAGGAGGGGTGGCCTCAGGGCGGCCACACTGTGCCCCCCCCACCGGCTCCCTCTTGCTGGGCACCAGGGGCGTGAGGCCCGCAGCACCCAGGCTATCCAGACCTCCCGGAGCCACAAGGGCTGAGCCTGGCATAGGCCTGGGAGCAGGATACCAAGAGGGGATCAGGGCAGCAGAAGCAGAGCCCATCTGTGCTCCCACTGGTTTAACTCTTCCTTCCAGAACCTTCACGGGACAGAGGTCCCCCAAGGTGAGTCTCGCTGGGGAGCCATCTTGAGCCTTGCTTGTGTACCCAGCCTCTTGGAGCTGGAGAGTGAGGCCAGGTTCTGATGGCTCATTTGCTAACTGACCCCTGACACACGAGGGGGGAGTGAGGTCCCTGACCCTCAGTGAGCAGGTTCTCCAACCCCGGAACACTCATGTTCCTATCCTTCATGGGAAGCGCTTCAGAGGCCTGGGTACCCCCCCCCCCCCCCCCCCCCCCCCCCCCCCGCTGAGGGGGCAAACCATAGTCACAATTAAAAGTGTGATTTTTTGCCCTTCTGCTGTCAGCTTCAGCTGAGGGAAAAATGAGCCCTTAAACGTGTGTCCAACCCTCTGGAGCCCCAGCTGGGGAGGCCAGTTCGGAGTCTGCCGTGGCAGGAAACGCTTTCTGAATCTCCATGGAGGTGCTCATTCCTCCTCCACTCAGCAAGCTGGTACTTAGCACAGAAAACCCGCAGGGGGGTCCCGAAGCGATTTGGTTGCCACAGTGTTTGGTTTCTGTTGATGCCACCAAGGGGCTGGGGGAGACCAGGATGGGGGGAGCCGGTTCAGCCCCTGTCTCTCGTTGACAGATCCACATGAAGACCATGCCGGCCGCCATGTTCAGGCTCCTCACTGGCCAGGAGACCCCGCTGTACATCTAGGCCCACCCAGCCTGTACCGTCCAGCCCGCCTGGGTTCAGAGGAGCCAGAAAAGCTGGACCCGGGACCTGACCCCTGACCCCACAGCCCACCCAAGGACACTGGCTTCTCTGAAGGGCCTGCCCTCACCTCACCACCTACCTTTTTTTTTTTTTGGACAAAAAGGGGGTATGTCTTCATCAAAGGAGAGTCACAGGAAGCAATCTCTGTACAAGAGTCACGTGTTTTGCCCATTCTGACCCGTTTTCTCGTTGCGACCAACGGACAAGGGTGTTTCTTTGTAGCTGTGTGTGGTGTGGAGTGTGTCTTTTCTTCCTGAAGCCGTGGAGAGCAGACGTGAAGGGAGCCCCGCAAGGACAGCAAGCCCCGGGGGGAGGGGAGGTAGCAGCTGTCCCCTCCTGCCCCCCTTCCCTGGGGGGCCCCCAGGGTGCTTCGGGGGAGGGCACCCTGCTGCAGCCGGCTCCCGGGATGTGACTTGTAAGTGAGGTCCGGGAACATGTGATTGTACTGAACCAGAAGGGAGACATTCCTGAGTTCAATAAAAGATGATGGCTACAACATCGAAACTCCATATTTATTTAGACCATATCACGGTGTTGACTTTTACTTTGACAAGCCGTTCTTCGGACTTGAGGGTTTTCGGATGCCCCGCCACCACAGCCGCTCCTGTCCTCACCCGAGGCTCTGTGGACTTGTGTGGGCACCCCCTCGTGCCGGCCGCCCCTCCCCTTCCCCCCACAACCCCCCATGGGGCGGGGCCCGCTGGCTCCTCCCCCCAGGGACAAGGGGCGCAGCTGCGACCCTCAGTTTCCAATCTCTGTCTACACACACGCATCCACACACGAGCTCCCCCACCCCCCAAAGCCAAAACCCTCCCTGGAAGACTGCCACTCCCCGGGTGGCCGGTGGCCGGCGTGGATCCCTGGGCGAGCCAGGCGTCACCGCGGGCAGTATTAGAGTGTGTGTAGATAAAGTGAAACGTAGTCTAGTTCGGTTCATTCGCGGTCATTGTTAACTGACGTCCTTTTGTCTGGAAGTCTCTTTTTTTGGCCCCGGCCTTGAAGAATACACTGTGACTTAAGAAGCCTTACATGCAGTAACTAAAGCTGTAGGATCACTGTATCCAAGGAGTGACCTGTGTGTTGCATGCGGCCCACCCTAGGAAGCCTCGCTAATATCACTAATAAAGCTGAAGTCACGACCAAAGCGGTTTGTGTGGCTGGTTTGTTAACGGAGAAACGGGTGCCCAACTTCCCCTCACCTAGACACCTCACATCGAGCCTCTGCGATGGGGCCGTGTTTGCCGTCGGCATCCCCTTCGGGCTGGGGTCTGGAGAGGTGGGGTGGTGGGTGTTCCAGGCACCCAGTGTCAGTGCCCCCCATCCCCCACCCCCAGGGAGGAGACAGGCTGCTAATTGAATAAGGGAGAGAAGGAGCCTTGCCATTCTCCTGGTTTAAAATTCGATTTGTGGAGAGGTGAGTTGTGTGTGTGTGTGTGTATCTATAAAACAAAGTCAGACCATCCATCCCAGTGGCATCTGCTTACCTGGAGGGTCCTATGTAGCCTGTCGTCAGGCAGAGGGAGGCAGGGATGAAAATGGGCGGGGGGGGGGATTGGGGGGGGTTTGTCCCTCCCCCTCATTGGTCCGGGGAGCTTGGTCTGGTAGGACCCACCTCTGGTCTGCCCACAGGCCATCTGCGCTCCTACTGATAAGGCCCTTTGCAGCTAGGCCCAGATGGCCCACGCCCTTGGGTGATGAGAGGGAATGTCACAGTGAATAAAAGCTGGAGGGAAAGCCCCCCCCCCAGGAGAGCCAAGGGGTATGCCCCCGCATTGCCCAAGATGGGGCAGGGAAACAAGCCCTGCAGACGAAAGCCATGGCTAGCAAATGACGCAGAGTGGGGATGGAGGTGGGGGTTCCCTCCAAATTATTCACATACAAAATCCAAATGAGAGAGCGCTCGGAGCCAGTGGCCTGCCTTCTCCCGGGAAGCCTCGGATGGATGTCACGTGCATGGAGGTGCAACTGTGGGCCAGTACTGGGGGGCACTGCCCTCTGCCTCTCAGCCCCCCAGGACCTGCCCTTTTCTGGAAGGATGTTGGGAGACACACTTGGGCAGCCACGGGTGCCTCACACTCCCTGCCGGCCGCTTGAGCTCCTGGTCCTCAGAGGCTCACGGGCTCTCTGCCTCTCTGTCCCAATTAGACCCGGAGACACAGAGGCCAGAAATAGTTTTTATTAAAACACGGATCATTATGAAAACACCTTGAGGTACATTAAATAAATACAACCTTCAAGTTGTACAAACAGGTCTCCTGTGGCTTGAAAACAATTTCCTATAAATTCTGCCTAATAGCAGCATCTGTGAATCAATAGAGCTGAGGGGCGGGGGTGGGAACACGTCCATTTGAAAGAAGCTTTCTGTTACACGGTTTATTACAAGCATTCAATTTGCATTGTCACCAGTGGAAGGAGACCTTAGGTCCTTGTGAAGGATGAGTGTCCTGCCTGTTTGCCATGAGGTGGGGTCCAGAGCTCACCCATCTCAGTGTTCTTTTGCCACTACCCCCCACCCCAGGCAAATGGCAGTGTGTGGACAGGCTCTGGCTCCCACGCCAACCTGACCCCATTTGGGTTGTGGGAAAAGGCAGGGAGAGTGCCCAGGACCTGGGCTTGTGTAGGTGTGTGTGGGAGGTCCCTGCCTTAGCTTCCTGGTGCAGCCCCTGAGGCTCTTCCCTGCTGATGCTTCATCAGGAGGAGGGGTGGGAGGCAGTGCACCAGCAAGGGGAACCCGCTTTCCTCCAGCTGTGCACAGATGGTCTGAATTGGGGCGCTTGCTGCTGGGCTCCGCCGAGGAGAGCAGGGTCTCGGGTACTAGAACTGGCTTGTTCCTAGCGGCTCTAACTGGCACTTCTCTCTTCCTGGGAGCTTTCCCAGAAGCCAGGAACCTAAGCCCTGCTGGAGCCCATGTGGGCCACCTGGGGCCCCAAGCAGATGGGCAGAAGGTTCTAGCTCAGTGGTATTAAACTGGGTACAGTCTCCTCAACTGCAAGATAGAGTTGCTTTGAGAGCAAATGCACAACTGAGCGTCGAAGGGTGCATGAAGAGCAAGGCCCTTGAGAACATCCGGGACTCTGGGCTTGGCCAGAGCACCCGCTTGTACCCAAGTGGAGGCCCAGGCTGCTGGAGGAGCCCACGATGGCCGAAGAAACACTGTCCCGTCACAGGGAGGAGAAACAAAGGACACAGAGCGTGGGGCGGACTCCCAAGTGGCTGCTCACCCGGCTACAGGCACAAGACCGATGGCCGAGCCCCACCCCAGAGGTGCCAATGGGAGGGGAAGGGGCCGGCCTCACTTGAACTGCAGCCAGATTGGAGACTGCAGGCTTAGCTCCAGGGGTTCGGCCCAGGGACACCGCTGTGTGAGCCCCCAAGCCCAATTGTGCCCCCCCACCCCGAATGCGGGTGAAAACCCCCGCAGCTTCCTAAGCTTTGGTTCCCACCCCAGAGACACTGAAAATACCCAGACTCAGAAGCCACGAATGCTGTGCTGATGGGCACAGGGGAAGCTACTTGGGAAAACCAACAATTAACTGTACCTGTAAAGGGATCTGCTTTGGGGGTGAGGGGAGGACTTCAAAAGCCCTCAGCTGAGAAGAACGAGAGATTTCCCATTTTGTAGTCTGGATAAAGTGCTCATAATTCACCTCTGGGTTCTCTAGTGGGAAAGTTCTGGTTGGTGTCAAAAAGCCCGACGGGTACCCTCCCAGCTCTCTTACCTCACCCAGAGGCGAAGGAGACAACGACCAAGAACACTACTGAAGCAAAGTGTTCAAAGCTGACCATCGCCACAGGCTTCCCGCACCTCTGTTCCTGGGGACTCCAGGCATCTGGACTGCAGAGCCCCCCCGCCAGCCCCTTCCCAGCTTCCCTCCACACAGACGTGTGCCCAGCACCACAGGTGGGGCGCAGAGCAGAGGGATGGGCAGCACACAGTCCCCAGACAGCCCGACGGCGAGCAGCAGCGGACAACCGTCAAATCCTCTGCTTGCGCTCCCCATGCCCAGTCCTTGGGCTCTCGGTTGAGAATTGCGGTTTCTGGGCTGCCCTTGTTCACGGCAGGGCCATGGCATGGCTGCTGGTGGCTGCTCTTGTGGATGGCACAGGGACAGGCGTTCCCACAGCTGCAGAAAGTTCTCGAAGACGCTGCTGCTCCAGGGCCATGGTGGGAAGTGGCTGCTGTTAATGTTGCCAGAACATGGCGGGGGGCGGGGGTGGTGGTGGTGGTGGAGGTGGGGGGAGACGAAGAAAGGCAAAATGCCTAAGCTGCCACTGCAGAGAGGCTGGGCCTGCCCCCTTCCACGAACCCAACACAGTGGGTGTTGGGCGGAAAGAAATGATTTATAACCTGCATCTTCCTGTGCAGATGCGGCTGCTGCCCGGCTGGGAGGGGGACGGTCTGTGTGGGCAGCGACCTGTTTTCTGAGGCGGTGCACAGGTCCTGGGGTCCAGGCCTCTTCCCCCAGACCTCCACCCGTCCAGGCCATCCTGGGGAGGGACACAGAGAGAGCCCCCAAAGGGGCTCGCCAGGACAGCCGGAGAGACAGTGGGGAGGGCACCCCAGGGAGGGAGGGTGAAGAGGGGAGGCCCGGGAGACCAGGTGACCAGGCGGAGTGGGGTGTCCAGCAAAGCTCCCTGCCACACCAGCTTGCTTCCCAGAGGCGGCCAGGCCACACAGAGGCCCCTATTGTGATTCTCACGAACGACAGCTGTGCCTCCTGAGGGCGGAGAGCTGGGCCCCAGCTGTCATCTGTGCCAAAATTACCCAATTTGTTTCCAATCAGAAAGGGTAGATTACTGATACAAACCACAGAGGAAAATGGTCTCATTTTACTTGATATCCTCCTCTACCCGCTCCACACAACTGACTCAGAGCTCGGGGAGAATCTTGCTTTGTGACGGCCCTGATTCTGAAGACACTTAGTGTCTCTGGTGTCCCTTGTCACTGGATTCCCGAAACGCTGGTTAGGTGCTCCATGCCTGACAAAACCAAACAGTTCATGGTGGCCACGAGAGTCATTTTTCTGTATTGACGGAACAGGTAGGAGGGGTCCTCCCCAAGACAACGACGGACTGGATCCTCCTAAAGAGGGACAGCAGTTCCCCGCCTGGCCACCCCGAGATACTCCTGGGCCGCAGGAGCACAGTGGCCTCTGTCATGGACGGGGAGGCCAGGCCGGTCCGTGGCCCTGTCAGGACCCGTGGCCTGGTCACACCTGGTCCAGAGTGCCGGCTCTGACCACAGCCTCTTCCACGTGGGGCTCCTCAGGGGGGTCTGCCGGGCGGAGGGTGCCCACCACATGCCGCACCTCGGGAGGGAGGGCACAGTTCGAGTGTTCCAAAAACTTAGCCACCAGAACCCTGGCGTCTGTGCGGGCCTTGCTGTCCACTAAACGGTGTGGCAGCTCTTTGAAGACCATCTGTAAGGCCTCTGGCTTTCCCCGTGGGTCGGTTTTCCAGGTGTCCCGTCGCCCAGGGGACGAGAGCGGGTGCTGCCCCACACAGGCTGCCGTGACAGAGTGAGCTCGGGAAACTAGAAATCAAGGGAAAAGATAACATCTGAAAACAACCAAAACGAAACAAAAGGCAGCTGTTAAATGAGTTCTTGACAAAGCAAACCAGAGCCTGCTTGGGACACGCTTTTGGCTGGAATTTCCATGTCCCTGGGCTGGCGTGCAGGGCGCGTCCCCGTTTCCGGTGTCCCTTCATTCCCAGTCTGGCCCCTCTTAGCCTGAAGTAGTGCTGGGGTTAACCTAGAAGGGCCACAGCTCCCCCGGAGCTGAAGGGCTGGAGATCAGAGGGCAAGATGCAAAGTGGGCGGGGGGAGAGCTGGGCTGGTGCAGGTAGGGGTCCCCCTGGCCTTTGTCTCTCTGCTGGAATTCCTGTGCTCACGGGAATGGGGGGGCAGGGCTTCTCAGTCTTCCTTGGCTCAGTGACCTTCGTCCCTGTGGGTCTGATGGCATCTAGAGAAGGGTCTGCCAGAAGACCAGAGCTGGGGGTGACACAGGAGCAATGAGAGCACCCCCATCCCCCTTGTCATCAAGGGGTGACAGCTGCCACCTCTCACTGGCAGCAGAGCTCAGAGCACCCGGGTTCTGTTCCCAGTATCCACCCAGCCAAGGCCAGGGGCAACGGCGCCCATAGCAGCTCCGGATGACCCAAGGAACAAGGCATGGTCTGACGGTGCCTGCAGAGAAAGCCAGCCCCGGGGGGGACCGTCTCCCCAAAGACCAGGTTAAGGCATGACCTGCCCACAGCGTGTATCAAATCACACAGAGGAAACACATTCTGGGTGGGCTGACATGTTTCTGGTGGCAGGGGGGCAAGCCTGACCATGAAGCACGAGGAACTGTAAAGACCCATGGAGGCCCATTTCCCCTCCAAAGAGCATCTCGTGCATGCAGGGAAGCCAGCAGCTGCGGGCCCAGTACACCAGCTATAGCCTCGAGCACATTCTCCAGCAACAGCAGGGAAGGCAAGGCTGTTCTTTCAAAGCCCACAGTGCCCGAGAGCCCATGCTCCTGGCCATCACTGGGAGGCCTGGACTCCAAGAGTACCCCCCCTCTCCCCATCTCACAGCAGGTGTCAAAGTGCTTTAGAAAAGGAGTGTCTCACCAGTCCCGGGAACAGCCCTGGACAGTCCTGCTTCCAGGTCCTGGCTGCAGGATGGGGTGTGTGAAGAGGCATTGCCTTGATCAGAGAGAGAATTCAGTTAACAGGTGGCAGGGGAAAAGGAGAGCTGCTGACGACATGAACGTCACTCTCCCGTGGCTGAGAACCATCTTTTCGATGCCGGACCCACCGACGCACGCGGAGAGGCTGCGCCGACAGGCTGGTGTGAGGATGCGGAGAAGGTTCCAGGACAACTTGTAATCAAACCACCGCTTCCCTTCATCCTAACCCCCCAAATGTCATGGTTTGCAGAGCCCGGATTTCCTTGCAGGGGAGAGAGACCAGAGGAAGCCATCGGGGGCCATATGTGCATGGGATCGTGCCCCATGGGGAGGAGATGAGGGCTGAGTCTGGAATATTCCAGAATGGGGAGATCGGGGGGAGGGTCTGATGGAGTCCTGTCTAGTGAGCTGGCAGCTGAATGTGGAAAGGGAGGGCAGCGAGACAGAGGGATGCGGGCCAAGGAGCCTGCAGGGGCAAATCTGGCATTTCCACCAGGAGGAATGACCTTGGCGGGTTTCTGGTCCTTCTGGGGACACGGTTCTCCTGGGGTGTGGGTCCTGTCTATTTGGGGTTCAGCCAGACAAGACCACTGAGTCCAGGCACCCAGCGGGCCCTGTAGCCCTACGTCCCACCCGACTTTACTGGCAAAGACACTGCCGACCTCTCCACTCGGGACAAGCACTGTGGGAGGAAGTGTGGCTTCTCCAGCTTCAGGGTGCACTAGGCCCCCTGGGAGGCTGGTGTGAAATGCAGCTCCTGGGCTGCTGGGCCAGCAATTCTGATGCCAGGTCCAGAGCCCATGGAGGGCACCTCCCTCTTAGGGTCATGTGGGGTGACTCGGACCTAAGCTCCAGGCCACAGAAGGAGTGCTGCCAAGGGGGCCTGCAAGGGGCTACTGGAAACACCCCTGTGTCTGCCCGGGGTGGCTCCGGCTGGAGGGCACCTCTCCAAGCCAGCGCTGACACTGAGGTATAGCCGTGCCTTACGTGGCCCTGAGTCCCGCCAGGCCAGAAAGCCAGCACTGGCACTTGCCACAGTGTGGAGCCCATGCTAGTCCTGGGGAAAGAGTCACCAAGGCTGATGGGCAGATACAGGCTGTGGTCACCTGCCCCACCTGAGTCCCCACCAGGGCCCCAGAGCTGTGTGCAAGTGGCAAGCTAATGTCAGGGATTAGCCGACCCTGGGTGGGCTCTCATCACCCCAAACCTTCCCTCCCTCCTCCCCTTATGCCCCAGCCAGAAAGCAGAAAGCCTGGTGGGTGCTCAGCAGGGGTCCCTGACTGTCCTTCCCTTCCTAGGGCCCTCCGGCATTAAGGCCACATTCCCAAAGTGGCCCCTAAGCGCAGGTCCCAAGGCCTGGCCTTGACTCTCAGCTCACTGAGGCCTGCAGTTTCCAGGGCAGAGCCGGGCACATGCTGGGGACACAGGGGTCTGGACCAGTCATACCTGTCACACTGGATGAGCACGAAGTAGGGTCGCTGGTGGAGCGGGCCACACGCCCGGGACCTGGCACCACACGCAAGCCCTGGTCAGGGCCCTCCGGGGACTCGAGGCCATGTGGCAGGGGCTGCGAGGCACCCACAGGGCCTTCGGGGCTCAGGCCTGGTGCGGTGGCACCCTCCGATGCCAGGAGGCTCGAGCTATCTGCAGGCTCTGTAAGGCAAGGGACAGTGTTAGTGCCGGTGCTGGGCTCACCACAGCGCCACCCAAGATGGGCCCCGTGCCTGCCCACACTCCTGTTGGAGCTGAGAGTGACAGTCTCAACCTCCTGCAGCCCTCCCAGGAGGCCCGCGCCATCTGCCTTTCATTGCCTAGTCTAGACAAACCTGTAATCCCGAGGGCATGGAAACACAGAGCAGGCTTACGAGTGCTTTATGGTGCCGGAAAGTTTGAGGGGGACACCAGAAGATCTCCCAAGAATCATCCCAGGAGGGGGTGTGGGGTGCGGCATACTTACACTCTTCACATTCCACAAGAGACTAAAAGAAACTAGCCCCATCTCCCATCCAGGGCATGGCTTGCGAGGGGTGTCTGAAGTCCAGGAAGAGGGAGGCCACAGGATGCTCGAAGCACACAGCCCATGCAGAGAGAGGCAGGCCTCAGAGGGGTGACAGGGCAACCTAGTGGGGTCTTCCTGGGCCCGAGAACACGCCTGCTGCACACAGAGGGTACGGCCCAGGGCCCAGAGTGCAAGCCTTGCCCTGGTCAGGCAGGGGCGGGACACCGCCTGGGGAGGCCTGCCCGGCTCCCAGAGCGTGGGCCAGGCCAGCAGTGGCAGCACTGCCCAGGAAGGTGTCCGCATTCAGCCCCACTGCATCAGAAACTTGGGGGTGGGCCCAGTCACTGGGGCTTGAATAAGCCCCGAGGGGATTCTGATGCCCCCGCCCCCCAACAAGTGTGCTACCCACTCTATCTCTGCCGTGCTGGTCAGGTGGGGCTCAGCCCCCTCACCACTCCAAGGCCAGCCACCGCGGGTTCTCGATCAGAATCTGTCTCAACAAGATCTCAGGGGACCTATGTGTGCATTATTAAGACTCGAGAAGCAGTGCTCCCTCCGACGTTTTATCCCATTAACAGACCATGTCAGAGCTGCCTTCCATGAGCCTCCTCACCCATCAGGGGCGGATTTCTAAGGTGAACGGCCCACCCGAGGGACCCTTTATAAGAATCAACAGCAGCCTGAACAACTCCGGGGTGGGCAGGGGAGGGAAGCTTTGTGGTCTGACCCTTCCAACCCTTTCCATGGGTCTTGTGCAAGGCTCCTCTGTTTTCGGGGCCCTCCTATTTTCGAGCCTGCCCTAGGCCGCGGGTTTTCCCGGTGACCTCCCACTTAATCCTCATGGCTCTCCCAGGCTACCACTCAGGAAACACGACTGAGAGGCCTGGGCGGGGGAGGGTCGCGAGGCCACAGGGTGGTGGAGCTGGTTAGAAGCAGCCCAGTTCTAGAACACACCAGCTTCACCAGCCCTCCGCTGTCTGCCCCTACCCTCTCCAAAGATGCTTTGAAATAATTAGCGGTCCACCTGGAAAAACAGAAAATGAAAAAAAAAATCTTCTGGATGATTAATCCTTTTATTTTTAATTCTTTTTAGACATGGGGGTAGCATGGGGAGGAGCAGAGGGAGGGAGAGAGAGAGAATCTTAAGCAGGCTCCATGCCTAATGCACAACTCAAGGCTCGATCTCCCGACCCTGAGATCATGACCTGAGCCGAAATCAAGAGTCCAACATTCAACCAACTAAGCCACCCAGGAGCCGTTTTTTTCTTTTTTCCCCCTAATCTTTTTCTTTTTTTAAGATACTAGAAGAATAGTTGTAGAAAATATAGAAGAATAAATCTACAAACTTGGACTGAAGAGAGACTTTGTAAACACGGTAAATAACAGAAAGGAAAAGCTTGATAAATCTGACAATAAGGAAAATCATAAAAATATAAAAAACCAAATTGTAAAAGTTGTATGGCAAAAGGCGTCATTAACAGGAGGAAGCTGAGCACAAACTGGGAAGGTGTCCCTGCCATGAAGAGCAAAAGGAAGAAAATGTCTCTGTTTAACAAATATTTTTCTTATAAATTTATTAAAAAAAACCCCACAAAACACTGCAAAAAAGTGGACCCCAAAATGACCTACAAGTAGGTAATAAACATGTAAGAAGGTGCTTACACTCCATCTTGTGTGTGCATTGGTCACCAGCAGGGGTGATAGATCATCAGGAACGATGATGTCTTGGGGTGTCATAAACACTTGGGGTGTCATAAACACTTGGGGTATCATAAACATATGCTGGTGGGTACGGACACGAGCAGTAAAACCCTTCCAGAACGCCATGTGGCCAACATGCCAAAACCTAAAATACCCATTTCCTTGCACACTGCAATTTCACTCGCAGGAATTGATTCTAAGGGAATGGTCCGCCAAGCACTCAAAGCTGAATGTATCCATGTAGAAAAAGAAACACTTTCCTGTATCCTTAGAAAACCTCAAACCAGCAAGAGGAATTATAAATTGTATCAAATCACAAGGTGGCATATTAGAAATATTCTGAATCCTGTTCATCCTTGCTGATTCCTCTAGATCTCCGTTTTCTCTCTTTTATACCATAGCTTTATTGAGGTATAATTGATAGACAAGACCCTGAACAATTTTAATATGTACTCATTTGATGAACCTGGACATAAGCAGATAGCCTCGATCCTGATTTTCTTAATGTCAGTGAGAATCCAATGGCTGAGTTCGTCAGGGAGACAGAGTCACAGAGAGGCAAATGTGACTTAGCTCCAAATAGCTATCATTAACAGAAACTTGGGTAACACGCCCAGGAAAGCTCATAGGCCAAGACGTTCTTGTCCCTCCTCACCAGCCTGTGTTGTGAGCCTGTTTACACAGTACCACTCATCCTGGTGGACTTCCAGCTTTTCACCTAATAGATCACAAGCATTTTTCCTAATTAATGTAAAATGTCCTATTCAGCATATATATCATATTTTCCTTGACTCTTATCAATGGACATCATTATCCCTGTTGAGTTTTTAGTCTTATGAAAAATGCAAATTATCTTTATGCCTATGGTTTTCTTTTCTTTCCTTTTTTTTGCATTATTCTCCTAGGGCGGTTCCAGAAGTATGATCACGACATCTAACGGCATATTTTTTTTTTTTTTTAAAGATTTTATTTATTTGACAGAGAGAAACACACAGAGAGAGGGAACACAAGCAGAGGGAATGGTAGCGGGAGAAGCAGGCTTCCCGCAGAGCAGGGAGCCCGATGTGGGGCTCGATCCCAGGACCCTGGGATCATGACCTGAGCCGAAGGCAGACGCTTAACGACTGAGCCACCCAGGCGCCCCTAACGGCATATTTTTATGGCTCTTTATCAAGATGCTTTGCCAAAGGGGTGGGTTGATTTACAAGCTGCCCGTCAGGCCTGAGTGTGGCAGCTTCCCTCTGCCCTTGCCAGCCTCCATGTCCTCATTACTATTTATTTCAGTAAGTGAAAAACAATACAGTCATCTACCCCCTTCTGGGCAGCCCCCTCCCCCAAAATTCTACAGCTCATACGTGAGTCCGGCAAGGTTTCAGGAGACCAGACACACACGAATGAATCACGTCTGTACCGCCGTCGGTCACACGTACAAACGACAAGTGTGCCGAAACCCAAAGTGAAAACACAATGCCACTTAAGGCGGATCCAAAGAAAATGAAACTCATAAGTATGCACTTACTAAAACCTGTTCGGGCTCTATATTCTGAAAATGATATAATGCTGATGAAAGAAGTCAAAGAGGGTCCAAATCCATGGGGAGACAGATGGACTAGAAGGCTCAGATTTACAAACAGTGATTCTACCCCAGTTGTTCTGTGGGCTTAATGCCACTCCTGCTCAGTTCCCAGCTGGAGTTTTTGTGGACACAGACAAGTGGATTCTAAAAAGGATATGGAAACACACAGGCCCTAGAGGACCTAGAACAATCCTGATGAAGAGGAGCAGAGTGGAAGTGTGAGTTGCTGATTGGAAGGCTTCATGCAGAGCGACCAGTCACCAGAGCAGGGGGACTGACGAGATGAAGAGAACAGAATACGGGGCCCGGAAATACCCCTATGCCATTATTTCCGGCTGACTTTGACAAAGGTATGCAAGCAACAGATGATCTAGAGCAGCTGGATATGCACAGGCCAAAAAAATGATATGGACCTCAACCTCAGCCCACCCAGAAATTACCTGGCGGGAGGCATCTTTTCTAAAGTGAAACCAGCTTGGCCTGCTATCCCATGAGTGTGTCTGTCTTTTCCTGTCCATGTAATCCTGCCCAATTCCAGGCCTGGTCCCTCGGCCGGGAATCAGTGTTAGAAGCAGCCCCCAGCTTTCCAGTGGAGCCCAGTTAATTGCTCAGATCCATGGCATCTGGGTCCTCAGATGAATTCCTGACCCTCTGTTCACCTCTACTTGCCCTGGGCTCTGGGAGCCACTGGGCTGCTTGGCCTTGCCGACCACGCTTTCCTCCAGAATTTGTTTTTGGGAGGGATGTGGTTTTAATAGGGAAAGGGGGCCCCATCAGCCCAAAGTCTGGCATGCACTGGGTCAGCTGCAGTGGGGGACTGAGACACGCTGTGCCCTGCAGTCATCTCTGGGAAGGCCACCTCTTAGACACAGCTCCTGATGGCTGCTAGGAGCCACCAAGTGAAGGACAAAGTCAATTCCAAATACTAGAACTGCAAAGACCTGGCTCCTACAACCCAGAGGCGTCCTTGTGGAAGGATGGCCCCTTCTTATTTCTTAGATGTTAACTAGAGTCGGGGTCGAGGGCAGACAGCCCTGGGACTGTAAAGGTGGTCCTTTCTGGGACCCTTCTGGGACTCACGAGTTAGCTGGCTTCCATCTCTGAATAAACCCACCCACCTGAGCCCACCCGAGGACCCAGCCCCTGCCCATTTGCTCCCTCTGCAACCAGAGGTTGTCTGCTTTCCGACACCTCAGATGACCTCCCTGCTTCTGGCTTCGTACAGTGGCTCCCAGCTCACATCTGAGAGGTGACCTTCCACATTTTTCCTTCAATGTCTGCTAGGATACAATTTCCAACGTCCTTCCCCTAGGCCTCTCCTGCCAAAGCCAGTGGGCCTAGGGGCCCAGGCCTGGCTCCCTCCTGATGGAGGAGCCCTGTGGACAAGAGCCCGCTAGGGTTTTAGGTCCAGAAAGGGTCCATCTCAGATCAAATCAAGCTTCTCTTCAAACCCATATCTCCCAAGTGGAGGATAGCCTAAGATCTTAATTCACATTTTCTGTGATTGCAGACAATTGCCCCCAAAGAAAATCTGATATTCGCTAGTTGGCCCACCCCAGGGGTGGGTCCTGGGGGAGAGGAGGCAAGTCCCCCCAGAGAGAGCATGAGGCTCCCCAGGTGTACTGCCTTACTTATTACTGCACGTGGGGCTAAGGGAGGAACTCTGGAGAACATACATGGTACTGAACAGCAAAGGGTGTAGCAAATCCCAACCCCTTAAGGAGCAAGCAATGGAGGGAGGGCAGAAGCAAGAAGGAGAAATAGCAGGGGACAAGGGGACATGCTTTGAAAAATATAAACTTACTTTGCATTCTGGAAGAGGGAAGATTACCTTGTGTGCTGAAGCCAGCCGCGGTATCTGGGTCCCCGGGGCTGGACTCGGTCACCTGCTGATCCACACTCGGAAGCTATAGCAAGAAACAAGGCATCAGATGGGTCATCACGACAGGCCCCAGAAATCGAGGCTGACTTCGGAGCTTATCTTCCAGGAAGAAGTGTAGGTACATTTCTGCTTTTCTCCTCTAAATTTATCGGGTCAGGCTGTGAGGATGCCAAAGCCGAAGGATTACTGCCAAGGCCAGAGCCCATCTCTCTGACCTTCCGAAAGAAGAGTGCCCAGCACTCCCCGAGAGCCCAGCCAGGGCCAGGTGCCAGCTGCCCAGAGCCCACTCACCTTCCAATTCCGGGGGCACTGTTGGGGACCAACAAAGGCCACACAGGATCTTCCAGAGTCACTGTAGGCAGTAGGACAGCCCCTGGTCTTGCTTCTAACCCCCTCTCCCAACCGCTCTCCTCCCTGCTTCCACAGCAGGAAGAACAAAGCCCCGGGGGATGGACAGTCATGAGACCTGTCATGCTTTGGGTCAGCACAGCTTGCGTACCGGCTGGACGTTTAAGAAACAATCTTGGCTTCTGTGAGCCCCCAGACTCCTCCAGAGTTGGCATCAGCTCCTCTTTCCTTTTGCCTTCTGCAGATGGAAGTCAGAGGTTGCTCCCAAGGCTGCCCTCCCTGCCTGAGCTTGGGCTCAGGGTCCAGGTCCACTCAGGCCATGTGTTCTGTTGAACGTGGGCCCCATCACTCTGGGCACACTGTTCCATCCTGGTGGAGAGGTTGGCCGTGAAAACTGCATCATGTTTGGAAGTCGTCATGCTCTTGCTGATTTCTTCTTGAAAGTGATCATTCTGCCCAGACAAGCCTTTGGGAGTATGGGGGTGGAGGTGTGGGGGGAAGACCAGACCCCCTCTGCTGGGTGGGGATGGGACACCTCTGCTCTCCTGCCCTGACTTCACTTGCCCATCCTCTGCTCAAACACTCAGTTCCCACCCCATGTGACCACATCTGTTCCATTGCTCCTTTAGGGGACAAGGGCCCCACACAGGCCATGGGACTGAATGTCATGAATTCCGTACACGTGCACCCCTGTGCGATCTCCAAAAGTGATTTCTGCATCCCTGGGTGTTATTTCAGAATGGCTCTGGGGACCTGTTTGCAAATAATGAACTCTGGGGAGGCCTGGGAAGGTGAGGCGGGCCCCTGCAGCTTGGCCGGATTCCAGCTCAGGTAATTACATCCTTGCCTCCCTTGTCTACCGCCACTTCAATCAGATAGCTGATCGTCTTCATTTCGTCTTTCCACCAGGCTGGAGCTGTGACAGGTGCTGGGCGGGAGCCTTCCCACTAATGCAAAGTGGGGGAAGCGTGCCCTCAGCGGGGACCCACGACAGGGTTTGGGGGGCAAGAACGGTACCTGTGGCAAAGACCCCCGGCTGCCTAACCTTTCCCTTTGATCCCACTTCCGTGTAATACTGCACATGCTATGTTTTTTCTGCTGGGGAGGAAACCAGAGGAGGGAGAAGAAAAAGCTCACAGCCTTTTTCACTGAAATTATTATCTGCCTACAACCGATGTTGGAAATCCCTGTCCAGAATATTCTGCTAAATCACACAAAAAAGAACAACAGCCTCAAGGTTCATTCTCTTCCAATATTCTTCCTGACCCTTTAAAACATTTTTTTTTTTTTTTTTTTTGCAGGCATGGGTGGCCACTCGGACACTTGGGGCCTGAAGAAGAGCTTCTGGTAATAAAGAAATATAAATAAAACAAGAGAAATAAAAGGCACAGTGGGACAAGGTCAGGAGGAAATTGGATTCATTTCATATTTCGCAGCCGTGGTGCTGGCTTCCCTCTGGCTCCTGGTCAAATCTGGTTTTGAGAAGAGACAGCTCCTGGCAGCGTATCTATCACATCTCGTAAGTGGGGTGTCAAGGGTTTAATTTGAATTTGGCCTTCCCTGATGGCCAAGGCCACCTTGCCTCCTGAAAGCTGGGGATTGAATAGCTGTGAGGTCCGCACGGCATTTTTGATTAAATATAAATGCAATGAAGGGGGGAGAAGGCATATATTTGTGGCACAGAATTTAAGTTGAAATTTGAGTTTAGCAATGAAGACTTATAACAGCTCTTATAGGAGAGGGCAGCTGAGAGGTGAGGCTGTGCATATGACCTCGCGTGGAACACCCAGAGGCCGCCTTTGCTTATTCCAGGACACACTATATTGACTAGTTGCTGTGATTAAAAAGTCCGTTGGAAGGCACCTGGGTGGCTCAGTCGGTTAAGCATATGACTCTTGATTTCAGCTCAGGTCAGGATCTCAGGGTTGTGAGATCGAGCCCCACTTTGCGTTCCACACGGGGTGTGGCACCTGCTTGAGATTCTCTCTCTCCCTCTCCCCCACTCTCCTGCTCGTGTGCATGCATGCATGCACGTGCTCTCTCTCAAAAAAAAAAATAAAAATAAAAAAGTCAGTTGGCATTGGGCAGATAAGACAAACCTTCTCATCTCCCCTTCTTTTAGGAAGCCCTGTGGCTAAGACACCTGCATGAAAATTCTGCCCTATTTCTGCAATAAACTTCCCACCCTTGGGGTGTGCCAACCAGCGAATATCAGATTTTCTTTGGGGGCAATTGTCTGCAATCGCAGAAAATGTGAATTAAGATCTTAGGCTAAGGTCCCAAGGCAATCTTTGAAGCGGCTTTGCTTTCTAGATTTTTAAATGTAGAGGTGATTTCATTTGAAACTATAAATTCTGGGGCACCTGGGTGGCTCAGTGGGTTAAAGTCTCTGCCTTTGGCTCAGGTCATGATCTCAGGGTCCTGAGATTGAGCCCCGCATCGGACTCTCTGCTCAGCAGGGAGCCTGCTTCCCCTCCCCCCCACCCGCCTGCCTCTTTGCCCAATTGTAATCTCTCTCTCTCTGTCAAATAAATAAAAATTAAAAAAAAAGAAACTATAAATTCTAACCCTTAGGACTTGTGGTTGGCTGCACTTCGGCCATGTCCACTGCCTTTCTCACAATTTCTAGTCTCCGACCTCAAGTTTCCCTCCTGCATGCCAGATGGCCACCAAATTAAAATTCTTGAAGTACCGCTGGATCATGTCAACTCCAAATGCTGAACTCTTCAAAGGCACAGCTGTAGTCTTACATCCAAGGTCATAAAATCTGTACCCAAATTATTTCTGTGAACCTCCTTCATTACCTCAAGCTCCACAAACAGGCTCCACACTGTCCCACCACTGTCTTTGCCCAGGCTATCCCTTGATGAGCTTTCCCATTGTTCACACGCCCAATCCCATTCAGACTGTCAAGGTTGGTTCTTCCCCTGAAGCCCCGGAGAGATTTCTTTGAGTCCATCCTGTCACTACACCGGACCGCTAGTTCCATGAGGAAGGGATTCTGCTCCATTCACGGTTCTGTATCCCACAGAACATGGCACAATCAGCACAATCTTCTGTGGTCCCCAGAATGTAAGCCTGTCATCCCCACAGGAAGATCAGACTGGCAAATTCTCAGGAACTTTCTTGCCATAGAAAGGAATGCACCCCTTTCAATCCTGCCTACAGTTATGGTCTTGAGCCAAGGGAAAGAGAAGCACATCGCAAATGAAGTCTCCAGTCCAATCCGGGAAAGTGAATGGGTCAAAGTGAATGTGCTTAGTCAAGGGGTGCTTTCTCTTCCTGCATTAAAAATGTCTCCCCCTGTGAGTGGCCTCCTGCCCCCATACAGAGCCTGGACAATGCATGCCCTGCTTTTCCATCTTCTGTCTTCCTCTCTCTATCCAGACGAATCCTAATAGGCAATTTACATGCCACTAGTCCACAAGGGGAAGTAATTAACCTCCCCCTCCCCCCCTGGGAGAAAGGATAGTGCTGGAAAGGGGGGCAGCTCCTTGCTGTCTGCAGGTGGGAGGGCTTCCCCAGTGGAGGGGGCAGCTGGCCTGCGCAGCCTTCCCTCTGTGGACGGGAATGGGTTTTCATTGACTTCCAGACTCCCAGAGGTGTCTGTGGGATTGAAAATTGCTGCCAGACCAGAAGGTCAAAGAGGACAGGCCCAGTGAGGGGAGAATGGAGGTGGCCCTTTAATCACCAGCTCCTCCCCCGCCCAGAGGGGCCAGCCCAAAGAAAGGCCATGCGGACCACACTTCTTCTACAGATCACATTTGCGGAACATGAATCATGTAAGCTGGTGGTTTCTGAGCCGACACAATGTGAGACAGGCCTCATCAGTGCATTTCAGGTGGGCTGGGCTAAGCTGTGATGATCAGTAGCTTAGGGGTATTAAGGGTATTTTCAAATTACAAGGGGTTTCTTGGGTTGTAACCCCATCAAAAGTTGAGGAAGATCTGTATTCTATGCTCCAAAAGAAAAGAGTAAACCAGTGATAAAACACTAAACAGTATCCTTGGGGTGTGCAAGTGTGGGTGCATCCAATGTCACACCCAAATCCGGAGGCCCCTGTCCAGCAAGCAGAGTCATTAATGAGCTGGAAGGGGGCGTTCCCCATTCCCATCATCAGACTGCTGTTCGGGGGTTCTCGCCACCAGGATTGAGAAGCAAAAGGCTCTGAGAAGTCCTGCTGCTCTCCACAGGGTAGTGAGCCCCAAATCACTCATCCTTCCATGTCATTCTATCTTCAGGAGGTGACAGTGATGGCTCACAAAAGGGAGGACAGAGTTGGCCAGACTTGGTCCCCAGCATGGAGGTGAATTTCTGTGATGGCAATTAGCTGCTGGTGGAGGAGTGACAGCAGAGCTCCTTCTTCTGCCTAAGGCAGTCATGGAGAATCACATACCTCTGGGTTTGCTGGGGTCTCCAGGCCCATGGACGGCCCTGCCTGGTGCCCCTGCTAGTTATAGGGCAGAACTGACCATCTGAGGCTGGGTCAGCCTCCCCCTCCAGCCTCCTACAGACTTCCCTCCCCATCCTGGCTCAGCTGCTCCCAGCCCCCGGCCCCTACATGGCTCCTTGGTAAACCCTCATGCCCCAGGCCCACAGTCCTTCTAACTACCTCCTATCTTCTCTCCTCTTGGCCAAGCATCTCACAAGAGGGAGCTACTCCAGTTCCCAGGGTGTCCCCGGAAGAGCAGCCCTGCAGCAGCTAGAGGTGGAGCGTAGGTAGGAACACAAATTCTCAGCAGGGTACCCTCCCCAGCTACAGACTCAGAAACTCCAGGGGTGAGCTCAGCCACCTGTATTTGACTGACAAGCCCAGGATGCCCACTGGAGTCCAAAAACTACTGGCTTACACCCCTGCTACATGTCCTCACGTCCCATCCCCTCCTCCAGTCCATGCCAGCACCTACCCCACTGCCCCACTGTAGCCACTCCTGCCAAGGTCACCAGCAGTCTCCAGATGGTGAGCCCGGGGAACCAGGGTCAGCCCTTCCCAGCCTCCAGGCAGCACGTGACCTATCTCTTCCTTCCCAAACCACTGTGTCCATGAGTCCAGGCCCCCTAGGAGCCCCTTTGTTCTCTGTATGCTCTGCAGCCCGTCCTGTCCCTCTAGCTCCCTGAAGTATTGCCATTCTGTGGCAATAGATAGCCCCAGAAGGGCTTGGGGCTCCCCCTCTGAATACTTACAACTCCCCTCACAGGACACAGTTCCCCTTGATAATACTGATTTGAATTATTTTTATCATAAAGAGGAAAATAAATCACTTCAGAAAGGCAGAATGTTCCACCCAGCTTTTTATAGAATTCAAGAGAAGTTCTATTATTTTAAGTTTAGAAATAAGATTTCACAGTCATGCTTTGCGTCTCCACTAATGAATCCTGCCCCCCGCACTCCAACCCAAGGCAGATCCCACACACCTGCTTCTACTGTGGACAGAAAAAAGGCCAAGAGTCCTTGGCCAAGTCCATGTCTGCTGTCTGCAGCCTGATGAGCTGGTCCAGGATGTTTTAAGGCAAGAGGAGGTGGAGAAGGAAGGCCCAGAGGCTCAGGTGGTCAGCACCATCACCTGCACCAGCGTGGGCTGGGGAGGCCTCAGCAGTCTGGCCAGATAACCCTCAAGGAGTATCTTTCTTGCAAAAATGTGTGGCCAATGTCCCACTGGGCACAGAGGTAAGTGCTTCTTGCCTTTTCTTCCTGTCCCACAACCATCCAGCCTGCAGAATGTTATCTCCCTTGTGGATGCGATTGTCTCCAGAAACTTGTGGAAGTTGAGTCTGAATAGCCATTGTGCAAAACCATTTCTCCACCCACAGAGGTCCCTGAGGACCAGGAGCTCCTCAGTGGGTGGCTGGGAAAATGACAGGCACTGCCTCCTGAGCTTCTCACCACATGGGTTTGGGATCTCAAAGGGGCGTTGAGGACATCAGAAGGTCCAGGCCAGGTGTGAGGCCTGCATCCCATCCTGGTGACTTGGGATGCCTGTCTGAAGGTTCCATGCTGCTGAGAAGCCCAAAGGTATGTGGGTCCAGATGGGCTCAGGAGAGCACAGTGGTGCCCTTCGGATGCTCCTGGTCCTGGTTTTGCACACTCTCTTCTGCCCAGGGTTCAGGGCCCAGAACTGGCTACAGCCCCCATTCTTGGCAGGATTTCTCAGATCCCCTGAATGTGCCCTTTTTCAGCTTGACTGCTGTGCTCCTCCCATGGGCCCCCAGCCCTGTGTCCTCCCCACACCCTGTCCTGCACTTGGGTGCTGCGTGAACTTTTGAGTGTTCACATCTTTCTGCCCTGGCTTGTGGCCTTTGATATTCAGGAGTGACAACTGTGATAACAATACCATAGAAAGGGCAACTGATGTTTGCTGAATTAGAACCTACTCTATGTCAAGTGCTGTGCTGGGTCCATTCCACACATTCCATTCCATCCTATGTGCTTAGTACTATTATCCCCATTTTATAGGTGAGGAAACTGAGAATCCACCAACGTATCCCCTAGTGCATGCCCATTGTGGATCAGGGACCCCGAGTCTGTGGGAGTGCCTGGCTCACCAGACTCAGAGGAAGCCTGTTACACATTGCCTGGTGGCTCAGGCACTTCCCTGGCCTATGGCTGTCAGGCCTCATGCAGCCCAGGATCCAGAACTTCTCTCTCACCTTCCCAGTGGACAATGACAGAGGTATGTCACTGATACCGGCCAGAGTCCCCTGAGTACTCAGCTCACAGCCTGAGTTCTATCCCTGTGGGTCTCTGCTCATGGCTTTGAATCTATATCAGCTCCTTCTGCACTGTGTCCCCACACACCAGCCAGACTTCCATTCAGGTGCATCTGAGAGGAGCCAAGGCAGAGAAGCATTAACATTGGGATTGGCATCCTTCTACTCTCTGAACCTGCTGCCTCCTCTCCACAAGACCACAGAGACAAATACAAATGCAAGGAGTGTGCAGAGTACAGAGAACTGGCTTGTCTGGAGCCGGGTTCTCACCTGGCTGGTGGTGGTCGGGCCCACCACGGCCTCGTAGGGTGGGGGGAGCTCAGTGGGGTAGAGCAGGCCAGGACTGTTGATGGCAACATCATACAAAGTGCTGAATGGAGAGGGAGCAAAGTCCAAATGGAGGCCCCTGAAAAAGTAGAACCATCACATTGTCAGTCCTGGGATGGGGAGGGGAGCCTGAACTACTGACCTTTCTCTTAAAGGCAATCAGAATGTCTTTTTTCAGGGTTTCCCCTGGTCAAATACTCATTGTGTTTGTGAAATAAAAAGCTCATTCCCAAGGCAGTTTTACTTTTTTTTTTTTTTCTGGAGAGATGTCGACATTTTCACTAAACTATGGCCCTGTCCACTGAAATTAAAGTAATCGTAGAGCCGATTAAATCTTTAATTAAATTTTATAGGTCTTCTTAATGACCATAATTCAATGGCAGTTTTGCTTTTCATGAGAACCTAATGGAGTCACTCTTTTGGGGCTAGGTTTGCTTTTGTTGTTGCACGGCGGCAAGACCACAAGAAATGTTCTCTCTCAAAGCCAACATTCTTTCTTTTCACTTTTCACGCTCTGGTCTCTAATCAAACATGTTCTTGTATGTTCACTCTCCTCCACTCAGCTGCCCCACTGAAAACGAGCGTGGCTGTTTCAAGTTCCACCTCCCCAACTCCTCCTATCTTCCTGGCACCCACACCGGTCACTGCCACCATCATCAGAAAGACCCACCTGTGGGCCTCTGCTGTGGGCGTGCAGGTGTACTCTGGTGGGTAATAGGGTGGAGGTGGGAGTGGGGGTATGAACTCATCGAAATCCAGGGTCTGGTGGAGCACGGTGCCATGGGGGGTCACGCAGGCTGGGCTGGCAGAATGCACCCTTTGTGGAAGGAACTGGAAAACAGAGAGATTCAGAATTATTTGGGACATCTTGGGTGGCTTGTGTCTAATTAAGCTAATTATACATAAGCTTTAATGATCCGTTTGGAACTTATGTAATTTAAACTGTCGGACTGTGACGGCGAAACACATACTTCAAGATGATGGCTCCGTGAGGAATGGTTCGCCCCCAGAGTTTCTTCATTAGGATCTGTTTCTCACACTGCTACACAGAATGCCTCCATTCTAAGGAGAAATACAGTCTGGGAAGTCTTTAATTCTATCCCCACCCCTAAATCTTTCTCTTCAGATTATACTACTCAAGGCCTGTGGGTCATAGCAGTGCCTGACATCCATGATTTAAGACAGTACTTCCTGAAGTACACTCATGAGAAAACACCAGACCCTCGAGATGCTCCTCTACATCCCCCTCCCAAATTCCTACAGTGAAATAAATTTGGGAAATGCTTCATAGTATGGTACTCCCTTCTTAGAGCCCTGTAATACATGTTTGTGTGTTAAAGTTCCTGAGAAGGTCTGCACACACACACACACACACAAAAAATCTGTTTAATCCATTAATGGAACATTTCTCAAGTATTTCATAATGGGTCCCTTTAGACACACAGTATCTATGAACACTTCTCAGTCCTAGAAATTCATAAACTTTGCAAAACACTGCTCTGAAGGAAAGAAATCATGAGCTCCAGAACATTCTGTGGGGCAACCTTAAAACCGAGATGCTGCTTGAACAAACTGAGGTAAAATTGCTTAAACAAAAAGAACCTTGCCTCTGCCTAGCTTTCCATTTCTACCCATAGGAAGCACTGGCCAATAACTTCCCATTCTCTAGTCACTGCTCCCCAGAGGTTACCTGTGGCATGGAGATGTCTGAGCCATTGCTCCAGTTCCAATCAACACCTCACTGTGAGTGCCTACAGGTACAAGAAGACTCTGTGCTACTCAAATGCTATGCTCTAGGCTGTCCATCCCATGAAGAGTGAGACAATCAACTGTATATGGCCAAGAAAGGACAGTTCTGCTGGTAAACAAGCTCTCCAAGCACTGTGTGGGGATTTGGAGTCTCCAAAGGGTTAATTAAGATGACATCTGAACGGGTCTGAAGACTGAGAGGTAGGCTTCCAAGAAGGTGCTCTAGGCTCAAGAAGGTGAGACTAGGTGAGCTAGTGAAAGATGTGTTTAAGAAAAGCAAATTTATATAAGACTCTAGAAGTTAATTCCGGAGGCACTGGGGAGCTAGGGAGGGTGCTAGAGCTGAGAAGCAAAGCTATTAAAGCTGTGTGTTAGGAAGTACTTTCTGGCAGCCATGCTTAGGGTAGTCTGGACTTGATAAGAGGCTGGGATAGTACGACATTTTTGCATGAGTAAGGGTGAGGTCATGATTCTGAATATGATCAAATGCCATGAAATCAGCATGCTCTAGATTTACAGAGAAAGAACAGTGACCATGTCTACACATGTAACGCATCAGACTGAAATTGTCTCATATGGATTTTCTTAACACACAGAGCATGTTCCCTGCCTTTCCAGAAGGTCCGAGCTATGGCTTTCCTTAATTGTCTGAAATAGAGGTGAGTCAGTGGCTATGAGCTGGTTGAATGTGTGTCTGTCGAACTCTGCCTTGGAAAGCTGTCAGCCCTGCCATGTACTGCACAAAACTGAGCAGTTAGGACAAGGCCAAATGTCCTTGAAGTCTAATAGGGACATATTTTGAATGTGTCTCTATCAGAAATTAGAAAAATCAATAACATACTCAAGCATGAAATGCAAAAGTCAAAATGCTTTCCTACTAAAGGTATAATCCCACCAGGAGTGGGAACAACAAGCATTTTCAAAGAAAGGCAAGGTGCTTCAGATGATCCTATTAGCATGTTTAAATGCATAGATGCTGCCATACACCAGAAGTGTTTTAAAGGCTAAATGACAGCTTTAATCACTTCTGCTCTAAATGGGAGATCACCTTTCCAGTGGTGTGTTGGCTCCATCTTTAGGAAAGCAACTCAGACTCAGCTTGTTGCAAACTGAGCTTTTATCTAGGTTCTTCAGCCTTTCCAGGAGGAAGCCTGCAAGTGACCCTTGACATACACCCTCCTGCCCCAATGAGGTGGGGTCTGTCTCCAAGGCCAAGGTCACCTGCTTGGGACTCTGCTCTGAGATGAAAGGGCTAGAAGTCTGCAAGCCACATTTCCCAGACTCCCTTGTCAGTTGGCTTCCTGTTGGGCTCTATCTACAAGGCAGACTATCAAGTCCAGACTACCCTAAACATGGCTGCCAGAAGGTACTTCCTACCACACAGCTTTAATAGCACTGCTTCCCAGGTCTAGCACCCTCCCTAGCTCCCCAGTGCCTCCAGAATTAATTTCTAGAGTCTTATATAAAGAAGGAGAATGGAAGAAGAGAGCTACTGTTCTGTTCCTTCCCCACTCCTACCTTTGTGTTCCATGGAAGCTGCCTCCATGGCTGCTCGTCTCTATCTATTCTCTCTTCCAGGATCCCCACTTCCCTTTCACCTGGCAACCTCCTAGTCATCCCTCAGGATGGGCAGGAATGCCTCTTAGTCAGCCCACACCCTGCCATGCTGCCTGTTCTAAGGTCTACAAATTAGTGGCCAGGCACAAAGCCTGAGCCTGCAAAGGGGTGTGGTTGGTGGAAAACTGGCTCTGAATTATCACTTCTTCCCCAGGTGGTCCTTCTTGCTCTGGGCCATCTGCAACTGCCTTGTTTGTTTCATGTGGAGTGCAAGGTGCTGGTACCCAGTTGAGGTGTTCCCACACCTGATGTGAGCATCATTATTGCCCAGCTCTCATCATCCACAAAAGAGGAATGTCCATTTTAGACCCTGCTGGAGAGAAGCCCCTCCTCATCTGTCTGCTCTGGAGAAGGAATACCAACTTAGGGGGTACTGTCCTTCCAGGCGCAATGGAACCAGGGTGGAGGCCTGGGGGTGCAGCTTCCCAAGACCACTTAGGAAAGATCCTAACATTTGGTTCTATAAGAATAGTCCAGAGGCACCTGGGTGGCTCAGTGGGTTAAAGCCTCTGCCTTCAGCTCAGGTCATGATCTCAGGGTCCTAGGATCGAGCCCCGCATCGGACTCTCTGCTCAGCAGGGAGCCTGCTTCCCCCCCCCCCCCCCCCCCGCCTGCCTCTCTGCCTACTTGTGGTCTCTCTCTCTGTCAAACAAACAAATAAAATCTTAAAAAAAAAAAAAAGTCCATAGTCTGAGGTCTCAGAGGGGATGCGAAGAGATCAGTGGGCCTTGGGTGACCCTCCCTGACCACTGAGGACCCATGAGACTATAAGCACATTACTGATCCCTTTGAATCTCAATCCCCCTCTCTGACCCCACTCAGTCTGAGAGGGTCACACTGGGAAATGCCACTTCCATCACAGATCCAGATGGCAGTGTTGCATGGCTTAAACAAAGGACCATATCATGGATATTAGTTCTGCAGTCCCTACACCTCCATCTCCTGCCATGTAGGGAGGTGGAGGAGTAAGGAATGGAGGGCAGGACAAGGCACTGGAATTTCCAGGAACTCCTTTGAGTTCTGAGCAGCTTCTTCTCTTCCAGGCCCCAGGACAGGTCTGCCAGGCTCCTTTTACACTCCTCCCCAGGCTCCTGAGCAGAGGCTGCCTCTCTGGTTCCCTGGAGAACATAGAACAGCCTCCTGGCTTCCCTACCACAATCCGGCTCCTGGCTAGATCACACGCATCTCTGAGATTTCCCATAAGGACTAAGGCAATAGACCTTTTCCTCTAACCTTCCTGAGACTTGGGTAAAATACGCTAATATTCCTATGGTAGAAGTTTCCTTAACTGACCTCTCATCGCCGACTGACTGGATGAAGTGGGTTTTCCTTCCACACTCCAGACCCCAGAGTCATGCCTACCAGAGGCACACTGCTGCTCTTTGGTCCTGCCACACCCCTAGGGGTGTTCCCTGCCAATCCAGGGCACAGGGGTGCCTTCCTCTGCAGTGAACGGCCAATTTAGCTATGACTGTAATCCATAATGAACTATGAATGCAGGCAGAAAAACTTGCTTGTTCTATGAGAACCAAGTTGAATGCTTTAGAAAGACTTGACAAAGGAGAGCAGCTGAGCAGAAAGTGTGGCCAAGCTGGGTCCTGGCAAGGCAGCTGTATGGGAGAGGAGAGGAGTCAAAACATCCAGGGGAGCTCTGTGTTCTGCTCACTTTGCAGGTCTCATTCCAATTTAAAGGAACTGAATCTGGAAATTACAGATGGTGCAGTTTTCCATGAAGTTTATACAGGGAATATAACTCAGTACACTAATACGCAGACCCCCAATCAAACAGAAGGTCTTGGCCCTAAATCAAAACCCTGGTGGACAAATGCTCATCTGCATATTTAAAGTTACAACATTTGCAGCATACACATTTCACTGTTAGTATTGTCTGCTGTAACTAGCTTTTTAAAATTAATCTGGGAGAGCCTGGGTGGCTCAGTGGGTTAAGCATCCATTCTTGATTTTGGCTCAGGTCATGATCTCAGGGCTTTGAGATCCAGTTCTGTGTTGGGCACCATGCTCAGTGCAGGTCTGCTTGAGATTTTTTCTCTCTTACCTCACCTCCTTAAAAATAAATAAAATCTAAGAGAGAGAGAGAGAGAGAGAGAAAGAGAGAGAGAGAAAGCAAGAAAGCAAGAAAGCAAGAAAGCAAGAAAGCAAGAAAGCAAGAAAGAAAGAAAGAAAGAAAGAAAGAAAGAAAGATTAATTAGACACCCTTTGGTTCTAGTCTGATAGATAAGTAGCACCTAACACCTAGAGATGTTTCTGGTAAACCCAGACCTCAAGGAAGGTCACTGTGGGTCCAAGAAGGGCCAGCCTCTGTGAGGCGCTGACGAACTGGGGTGAGCCAGAGAGGTAAAGATACTGGTGAACTTGAGTGATTCTGGGAGTTCTGGGGTTGGGGATATTACAACTGTCCTTGACCACAGCACCCTTTGGTTCTTTGCTAGCTTCATGGGTGAGCCCACAGTTAGCACATCTGTGAAAGACTTGGCGCTCCATCTACACTTTCTGGAGGCCTTCTGCTTGACAGGGCACACAACTCGTGTTCAGAACATAAATGACAATAATAAAAGATGAAGTTCACAAGCAAGTGCCTAATGGAGATACGTGTAATAGAAGATGATGTCCCTTAGGCTAAAGTGGCTGGCAGTAAAGTTCATGGGGAGGAAAAGAGCTGAATGGAGAAATGAAGAAAATGAGATTACATTCAAGAAATAAAACTAAAAATGTGAGATCAGAGATACTTTGGAGGTAAAAGCTTTCTCTGCTAAACTATATCAATAAACTGGATTTTATCATCAGTTTTCCTTTTGCCACTATTTCCAAAACCTATTAGAGTGCTCCAGCTTTATAAATTCTGACACTAAGCATAAAGCTTTATATCTCATGTATACATGCATTCATGATATGAGTTCCAAAAATGGTTAATTATCCCAAGATGTGGATCCTCAGAGGTAAGGAAGGAATTATGGGTTCCTCCATGCCAGGCTAAGGCCCTTGTTGTGAGTCAGTCTGCAGTCTGGGGTGCCCCGTGGTCTTTGGTCCATAAATGACACCAAGAGAATTATCTTGCTTCCCATTTCTGTGTTTTTGGAGCAGATCTGGAACTTAAAGGTACTAGTGAAACAATGTGTGTGCAGACACCTCCTAGATCTTTAAAAATTTGTATCCCTATCCCTTAGGATAGTCTCACCCACACTGAAATTGAAAGCAATAGATCTAGGAACCCTCTTTCACTGAATCTTTCCAAAGCACTCATTTTTTTTTTATAATAGAAACAATGATCTTTTTCTGCACTCATAGTTCATTGGCTTCTATAATAGTATAATATACACTTATAAGCTAAATACCACTGGCCTAGACTGTTTTGGGAACAGCTACAACTGTCACTTAGAAAGCTTGTGACCCAACTGCTGGGAGCAGAGATGGCATGTGGGTGAACCAGAGAGGCTGCTGGTGGGTGGCTGTGCTGTGGGGAGCAGGCAGCACATCTTACGCACGGGATGGAGAACCATGGCTCCCTGGCCAGTGGGTTTAGCACAGTTGGACTTAGAGAGCTCTAACTATATGCAGAAGGAGCTTACTGTAGCATCATCTGCATGGGCCTAACAAAACCAAAATCAAAACCAAGAAACACAAGCATCCACACATAGAGAAATGGTTCATTGACGTTACATCCACAGTATGGATCAGTGTAGACATGAAGACGTTTCTGTGTATATTGACCTAGAGGGCTGTCCTTGATGATTTCAGGTTACAAAATCAAGTTGCAGAATGATATGAATGGTGTGATCCCCTTTGGTTAAAAGGAAGACATAACGTGGGGTGCCTGGCTGGCTCAGTCAGTTAAGCATTTACTTTCAGCCCAGGTCCTGATCTCAGGGTCCTGAGATTGAGCCCTGCATCGGGCTCCCCACTCAGCAGGAAGTCTGCTTCTCCCTTTCCCCTTGCTCATGCTCTTTCTTTCTCTTTCTTTCAGACAAATAAAATCCTTAAAAACAAAAAAGGAAGACATAGAAGAAGGAATAAGAGAAGGAAGAATGGAGAGAAGGAGGGAAAGCAGAACAAGGAAAATAGACTATTTGTATAAATATAAACACTAAGAAATCAAGAAAGAAATGGAAGGATTCACTGCAAAGTTTCCTCAGGAGAAGGAGGAGGGAGAAGGTAGCTTATTAACTTTGTCTTTATATATCTCTGTATTTTACTTGTTTCAGTGATCATATATTACTTCTTTAATTCAACAGTCTAATGAAATGAAGTAAGAAAATTAAAGTCAATTATACCTGAATAAAGCTGAAAAAAAAAAAAGACTTTTCTAAAAAAATTAAAGAGGTTCCGAAGCATGCTCATGAATAACTTGATTCCAGGTTCCATCCCTCAGGGCGAACCGTGAGTCCCTGCTTCTCCTTTTTCCAGGGTGCAGCCTGTGTGGCCATCCTCGCCCAACCTCTGAGCCTTGTGGTAAAAGCCAACCTCTTCCAGGTGGGCCACCAGGGCTTTTCAAAGCCCATGTACATGGATTATCTGATTCCTCTCTCAGCAGCCACATGAGGACAACAAAGCATGAACAATCTTGCAGAGAGCAGAGGAAACTGGGACAAAGGGGCAGCGATGTGCCCTAGGTCACCCATAGGTTTCGCAAGGTGCCACAGTCATATGCCCCCAGTTCCCTTTTGGCTCCCCTGAGATGCTATAGGTTGGTAACACAGCCAAGGACTTATAAGGAGACCAGAGCTTTGTCTGCTCCCATAGCCCATAGTCATGAAGGGAAAAGGACTAGTCAGCAGGAATTTAACCAATTTCTACTTCCATGCCAGGGGTTAGAAGCAAACTTACCCACAAATACTACAATGGAACAACCATGGGTTCTGATGGCAGCTGTTGTCATTGTAACCACACCTTACCTCCCTGTGGTGTTTTACAATTGCCAGAGTACATCAAGGACTGTGCACTCATAGTCATGGTTGTAGGACTTTCCCAACAACAAACCAATATTCCCCCTGCACTAAGAGTCAAATAGGTCACACTTCTTAAATGTTCACCGGGTATGCCATTTGGTCTATTTCAGAGGTGAGGAAACTGAGGCTCAGGTGGGTTCGGTGACATGGTGACATGTCCAGAGTCACTTGCTTAATACGCAGAAGGGGTGGGACTGATGCAGACATGGCTGACACCAGGCCCAGGATGGCAGGCCCGCTCATGTGCCACATGGAGGAATGATACCGTGAGCCTACACTGAAGTGATCATGACCATATATACCATCACTGCTACCTCATCCTTCATTTGTATTTAGCTGGTAATTTTCATTCTAATGCTTCAAACCAGGGAAAGCAAACTTTTATATTTATAGCCCTTTGGTTCTGTTAGTTTGGTCAAATTGGTATGATGTTTACAGATCAATAGTAAAATCTGCAGAGGTGGGTAGAACCCCACAGTACTTAACCTTTCTTTTATATAACATGTCGGAGAAAATCACCAACATGAGGCCCCAGTGAGCGAGGCCAAACGTTCATTGCCGCTGAATAACTGCTTAATTAAATCCCTTGCAGAAAACTGCCACCCCTCTGAAAGGTCAGGCCCGGCTGTGACAGCTGTGTAGATAGACACTGGGACAAAGAGGCGGACGTTGCATATGATTAGAACCAATGAATTTTTAACGTCTTGGTAATGATGCTCTCTGGCCCTGTAACTTGATGAACTGATGTATTGCCATGGGGTAGATGAGAAAGAGCAAATAAAACAGTCTACTACAAGAATAGCTTGCTTTTTCTTTCACGAGATACATAAAACATTGAGGGTGAGGCAGGGCGGGTCTCGAAGAATCAAAGAGAGAGAGAGACAGAGGCAGACAGACAGACAGACACACCCAGATGATTCCTACCCTTAGTTTTGGAGAACCGTATCTTCCCATCAGTTTCTTTTATTGTACTGACTTTAGCGGTAACATACTGAGAACTGTGGGCTGTGTTTCATTCACACTGAATAAATGAAGAGGCTTCATTATTTATTAAACATGTACTTATAAACGTGTATTAATAAGTGTGTGACCCTTGCTCCTATTATTTCTCCCCCTTGGGAGTGGCAGTACTTCAGTTGTAAGCCTTTGGCCAGGGGGGATCAAATGATGGCCAGCCAGTCACTCTGCTGCTAGATTATGAGCTCAGGGTTAATTAGCAAATCTAAAAAGCACAGATGAGCAGTTTTTTTTTTAATCTGAAAAGGACTCATTTTCTTTAAAAAATGTTCCTTTATTAAAAGAGAATTCTGAAGCTGGAGGAAGGCACTTTGCTCTGGAGGTCCTAGACCCAGAGGATGTCTAGGGCTACAAGACTGTCACTAAAATTCTCAAGAGCACACACCAGGGGCCATGTAGAGGAGCACGAGGGTGGTCAGACTCTGTTAACTTGCAGCTCCAACAATGCCTAAAATAAATACATTAATGGCACCAAATATACAGGTCCTCTGTCTTCCAGAGGCCAGCAGGAGGTGACTGCCAAGCACCATGGACTTTCAGGGCCTATCATCTTTAGAGCTTCTGGTTGGAAGATAGAAGAGTTCACTCTCCTTTAGTTTCAAAATGGCTGGAGGAGAAGGGGGATGGGCTCACCATTTTGAGTGTGCTTGGGAAGGAAGGGGCCCACTCACCATCTGGAGGACATCGGAAGAGACCATTTGCATGCAGCACATGGCTGTGGCCAACGCACACACGATGGTGGAGAGGACATTGAGGGCACACACGCTGAAGAGGAGATCCTGGGAGAGAAAAATGCAGCAGAATGTCAGTCTCCTCTCAACAACCCAGATGGCAGATTCTTTTTTTTTTTTTTAAAGATATTATTTATTTGACAGAGGCAGAGAGAGAAGGGGAAGCAGGCTTCCTGCTGAGCAAAGAGCCCGATGCAGGGCTCAATCCCAGGACCCTGAGATCATGACCTGAGCCGAAGGCAGAGGCTTAACCCACCCGAGCCACCCAGGCGCCCCCAGATGGCAGATTCTTAGCATTTCCATCAAGGTCCAGAAAGAGTGTGACCAATTGCCCTCCACATCCTGGAGGTTTTCTTTTGGAATTTGTTTGTTTGTTTATTTGTTTTAATAATCAAAACTGGCCTTTAATATAGACACATTTGTTTATCCTTCTACAGTGCTGATTGAATTATTCTTAGATACTGAATGATGTATTTCACACTTTTGATCACTATTAGGCACTTACTGTCTAAGAAAATCCTCAACTCACCAACATTTAAGTAGGTGGGCAATCTTTATCAATTGCAAATTTAACTTAAAATTTTGAAGACTAGCAAAATGCCAAGTTTTTAAATTAAACTTTTTACCCTGAGGTAATAGTAGATTCACAAGCAGGTGCAAGAAATAATACAGAGAAGTCCTGTGGACCCTTTGCTCAGTTTCCTCCATGGCAGCATCTTGCAAAAACTATAGTGAAATACCACAACCAGGATTAATGGTGATGCAGTCAAGATACAGAACATCTCCATCACCATGAGGATCCCCACCCCACATTGACCTTTCAGAGACACACGTACCTCTCTCCCCCTGCTCTAGCTCAATTTCGCATTACCAACCCCTATCAACCATTAGCCTGGTCTCCATTTTTATAATTTTGTCCTTTCAAGAATGGTATACAAGTGGAGTCATATAGCATGTAACCTTTCAAAATTGGCTTTTTTCAGTCAGAGTAAGTCCATCAAGATTCATCCACACTGTTGCATGTGTCAGCAGATCATTCCTTTGTATTGTTGAGCAGTATTTCATGGTGAATGTACCACAGTTTGCTTAATCAACCAGATGAGAAATATCTGGGTGGTTTTCAGTTTTGGGCTATTACAAATAAAGATGCCACGAACATTTGTGTACAAATCTTTGTGTGCACGTAAGTTTTTATTACCCTGGGAAAAATGTCCAAGAGTACAATGCTGGATCATAAGGTAACTGAATGCTTTGTTTTATAAGAAACTGCCACATTGTTTTCCAGAGTAGCTGAACCATTCTATGTTCCTACCAGAAATGTATGCCTGATCCAGTTTCTCTGCTTCCTTGCCCATATTTGGTATCACTATTTTAATTGTAGCCATTCTGATAAGTGCATAATGATATGCCAATATCATATTTTAATGATACTGATTTTAATTTGAATTTTCTTAATGGCTAGTGTTGCTGAATATCTTTTTGTGTGCTCATTTTATCTGTATATCCTCTTTGGTGAGTGCCTGTTTGTGTCTTTTGCCTATTTCCAATAGGACCATTTGCTTTTTTGTTGAATTTTGAGAGTCCTTTATGTGTTTTAGATCTTAGTCTTTTGTCAGATATATGGTTTGCAAATATTTTTCCCAGTCCTTAGCTCTTCATCCTCTTCACCTAAGTTTTCACAAAACAAGGTCTAGCTTACCAATTTTTGCTTTTATGGATCATGCTTTTGGTGTCAAGATTTTGTCCTATATTTTTTCTAAAGTTTTTATAGGTTTATATTTTACATTTAAGTGTCTGATTCATTTTGAGGTAATTTTTGAAGAAAGTGTGGGTTAGGTTCAAGTTTATTTTTGTGTTTCTACTTGTAATCTTGACATGTGCATTGCTAGCTATAGAAATGTGGTTTATATTTGTATATTTATCTGGTATCTTGTGACCTTGGGATTTATGTAGACAATGAAGTCATATGCAAATTTTCTATTTCTTCTTTTCCAATTTGTATGCTTTTTATTTTTTCCTGCCTTATAGCACTAGCTAGAATTTCATGTATTATGAATAAGAAGATGAATGAGATGGTGAGAGCAGATATTTCTGCCTTGTGCTCTGTCTCAGAGAGTACACTTCATGGAGTTTTAACTGTCCAACTACAATTCATTCGTCTTCAGGAAATTTATTCTCAAAAAATAACCATGATTCACAAAAATGATACAGGAATACCTTGGAGATGTTGGAAGTTGTCTTCCAGATCATTACAATAAAACAAATATTACAGTAAACTGAATCAAATGCATTTTTTTGGTTTCCCAGTGTATACATAAGTTACGTTTATACTATATTATAAGCTACTAAGTGTGCAATAGCATTATATATTAAAAATATACATACCTTAATTTTAAAATGCTGTATTGCTAAAAAGTGCTAAACATCATCTGGGCTTTCTGCAAGTTGTAATCATTTTATTGGTAGAGGGTTTTTCCTCCCTGTAGATGCCTGCTGACTAATTAGGGTGGTGGTTGCTGAAAGCTGGGGTGGCTGAGGCAATTTCTTAAAATAAAACAACCAATTTGCTGCATTGATTCTTCCGTTCATGAAAGATTTCTCTGTAGCATGTGATGCTGTTTGACAGCATTTTACCCAAAGAACTTCTTTCAAAATTGGAGTCAATCAATCCTCTCAAACTCAGTCTCTGCTTTATCACCTAAGTTGATGTACTATTCTAAATCCTTTGTTATCATTTCAACAATCTTCACAGCATCTTCTCCAGGAGTAGATTTCATCTTGAGAAATCCTTTCTTTTGTTCATCCATAAAAAGCAATTCCTCCTTCATTCAAGTTTTTTTCATGAGAGGGCGGCAATTCAAGTCTCATCTTCAGGCTCCACTTCCAATTCTAGTTCTGTGACTGTTTCTACCACATCAACAATTACTTCCTCCACTGAAGATCTGAACCCCTCAAAGTCATGGAGGAGGGCCAAATCAGTTTCTTCCAAACTCCTGTTCATATTGATATTTTGACCTCTTTTTGTGAATTATGAATGTTCTTTAATGGCATCTAGAATGGTGAATTCTTTACATAAAGTTTTCAGTCGGCTTTGTGCAGATCCATTAGAGGAATCACAGTCTATGGCTGCTACATATAAGCTTATGAAAAATTTTTTTTACTGTTCTGAAAAATATTTTTTGTTTTATTTATTTTTATTGTAATTCTAGTATAGCTAACATACAGTGATATTAGTTTCAGGTGTACAATACAGTGATTCAAAAATTCGATACATCACCCTATGCTTATCACAACAAGTGTTCACCGTAATCCCCATCACCTCTTTCAACCATCCTCCCATCCACCTTCCCTATGGTAACCATCAGTTTGTTCTCTAGAATTAAGAGTCTGTTTCCTGGTTTGTCTCTTTTTCCTTTGCTCATTTGCTTTGTTTCTTAAATTCCACATAGAGTGAAATCATATGGTATTTGCTTTTCTCTGACTGACTCTTTAGCTTAATACTCTTTAGCTCTATCCATGTCATTGCAAATGGCAAGATTTCATTTTTTATGGATAAGTAATATTCCATTGCATATATATACATCACATCTTCTTTATCTATTCATCAATGGACACTTGGGCTTTTTCCATAATTTGGCTATTGTAAATAATGCTGTTATAAATATAGGGGTACACATATCCCTCTGAATTAGTGTTTTTGTATTTTTTGGTTAAATACCCGGTGTGATTACTGGATCATATGGTAGGTCTATTTTTAACTTTATGAGGAATCTCCGTACTGTTTTCCAGAGTGGCTGCACCAGTTTTGCATTCCTACCAAAAGTGCAAAAGGATTCCTTTTTCTTCACATCCTCACCAACGCTTATTGTTTCTTGTGTTTCTGATCTTAGCCATTCTGACAGGTGTGGGGTGGTACCTCACTATGGTTTTGATTTGCATGAAATGCATTTCTTAAATAACAAGATTAGAAAGGCAAAATTACTCCTTGACCTGTAGGCTTCAAAATGGATGTTGTGTAGACAGCCATGAAAACAAAATTAATTTCACTGTACATCTGTATCAGAGTCAGTCTGTCTTTTGAATCTTTGAAGCCAGGCATCAACTCTTTTTCTCTAGCTATAGAAGTCCCAGAGAGTATCTTCTTCCAGTAGGAGGCCGTTTTCCCTACATTGAAAATCCACTGTCGAGCACAGCCACATTCTAATGAGCCACGTTCTCTGAGCCAGATCTTCTGGATGACTGGTTGCAGCTTCTCCATCAGCACCTGCTGCTTCACCTTGTACTTTGATGTTACGGAGATGGCCTCTTTCCTTAAACCTCATGAAGCAACTGCTACTAGCTTCAAACTTTCCTTCTGCAGCTTCCTCACCTCTCTCAACCTTTGCAGAATTGAAGATTTAGGGCCTGGATCTGGATTAGGCTTTTCGATTAAGGGAATGTTGTGGCTGGTTTGCTCTATCCAGACCTCTGAAACATTCACCGTATCAGCAACGAGGCTGTTTTGCTTTCTGATCATTTGTATGTTCACTGGAGTAGCACTTTTAATTTCCTTCAGGAACTTCTCCTTTGTATTCACAAACTGGATAAGTGGTACAGGAGGCCTAGTTTCTGGCTTATCTCAATTTTCAACATGCCCTTTTCACTAAGCTTAATCAACTCTAGCTTTTGGGTTAAAGTGAGAGACATGTAACTTTTCCTTTCACTTGAACACTTAGAGGCTGTTGTAGGGTTATCAATTGGCCTAATTTCAACATTGTTGTAGCTCAGGAAACAAGGAGGCTCACGAAGAGAGAGTGAACCAGGAATGGCTAATCAGTGGAGCAGTCAGAATACATATAATATGTATCAACTAAGTTCACCGTATCATATATGGGGATGGTTTGCGAAGCCCCCAATCATAATAGTAACATCAGAGATCACCACTCATAGGCCACCATAACAAATATAATAATAATGAGAGTTTTAAATATTGTGAGAATTGCCAAAATGTGTGAATGCTGTTAGGAAAATGATGCCAATAGGCTTGCTCAATGCAGGGTTGCTACAAACCTTCAGTTTGTAAAAAAACAAAACAAAACAAAACAGTATCTGAAAAGTGCAATAAAATGAAGCACAATAAAACAAGGTATGCCTGTCATGATATGTCCTCTAATTCAATCTCATTCATACAAATTTATTCAGACAAAAATGTACAAAATACTGTACATACTCAAAAAGCTATCAGGAAAAATGGAACTTTCACCTAAAGACCGTGGTATTCAATAGGCTAGTTTTAATAATCTAATCAAGGGTTTGACAAATCCTCAAGAAGAGATGGGAAATACTCAGTGTATTTCCTCACTGAATGCTTCATATGTGCATTAGGTATGTGTCCAAATGACTTTCTTGTCTGGGTGCATCCCCAGTGGTTTACTCATATATACAATCTCACCAATCTCCTGTAAATTATTGTGATCAAAAATACCTACTCATTTGTTCTCAAAGCTTCCTTGTAAAATAGCCAAAAGGAAGATCATTATGGTAATATTATAGGGGACAAAGTTAACATACTGTGTTTAAATTACATCCCCAAGGTTAAATCATTCAAAGACAATGTGAAGACAGAGAAGAGTCTTGTTTATAAGATGTGTTAGGCAGAATTGAGCAGGGTTCAATCTAGGACTAATTATTCCCCACTCCTGAGGTAAGAGCGTTCTGGGCGCTCTGAACAATGTGGGAACAAGTGCTACTCTCAGACCTGCATCAGACACTGTTTCTAAACCTTTATCTGTGGTTCTTTTCTAAGACTCTAACAGTTTCTTCCTATGCATGGGCTAATCAATATCCAACTGAATACCCAGGGGGATCCTTTGAACATCTCAGTGTTCTCTCCTCTCTATTACTCTGTCCTGAGAACTCTAGTCCAAGGTTTTAGTCTTCCTAGAACTCTTAGTTCTGTGTCCCCATCTCTGGGAGTCTGCAGGGATCCTCCTGAGTTCTCCTTCCCTGTGCTGTGACCTGGAGTATTTTGAGGCTGTAAGCTGGGGCCACTATAGGGCTCACTTCATTTGTTGACCATATCTCAGGATCACTGTCCTTATTGCCTGATGTGTCTTCATATTTTGTCTGTTTGGGTTTTTCTTGGCTGGGAGAGTGGGAGTTTCAGGTAGAGGACTAAACCCAGTTCCTATAATTCCATCTTGGCCAAAGGTCTTGGTAACTGTTTTTGTTTCCATCTCTTAAGTGGTTGTAGCAGGGCTTAGACAACTGCTTAAGTACTCTGTGCATTATTACTGTGGCCATCTCCAGTGTCCTCCCTGCTCCTGCAGTCACTAAAGATGGAGCAAGATGGGAGCTCAGTTGCGTTAAAGTGCATGCACAGATGTGGTTGGAAAGACTCTAAAGAGCTTAGGTTTTATACTCTAAGTGATGAGATACCTCTGAAGATGTATTGATGTTGGGAAAGAGATAATGCAGTCTATCTTCACAAATGGTTGAGAGAGACACCTTTTGTAAGGCCAAACACAGAGGCTAGGATATAACAGGTATTCAGTAAACATGTGTTGAAATGAGAGACTGACAACATGGAATGATCATCTCACTACTGCTGCAGAAGGGTGAAACCAGAGCACATGGAGGAAGCATGGAGACTGGGACTTTGGGTGTGACTTTGAAGATAAAGCCAGCAGGGCATGGCCAGTGGTTGGGCACAGACGGGGATGAGGGAGAAGAAAGATAGGAAATTATTCTGAGGCATACGTTGTGAGTAGGAGCATGAGGCTAGCAGTGTGCCAGGGGCCTGAAGGAAAGGGATAGTCTCCAAAGGAGAATAACCAATGTGGTCTGGGACATGTACAGCTGGTTGCCAGGGATCTGCCCACAGAGATGTTCATGACCAGTTGGAAAGGTGGGTCTGGAGCTCATGATGGAGGTCAGGAGGGGGAGATGCAGACTAGGTGTCATCCCTACAGAATCAGGATGTTCCTTGCCCTGTGGGTGCCCTTGATATATCTGATGGCCTGGGATTCACTTATTTCCTTCTCCAGACCCACCAGACTGCAGGGGATTAGGGTGCTCCAGACTCCTTAGAGAAGAGGGTATTCTTGTATTCTTGGATGAAATTACCATTCTCACCTTAAAGATAACATCAGAGAATAACCTGAGATATTATATAGAAATCATGTGTGTGTGTGTGTGTGTGTGTGTGTGTGTATTCACATATATATTATCTATCTATTTCAGGAGGCAATTCAAAACTAGAACCAATATAGTGACATCTCTTAATGTACCATAACCAAAAATATAATCAATACCTTAATTTTGTCCTCAATCTAAAAATTTTAACTTTATTGACCACGTATTCCACTGTCATTAAAACAAATGCCCTTCTGAAAAGAACATTAACTTTGTATATACTCTCATTTGTAAAAAAATAAAACTACTTACAACAAACAAACAAACAAACAAATCACAACCTTTTTTTGAATATGCTTCATGAGGCAAATGCTGCTTTATGTCCCATGGAGTGTATTCATTTGAAACACACACCAAGAAGACTTTTTTTTTCTTCTTCTTCCAGCTGGTAAAATGCTTGGCCTTTTTTTTCCCCCTAGATAACGGCACATCATCTGAAATTATGCTTATGTGCTTCTTTGGAATTCTCTTTCTGGTTTAAATAATGCCTTTACTTCTGCCCTTTGACAGCTTTATCAGAGAATCTTCTGCAAGCACTGAAATCCATGTTCTATAAAATATTTTTATAAGGTCATTCAAAATGGCAAGTGTAAAAACAAGGCAGATCTTCACTGTGGATGGTAAGTTTTGCTGCCAGCCATTGGGGATACTTACTCTAATAACATTTACTGTTGTCCAGAAGACAAATGGTCTTACATTCATTTCTATTAGCTCATTGACCAGCTTTTTTTTCTCCTATATGTTTTTTTCTTTCTTTGGATAAAGAAAGAGATCCCATAGGAGACAATTATCAGTCAAAGTGTAATGATGGAAGGTGAAGAAAGACTCCTGGCATAAAAATTAAGTGATGAGACCATAGCCAACAGTTATTTTGCATGTTGTAATTAAGGGATGGGAGTTGGGGTTTATCAGAATCATCCTATTGAAACTTATTAATTACTCAATGCAGGGATGTCTGTCTTAGTGGGTCTTTCATGGCAGAAATGGGACTCAAATATAGAAAAACAGGATGTTAGAAAAGGCAAATGAAAGCAGTGGGGAGTATAACAAAAGAAACTATGCTTGTGGCCATCCTGTTCTGTGTTCCAGGTGGGTAAGGCCAAGATAGGTGACTTCTAGAGCTTAGAACCTCCTGCATTAAAACACAAGATACACTCTAAATTGGATTGTTCTGCTTTGAGCATGAAACAATTATATGAAGATTTCAAAATTCTGGACAGGTTGTTCTCATGTCACCAGCTTGAACTGAAGCATCATCTGTAGGTCTTTTCCATATGTCCCTCCCCTCCCAAATCCAGTACCTGTCCAACTCAGGCCTTTGTTAACACATATGTTCCTGGATAACTTATCCCAGCTTCCCAACAGCTGGCTCTCTGACCCACCCTACCTAGAGGAGTACTTAAAAGTTTCCTCTAATTATAATTCTTTCTTATGCTTCTTTGCCTCTTAGATCCAGATGTGACTCCACTTTCAAGGTTCAGGTTGAATCTCATTTCCTTCAGTGTCTTCTTCTCCAACAGCTGATATCCCAAGGAATTTTCCTCCTTTGAACCCACAGGGTAACCTGCACCAGATATTCTTTATTGCACTGTGAAGTTAGACCCTGGTCATGGACTGTTAACTGAAATTTAATGCAGATCTTTGTTGGGAGAGGCAATCTGCCATAGGCCCTGAGCATGCCTGCAAGTTCCTGCTGGGCATATTAAGAAAATAAACCTTGGTTGCTCTTTACCCCACCCATTGCTCAATGTTTTGTTTACAACAAGCAACCTTGAGGAAAGAAGTAGCACTGCTCCTAGACAAAGCATAGGCTTATTACAAATGCAGCAAATTCCCCAGACTCAGTGCTTCTCTTCCATAATGTGGCTCACTGCATGTGCAGGCATCTTTGATGGGCCTTTGGCATTGTCCCAAAGACTTGAGGGGCACAGGGAATTGACACAAACCAATATGAATCTCTGCAAATCACTTTTGCTATGAGTAATAATGTCCATTGTCTCTGAACCAGGGGTCTCATGTCTTCTACCAGAGAAGTAATAGTAAACTATAACAGGCCACTTTGTTAGCTTGAAAGTAGGTGAAAATCTCAGACCCTACACAGTTCCTGACAATGTATTTCATTGTACTTCATTTTAAGAGGACAGCAAGAATAGAGGACCAGTCTCCTGTTATTGTCTATAGTAGAATACCTCATTCAAAATAAGCAACTAGTAAACATTTGTTTGAAAATGTAGGGGATATTTCATTGTTCTCTTCTGAATTTTAAGTTCGTACTGGAATGAAATGATATGTTGACTTTCCCAATTTCCAACCACAGAGAAAAGTTCAACATCACCCAAATAAATTAATGGATAAACAAGATTCTGTATAAGAGCTCTTGATGGTAGTATGATGTATGTGTGTGTGTGTGTGTGTGTGTGTGTGTGTGTGTGTGTGTGTGTGTGTGTAAAATTTGTGACTATTTACTATACAATTTCTCAAGTGACAAGCACATCCTGGAACAGATCCCAGGCCATTTAATTTGTCTCTACAGAAAGTAGTTCTTGCAGACAGAGGTCTTCGTGGCTGGCTTGAATACTGATCTTAGAAAAGGAGCTAAAATTAGGCTGTCATTTGGAGAAGGTAAGTGATTCATGGAGGAATTTGTGAAAGTTATTATTTCAAGATGCAAACATTCTATTTAGGATCCCTACAAATTTAACTGAATTTTGGCCTTGCTTTGGTCTCACAGGCACCATCAATAACACAAATGCTACTAGAAGAAGACAGGTTTGCTTCTCATACAATATGTGCTGTTTTTGTTCAATGGCACTTTTAACTTTGAGCAAGGACTCATGAGGAGATTTACACTCTCCACAATAATACAGAACTGCACCTCATTTTGTAATTCAAAACCTCTCCTCTGCCCTCTGAAGCAATTGCTTTTAGTTTCTAGTTGGTGGATATAAATTACTTAGATAACTATATAAATAACTGTAATTCACAGACTAAATATTTTCTTACAATTCTATCAAATTTTAAGATCAAGAAAACAATTTGTCATGTTCCTGAAATTCAAGAAAGGGTAATCAGGTAAAAATAAGTTTCTCTACCTGTGTGTGTGCATGTGTGTATGTATGCACATACATGTATCTTTGTATATATATATTAATTTTTTCAAAATTTCCTTTTAGGATTTTCTCCTTGACCTAGTGTTTGTTTAAGAGCATGTTAGTTTCCACATATTTGTGAATTTTCCCGTTTTTCCTGCTGTTATTGATTTCTAGTTTTTTATCATGGTCAGAAAAGACACTTGGTAGGATTTTGATCTTCTTAAGTTTGTTAAGATTTGTTTTGTGGAGGAGGAATGGCAGAAAAGTAGGAGACCCTGTTTCAACCAGTCCCCTAGAGTGAGCTAAATATCTACCAGAACACTCTGAACACCCAAGAAATCAGCCTGAGAGGTAAGATTATACAATTTTGGATTTCTATGGGGGCAGAAGATAGCAGTGGAGAGGTAAAGTGGAGTGGGATAGCTCAGACTGATATCAGAGGATAAACAGAAGAGGAGGGAGCCACCAGAAGCAACCCAAGGAAAGTACCACTCAAATGAGAAAGTGCCCTGTGATTGGGGACCAGCATTAATTTGGAGTCTGGTTAAAAACACTCAAAAAGAACAAAAGATCTTAAGGGGCAACTAGTGGAATCAGGTGGTCACGGGCACGGGCCTACGCCCACATTCCCAGGAAGGACACCACCACAGGTGACCACCCATGTCAGAAAGAGACTGGGGATGGGGGGGCTGGGGGTGGGGGGTCCAGTCCATGGTCCATGAGCCTGCATCTTTCCACTGCTTACACCACCACACAGGTTGGGCACACTCCCGCAAGCGCCTAGGAGAGCCTGGTGTGGTCACCAGCCGGCAATCTCTTTAGGACCTCAGCCCATCTGTGTCCCACTGTGGGGTCTGAGCACTCCCAGCCTGTGCCTGAGAGAACACAGAGCTTGGGATGGGATACCTCTGTAGCCTGCATGACCCACAGGGTCTGAACACACCCAGCGTGGGCCTGGACCCCAGAGAGCAGTCCTGACAATGGCAGCACCCACGGTTTTAGTGGCATGGAGGTGCAGAGACAAGTGGGGGCCTTGGGTGACCACTGGGATGGTGGCTGGGGGTGCACACCACCTGTGGGAGTCTGCAGTATGCAGCAGAGTTTGCAGAGGGGGAGTCTGTGTGTTCTGGACCACTCAGAGGGGAGCAGACTGAGGCTTCTCTCTGACAGGGGGGTGGGGTCTGGGTACAGGCAGATTCTTTGCTTGGACCCTCCAAAAAGCCACAAAAAGCCACAAAAGAATGAAAACCTCCAGAGAGCAAAAGCATGAAAAACTGGTTTCCACAGAGCCCAGCCCCTTAATAATCGGCAGGGCCACTCAACCCAAGCAAGACTGACTAGAAAGCAATGCAGCAGGCCCCTCCCACAGAAGACAAGCCAAAAGCGAGAGGACAATAACCACAGGGTCCCCACAAAACTGTAAAATCCCAACATCAGGGGAAAATAACATGTTAAGCCACCAGTATTGCCTTAAAACCTGTATATTTCATAGATGCAAGCTTTTCTGTTTTGTTTTGCTTTTTTTTTAAATTCATTCTCATGATTTCCATTCTTTTAATTTTTTAAAACTACTTAACATCAGAAACGATGAATACCCAACTTTTGTATTAACATGGACGGGACTGGAAGAGAATGCTGAGTGAAATAAGAAGTGGAGAGAGTCGATTATCATATGGTCTCACGTGTGGAGTATAAGGAAAAACATGGAGGACATTGTGAGAGGGAAGGGAGGGGTGAATTGGAGGAAATCAGAGGGGTGATGAACCCAGAGAGACTGTGGACTCTGAGCAACAGACTGAGGGTTTTGGAGGGGACGGGGTGGGGGGTTGGGTGAGCCTGGTGGTGGGTATTGAGGAGGGCATGTATTGCATGGAGCACTGGGTGCAGTACTGAATAATGAATCTTGTAACACTGAATAAAATAAAAGTATTTTGGGGAAAAAATATCCAGTGGAAAAACGACAGTCTCTTCAATAAATGGTGCTGGGAAAATTGGACAGCTATATATAGAAGAATGAAACTTAACCATTATCTTATCCTTACACAAAGATAAACTTGAAAGGGATAAAAGACCTCAATGTGGGGCAGCAATCTATCGAAATCCTAGAGGAGAACATAGGCAGTAACCTCTTCAACATCAGCAACAGCAACTTCTTTCAAGACATGTCTCCAAAGACAAAGGAAACAAAAGCGAAAATGAACTTTTGGGACTTCATCAAGATAAAAAGCTTCTGCACAGCAAAGGAAACAGTCAACAAAACAGAGAGGCAACCCACAGAATGGGAGATATTCACAAATGACACTACAGACAAAGGTCTGATATATAAGATCTATAAAGAACTCCTCAAACTCAACACTCAAAAAATGGATAATTGCGTCAAAAAATGGGCAGAAGACATGAACAGACACTTCTCCAAAGAAGACATACAAATGGCTAACAGACATATGAAAAAATGTTCATCATCATTAGCCATCAGGGAGACTCAAATCAAAACCACACTGAGATACCACCTTAACACTAGTTAGAATGG
>CM053609.1:15302246-15350116 GCA_028646535.1 Procyon lotor | reverse complement strand
GTTGTCTAATTTGCTGGCGTATAGTTGCTCATAATATGTTCTTATAATTGTTTGTATTTCTTTGGTGTTGGTTGTGATTTCTCCTTTTTCATTTATGATTTTATTAATTTGGGCCCTTTCTCTCTTCTTTTTGATAAGTCTGCATGGCCTTTATTCTTGCTTAACCAGAATGCCACCTGTGTGGTTGGTGAAGCTCAAATCCTAGTGCCATCCTTGATTCCACTTGTCCCACACACCCCAACTTACAGCCACCAAGGTCCCCAAAAATCTGTTCTCTGCTTGTCTTCTAGCAGAGCCTTCATCCTAAGACTGGTATGTGTGTGGCGGGGGGTAGGGGTCTTCCGATTCCTCAGGGTCCATTCCTGCCCCCTGCAGTGCCCCCTCCCAGAGTCTCCAGGGTACCTGCTTCCTGTCCCTCCCAGCTTAAAATCTATGAAGGATGCTTTCAGCAGCTGGACAAAATCTACCCTGCTTGCCTGGCCTGTGCTCTCTCCATCCCCCTTTCTGCCTCACCACCATGGCGGCATCCTCCCGAGCTTTCCACCAGTCAGCTCCTAGGTAGCCATGACCAAAATAAGTAAGTTAGTCATCTGTAAACATGATGGAGCATTTCCAGGTATTTAGCACTTAGACTAATCACCTGTATTTACGCTATTTTCTAACCTTAATTACATTTTTAGTTCTTTTAAAATGTTTTAGAATCTCTTATTTAGCAAGTACAGAAGCAACTGGTTTTAACTATTTATAAGTGAAAAATTTAGAGTTAAAATTAATCTTTTGATAGAAGAAAGAAAGAAAAAAAAAGAAAGAAAGAAAGAGAGAGAGACAGGGGGAGGGAGGGAGGGAGGAAGGAAGAGAAAGAAAAAGAAAGAGAAAGAGGGAGAGAGAGAGAGAGAGAAAGAAAGAAAGAAAGAAAGAAAGAAAGAAAGAAAGAAAGAAAGAAAGAAGAAAAAGAAAAAAAGAAAACGGTAGTTCATTCCATTCATTTAGGTGAATGGGGAAATATATAGGATTCAAAAAATAGAGCAGAATTTATTTCAGGCATTATTTTAAAAGAAAAAAGGATAATCATAACCCTCAAAGAAAAATTTGCAAATGAGGGGTTGTCAAGATTGCAATTTCCTAAGTACAGACATCTACAGATACAATTTGGTTCTAGGAACTGCCCCTGAGTTTTGGGATGTGTCCTCACTCACTAGGAGAATCCCACAAGTCACTTATCATGTGAGGATGACACATCATTTTTTCCCCATGTATCAAAATGACAATTCATTCCTTGCGTGACAGGAGAATGGACCTGCAAGGTAACGTCACTGATATTTTATTCAGCTGGTAAGGAAGGGACAAACTGCCTTCCCCAGGAGTCTGTCAAAACTATAAATACCTCATATCCAGAGCCCTAAAGCTTTGCTTGTAGAGTGAGAACTTCTCTTCACAGAGTAGCTCAGAGGCAGAACACACAACACACTAAGGCCTTTCACCGGGCTGCTTAGTAAAGGGAACTTATGCAACACAAAATATTCTGTTTAGGATAGTATTATCCCATATGTAAAATGTGAATTTGTGGTTTATCAATTTTCACAGAATTTTTTTAAAGGCACTGAACGAATGAGCATCATTTAGTTTTTGGTAATTTAGAAAGCAACTGGTTTGTGGGGTACCTGGGTGGCTCAGTCCGTTAAGTGTCTCACTCCTGACTTTGGCTCAGGTCATCATCTCAGGGTCGTGATGGACAAGGAGCCTGCTGGAGCTTCTGTCTCCCCTCCTTCTGCCCCTCCTCCCTCAAATAAATAAATACATCTTTAAAAAAAAAAAGCAATTGGTTTCTTGCAGAAGCTTGTTATGAGCATGCGTGTTCACTGCCCTGTGGCCAAGCCATGGTCCTGCTGGTCTACTTGTGCCCTGAAGATGGCAGTGAGAGCCAGGAGTCCAGAGCTAACTGCTTGGCCAGGAATCCTTTATGATCTGCATGACCTTGGGAAGTTGTTTCACGTCACTGTGCCTCAGTGCCCTCATCTGTAAAACGGTAATAATGAAAACCACACCTCACAGGGATGTTGTGAAGGTTAAATGAGTTCACAAATGCCCAGTGCTGAGACCAATGCCTGGCACACAGCAAGATTCAGTCAACACTGGCTATGATTTTTACATATGACTGGTCACCTGAGTGCCTCCATTTGATTAAAAACACAGGTACCAGAGGACAGATTCATCAAGGGGCTTTTAGGCCTCATCCATGAATGCTTCAGAAAAATAGCATCAAAAACTATTAGATGGTCACCCAAGAAGAGACTTCCGCATTCTAAACATGTCCTCTACTGTAGCTCTCTTTGTTCAATCGATGGGAAAGGAAAGTCCACTTTTCATTGTTCTGCTATTTTTCTGTATCCTGAAAGTTCCATCCCATGGCCGCTTCTTTGCCGCCCCGCCTCCCCCAGCCCTCAGCCTCGAGGTTAAGTGTGAGAGAAAATAGTTTGATTAGAGCCCAGGCAGATCAAGATGAAGTTAAAAGGAATGGAGAGACTCGTGGGAAATACTGAATAACACGCAGATGTAATTTAAATGATCTCATTAGCCTTTGCCTCTTGTGTACCTGAAGCTATTTATAACCAGAAGTAACATCTCTGATCTGTACTTACCTGATATTCTGTCATTTCTTTAAAGGTATAGGCATGCCACTTTTCCTAACTGGCCAGACTAGTCACTTTTCCTTAAATGCCAGAAGCATGTTTGGATTAGAACCCAGAATCACATCCTAATTCTGGAGGAGGAAGAGGACTCCATCAAGACGGGAATGACCAGGGCACCAAGAGCAGCCAGGAGTATAAGTAGACAAATCCACCATTGCCATGGAGGTTTTAACACACCTGTCTCAACATGTCCAGCAGACAATTAGTTAGTGAGGACAGAGAAGAGCCAAACAGGTCGGATCTAATACAACTACCAGAATCTTGTTCCCCACATGACAGGTGGGACTTTTTTACAAAGTTTCACCACAAACTTGGGCACAAAGTGAAGTTTAGTCAACGACCACCAAAGACACGGTCTCATCGGTTATCTGACTACAGTGCAGTTACATTTGCTATTGATTACAGAAGAGAAGCAAGAAAACCATATGTCTGCATAATCCAAAATACACTGCTAAGTAACTCAGGGATGGAAAAAGAAGTCATAATGAAAATCACAGCATCCTGAGAACTATAAAAAAAAAAAAAAGCCAAGACAACAAAACTTGGAGTGTGTAGGTAGAGACATTAAAATCCTACATCCTTATAGGAGAAAAGAAGACTGAAATTTTCTAACAAAGCACACAACCCAGGAAGGGAACAAAAGGGAAAGGAATTTGGAAGGAAAGAATCAATGAGGAGGAGAGCAGAAATGATGGAGATGCGAAAAAATAACGACAGGATCAATCAAACTAAAGCTTGTTCTTTGAAAAATAAAAACCTAATAAAATGGACAAGTCTCTGGCAAGGCTGAATAACGAAAGAAAGAAAAGGAACAAATTACAAACACCAGAAATCAAGAGATATAATTATTGGCACAGTACACACACGTCAATGACTTGAAAACCTAAACAAAATGGACAATTCTTCCAGAAAAATAAAATATACTAAGACAATCTCAAGAAGGAGGAGGAAGATGGTATGAGTAATAATGCAAAATCCTTAATAAAATATAAGCAATGTGGGTTTTCATAATTACATAAAAACACTGTGATTGGGTTTTATCCCAGAAATATAAGAATTCATTATTGTAATTCACTGTACCAACAGAATGAAGTTATATGTGTGACTACATTTATATTCACATATATGTTTATTGAATACATTAAATATATTAAAGAGTTTTAAGTCTTAGCAAACACTGTGAGCATTATATTGTATTGAGATAAATATGCATATATGTCTTTGTATATTCAAATGTGTATGTGTGTATATAAACACACACACATACATACTTATCTCTAGAGATGTAGCATTTGCTAAATTTTAAAACTCTTTAGTGGTAAACTCTTAGCAAACTGGTAACAACCTTAACCTGGCAAACACTATTTAGTACCAGAAATCTTCAACAAATGTTACTAAATATATTATGCTTAATTATTGAATATATTTCCTCTAAAATCAGGAAGAGACAAGGATGCCTACTGCCTCAATCTCCCCTCAATAATATTCTAGAACACATCACAGCAGGAAGAGAAAGGATGAGAACCACAAGATAATTTCAATATCTGCAGAAAAAGCATTTGACTAAGTATAATATCTATTCATGATAAAATCCCTCAACAAAGTGGATATAGAGAGAACATACTTCAACATAACAAAAGCCATTTATGAAAAACCCACAGCTAATATTATGCTCAATAGGGAAAAACTGAGAGCTTTTCCCCTAAGGTCAGGAATAAGACAAGGATGTCTACGGTCACCACTTTTATTCAACATAGTACTGGAAGTCCTAGCTGCAGTAATTAGACAAGAAAAAGAAATGAAAGGCATCTCAATCAGTAAGGAAAAAGTAGAACTTTCACTGTTTGGACATGACATGATACTTTATATAGAAAACCCAGGGGCATCTGGGTGGCTCAGTCACTTAAGTGTCTGCCTCAGCTCAGGTCAAGATCTCAGGGTCCTGGGACTGAATCCCCTGTTGGGTTCCCTGCTCGGCGGCGAATCTGTCTCTCTATCTGTCCCTCCCCCTTGCTCATGTGACTCTCTCTCTCTCTCAAATAAATAAATAAAATCTTAAGGAAAAAAGAAAAAAGAAAACCTAAAATCCTCCACCAAAAAACTGCTAGAACTAATAAAAGAACTCAGTCAAGTTGCAGGATACAAAATCAATGTACAGAAATCTGTTGCATTTCTATACTCAAATAATAAGGCAGCAGAAAGAGAAATTAGGAAAACAGTCCCATTTACAATTACACTAAAAATAATAAGATACCTAGGAATAAATTTAACCTAAGAGATGAAAGATTTGCACTCTGAAAACTATGAAAACACCGATGAAAGAAAATTAAACAACACAAAGAAATGGAAAGACATTCCATGCTCACATATTAGAACAAACATTGTTTAAATATCTATACTACCCAAAGCAATCTACACATTTCATGCAATCTCTATCAAAATACCAACGGCATTGTCACAGAACTAGGAAATCACAGAAGTAGGAAAAAAATTTCCAAAATTCGCATGGAAGCACAAAAGACTCCAAGTAGCTAAAGCAAACTTGTAAAAGAAAAGCGAAGTTGGAGGCATCACAGTTCTGGATTTCAAGTTATATTACAAAGCTGTAGTGACTAAAACAGCATGATACTGGCATAAAAATAGACACATAGACCAAGAGAACAGAATAGAAAATGCAGAAATAAACTGACAATTATATGGTGAATTAATCTTCAAGAAAGCAGGAAAGCAAATAGTATCTTCAACAAATGGTGCTGGGAAAACCGGACAACAACTGCAGAAGAATGAAATTGGACCACTTCCCTTACACCACAAACAAAAATAAATTCAAAATGGATTAAAGACCTAAACGTGAGACCTGAAACCATAAATATCCTAGAAGAGAACACAGGCAGTAATGTCTCTGACATCAGCCATAGCAACATTTTTCTAGATACGTTGTCTTCTGAGGCAAGGGAAACAAAAGCAAAAATAAATTATTGGGATTATATCAAAATAAAAAGCTTCTTCACAGCAAAGGAAACAGTCAACAAAGTTAAAATAAAACCTACTGAATGAGAGAAGATAATTGCAAATGACATATATGGTAAGGGTTATTATCCAAAACATAAAAAGAACTTATAAAACTCAATACCCAAATAATCCAAATAAAAAATGGAAGGGAGACATGAATAGACATTTTTCCAAGGAAGACATCTAGATGGCCAAAAGACATGTGAAAAGATGCTCATCGTCACTCATCATCAGAGAAATGCAAATCAAAACTACAGTGAGATATCACCTCACACTTGTCAGAATGATTAAAATTAAAAACACAAGAAACAACAGGTGTTGGAGAGGATGTGGAGAAAAGGGAACCCTCTCACACTGTTGGTGGGAATGCAAACTGGTGCAGCCACTCTGGAAAACAGTATGGAGTTTTCTGAAAATGTTAAAAATAGAACGACCCTATGAGCAAAATCACACTACTGGGTATTTACCCGAAGAATACAAAAACACTAATTCAAAGGGATACATGCACATTTATGTTTATAGCAGCATTTTTTATAACAGCCAAGGTAAAGAAGCAGCCAAGTGTCCCTCAGCTGATGAATGGATATAGAAGATGTGGTTTATATATACAATGGAATATTGCTAAGCCATCAAAAAGAATGAAATACACAGCAGAAGGATAAATAAATGGAGAGATATATTAAAAATGTTCCCACCAAATTAACCTAAAAATACAATGCAGTTATGAACGATGGTGTATGTGTGTCTGTGTGTGTGTGTGTGTGTGTGTGTGTGTGTGTGTGTGTGTGTCTGTGTGTGTGTGCAGGTGGTGAGTGAGGGGGAAGGGCATGGGGAGGCAGACAAAGGACCACAAAGAGCCAAGACAATTTTGAAGAACAGTGGGGGGCTCATCCTACCAAATACAAGACTAATAAAGAAATAGCATTTAATACAATGTGGTAATTGACAAAGAGTCAAGCCATACACTAATGAAAAAGAAAAGAAACCTCAGGAATAGATGTCTTCAAATATAGAAACTTGATATATGGCCATACAAAGAAATGGCCCCAGACTGGTTCTGTTATAAATGATGATTATATGTAAAAATAAAATTAGATCTATATCTCATACCAAATGCATTACTAAACCCAAGGTGGATTCATGAACTAAATGTGAAAAGCCAAAGATTTCAAACTTACAGAAAACAAAACAAAACAATAAAAAAATAGGGTATTTATATGACCTCCAGAGAGGAAAACAGTTCTTAAGTGCAACACAAAAAGGACACATCATTCCAGAAAAGCATTTGACTGCATTAAAACTGCAAACTTCTCTCTGACAAATGCCATCCAAAACATAACAAAATGACCAGTCACAGACTGCATGCGAGAGGTTTATGACTAAGGGTATCATTTAGAACAAAGAACAAATTGCCCAGTAGGTGAACACACAAAATAGGCAGTTCGCTGGTGATAAATCCAAATAGGCAATCATCATATGAAAAACCTGAACCTCAAGAATTCTTGGCAACCACGTGGTTGGAGCAAGGGCACCCGTCCCATTGGCAGTAAGAGTGGGCCGGTGCAATTTCTTTGCAGAGAAATAGGAGATGTCCTATAAAAGTGCAGGTGCACACCCCTTACACCCTTGCAGTTTGCATGCACGTCGATGAGTGCACGACTATCTCTTACATTTGGATAGCACCAAACTGAAAACACATTAATGTCCATGAACATGAGACAGATAAGCGAGGTGCAGAATGTTTGAACTTTACACACCTATGCAGAAGTTTAAAAGATGGAAGTAAGGCTACCTGTATCCATGATCCACATAGACAAACATCATGATGGTGGGTGAAGACAGAAGATGGCTTATGGTACTGATTATGTCAAATTTTAAGGAAAAATTTATCCCAGTATGGGAACATACATGGCAACGGCAAAACTAATCTCAGAATAGCGGCTGCCCCTGGGCACCTTATAATTTCAGACAGAGAGAGGGAGAGCCATGGCTGAGAGTTCAGCTGGGTTTGTAATAATATATAATAATATATTTCTTTTTAAAAAATATTGGAAATAATTGCTATAAATCTAGTAAGGTTGGGCCAGTCTGGGTGGTTTGGGTACATTATTCTCAAATGTTTTGGTCCCTTGAACTAGACTAAGTTTTGCAGGGTGGAGGGACCAACGCCCACATAAGCCAGCAGATGAAGAGGACAAGGGACTGCCTGGGACATTGCTGTTGGGACAGAAATGACCCCGTGCCTGTCACCACTCTGTCCACCTGAGAGGACCATGGTGGTGGTGGAGGAAGCCCGAGATTTGGCATTAAAGACAAAATCTGGATCCACTACCGGGTAGGAGACCACAGCTCGGTCCCTGCATGTGCTGGAGCCATTTTCTCATCTCTGACATGTCCATGATCAAGTCTGCCTCTCAGACCTCACTGCGCCTTCAAGAAGGGTAGAGAAAACAACATGGTGGATCTAAACAGGCTGGCAAAGAGCCCAACTGGGCCAAATGTAAAGTAACACAATCATGCATTTTTCCTCTGCTGGGCGGTTTCCTTCTCCGTATGTTCTGCTCCTGAGCCAAAGGTGCTCTGTCCCGGGACCCCTCTCATCTTGCCCATCTCCACTATGGCTCCAAACTATTTTGCTCAGCCCTGCCATGAACACACTATTCCAAGTTTCTATAACCAATTGCCTCTTGACTTCTGGATCAGATCAAATGCCCTAAAAACGTCTTCGAATTCCTGCATCATCCTGTCTCTAGCTTCCTGATGTTTAATCCCTTTCTTCTGTCCCAAAGACATTTAATAGGTGTATTGAGGGGCAACTGACATGCGACCCAGTGCACATATTTTAAACATACAACTTGATGAGCTGTGACACACATACACACTCATGGAGTCAGAATGTTGATCAAGACAGTGAATTTATCTCCTGACCTCAAAAGCTGCCTCTGGCTCCTTTGCTGTAAGTACTTCTGTGCTTTCGTGTTCCCTTCTGCCATTCCTTTGTGTTCATTCTAATGGCCTCATCATTGGATTATGCTGAAAAATGTCCCATACTGCATATTTACCTCTTCATAGCCTCCTTCTCCCAGCATCCCTGTATTAATTTAAAGTCCTGAAAATAACTAAAGGCTTTAGAAATAAGCTCTCATCAGCAGTGGTCCCCATGCTGTCTCCTCTAGCTCCCTTGTATAAATCCTGAGCGTTTCCACCAGTCTGTTTGTCACCAGACAAGGCAACGGCACTCCTCCCAGAGCCCCTGATTTTGTTTTGGACACCAGAGTGGGACACTCTCAAGAGTGAAAATGTCTATTACTACTTATGCTGCAGTGTGTTGGCTAGCCCTGGTCAGAACGCTGCCCTCAGATCTTGAAGTCCAGGTTGTGCAACCTTTGCAGAGATCCTGCAGCCTGAGGGAGGAAGGAATTGGGTCAATATGTCTTTGTGGTGCTTAGCTTAATGTGCCGAAGACTGTGGGTCCCAGTGTAGGGGGTGGGGTGCAGAGGCATCCAGGTCCTGGAGTCTCCCTGACAAGCTGACTGTAATCCTGCTTACATCACAGCCACCAAAGGACCCCAAAGGCAGCATATCCCTTGGTGATGGTTCTAGAATGTCTAGGAGGTTGAGGGCAGCAAGCTATGCAAAACTGGGATGGGGGCGTGGAGTGGATTCTGACGCTGTGTTTTATAAAGCACATTGCATCAGACCTTAAAAATGTCTGCTGTCCATTTCAAAGAATGAGAGTGCAGCCCATGGAGATGATGGGGGTCAAAAACACCCATTGGCACCACAACTGATTCCAAATCTGCCCCACCAGCCCCCTCAGCTATTGGCCCTTGCTCTTCAAAATTAGGACACATTCTTAAGGTGGAGGATGACTTCCAGTGACTTCTCAGAAGACCACATGGAGATGAATTGCAAGCTCAGTTGTAAGCTGTGCTCCTCTATCTATCTTTGTTTAGGCCTTAGACCAAGAGATTCTGAAATCTTCTAGAAAAGATGGGTTGATACCCTTCCTTAATGTCCAATGTGACGCAGACTTTTCCCTACTATGATGGTTAGTTTTATGTGCCATCTTGACGGGGCTAAGGGATGCCCTCAAGGCTGATAAAACCGTATTTCTGGGTGTGTCTGGGAGAACATCTCCAGAAGTGATTAGCCTTTTAATCAGTGGCCTAAGAAAAGACAACCTTCCCCAATGTGGGCAGGCATCACCCAATTCACTGAGAGCCTGAATACAACACAAAGGCAGAGGAAGGATGAATTTGCTCTCTCTGCTTTAACTGGGACGTCAGCTCCTCTTGCCCCTGCCTGCCTCTTGAGCTTTCAAACTCAGACCACAGTTCACACCATCGTCAACACAACCCCCATCTCCCACCTCGTCTCGAGCCTTTGGACTTGGACTGAATTGTACCGTGTGCTTTCCTGGCTCTCTGGCTGGCGGATGACAGATTGTGGGGTAATAGATCTCCATACCTCTGTATTTATGTCTTTACCTATGTCTGTCTCTATCCTACTGGCTCTGTCTCTCTGGAGAATTAGTCCAATCAATGATTATAGGTCTTCAGTCATTTCTGTCAGGAATAGGGGGGGAATGTGTGTGGCCAACCAGTTGTGTGCTGTGCGTTTGGGATCATTCAGCAATAGAAACCAAAATATTTGTTCTCTCTTCGCAGTCCCTCAGTTTGTTAGATGTCACCAATTTTGTCCTTAGAGCTAACCTACCCCCATCACCTGCGTGTACCTACAATTTTATCCATTATGCCACTCAGCAAAATAATGGCCCTCCCTTAGGACAGAGTAGAGGATTGAAAATTCTTTTATAATTTAATATTTTTATTTCCTCTCACAGTGGAAATAAGATAGTGAACTGAAATTGCTGTTCTGCTTGTGATTTTTCCCCACTAGACCTGGTGGGAAGAGTCTGTCCTTTATTTTTGTATATCCAGTGTCCAACTCAGGCATGAAAAAAAGGTGCTCAAAAAACTTCTTGAATGAATGAATTAAAAACTCACTGATTACAGAAACACTTACAGAGTATCAATCATGTGCCCTTCCCTGGAAGCCACAGTTAGCCAAAGATACCATTTTGCCTTCACTGAGCTTACCTTCTGGAGGAGAGGCAGGAATTAATAAATAAGTTACAAAAAGGCATAGTCACAATATGTGATAGCTGTCACGTGAAGATAAAGTACAAGGGGTTATGAGAATTTAGTGCAAGGGTGATCTGGTCTAGTCTGAGGGGAAAGGGGAACGCTGCAGAGTGGGGAGGAATAAGTTCATTGAAATGGGGAGGAGGGTTGTTCTGGACACAAAGAGCATCGTGTGCCAAGATTATGATGCAGAGACCCTTGTAGGGTGTCCCAGAGGCTACTGGAGGCCAGTGTGACTGCCGGGAAGGGGCAACACAAGAATGTCATAAGCTGAGGGCAGAGAGGAGATAAGGACTCTGTAAGACAGGCTCAAGATTTAGGTCTTTGCCCTAAAATCAAGTGGTGACCCAATCAGTTGTGCAGTTTTAACATCAGTATGGGCTGGTATGATGCAGGGGACAGAAAAGGCACTGGGACCAGGGTGGAAGGGCATGTGATAGTTAATTTTATGTGTCAACTTGGCTGACGTGGTGCTTGCATATGGGGTCAAACATTCTGGATGTTTCTATGAGCGTGTTCGTGCATGAGACTAACATTTAAGTCAGTGGACTCAGAATAAGGCAGATGGCCTTCCAAAAGTTTGGTGGGCTTCATCTAATCAGGTGAAAGCCTTACTGGACCAAAAGACTGACCTGCCCAGAGCAAGAAGAAACTTTGCTAGTTGATGGCCTTCAGACTTAAACTATAAAAATGGCCCTTCCCAGGTCCCCAGCCTGTTAGCTCCCCCCGCAGATTTGGACTCGTCAGCCTCTACAATCACATGAGCCAATTCCTTAAGATTTCTCTCCCTTTCTGTTTATATGGTATATATATATATATAAACAGTATATGTGTGTGTGCATGTGTGTGTGCATTGCTACACACATCTTGTGGGCTCTGTTTCTTGGGCACAGCCTGACAAATACTGGGGAGATTTCAGAGTTGAGGAATGAGATGGTCAGAGGAGGAAGGCTAGAGGACTGCTGAAGAGCACAGACTACCAGGTAAGGCTGGTGACCCCGAATATGAGGCCTAAGCCCCAGGCCTCGTGGCAAGGTCTACTGGTCTTGTTGGTCAGGCTGCGGGCACGGACAGCATGTGGATCACCCAGAGAGTGTGAGCCAGGGGTACCAGCTAGCTGGAGAGGGGCTAGGAAAAGACAGAGAGGGTAGGAGCTCTGGGGTCCTGATCCCTGCATTCGTGACGCGGTGGATATGGCTCAAGGACAGGGAGAAGGATGGTATCACGCAGGAGAGTATAGGTGAGCCTGAACAGCAGGCCCAGTGGGAGTGAAAGGTGGACAAGCTGAAGGCAACAAAGCCTGGGCCAGAGAACTGGGGTGCCCTATCGAGCCATCCTGCAGGCGGCAGGGCTCAAGGAAAAGCTCAGATTGTGTGGTGACCTTGGAGGGGGCTACTAGGCTCTGTGGAGAAGGTGGGTTTGGGAGAAGGGGTGTTCAGAGCCTGAGATGCCAGGGCTTTCCATGAGGCATTTCCCTGGAATGCCAGATTTCTGGGAAAACCAGAAAGAGAAGTTGACTGAGGGACAAAGATTAAGGACTGGCACCACAGAATGTGCCCTGATCCCCAGCAGCCGAAACCTGACTTCTCCATGCTCAGCCCATCACTGAAGTGACCGGGGTGTGGGTGTACTTGCTGCCCACCTGCCAGTCCCAAGAGAAACTGAGAGGAAACCAGGCCCATGAGGGCACCTGCATGGGATGGTACCGCTATAAACAGGTCACTGAAAACACTTGAACCTCAATATCTGAGTATCTTGGACCCTGTTCCAACTCGGCAGGGGCAGAGGAGTCACCCCGTCTTGGGTAGAACCTTTGATCTGGAGGATTATTCTAGAGGCTGTTTAGGTGAACTGATGCTACATGGGTCTGTGTAACTCAGGATCACAAGAGACCACTAGAATCAGAGGGTGGCAAGGCAGGCTTTCAAGGGTCTTGGAAATCAGGGGCAGACATGCCGCTCAAGGATATGGTGGGCGTTGCCTTCTCCATCATGAGGGGGTAGCCTTGCCAGACATAAGTTGTGTTCAATGGCCAGGAGAACTCACTATTTCTAGACATTCCTTTACATGGGGCCATGGCTGCTAGTATATGTGGGGAAGCACAGAGGATCCTACCTGGTCAGAGGGACCATTAATTTCCCTTAAGAATCCAGGGGTGAGAAGAAAGCTGTACAGAGATAGAAACATCTGTCTTACTCTGGGTAGCTGCCCACTTCCAAAAATGTCAAGGTCGTGTCTAGCAGGTGCGCGTGCGCGTGTGTGTGTGTGTGTGTGTGTGTGTGTGTTTGTGCATGTGCCTGTGTGCATGTGCGTGTGTGTGTGTGTGTGTGTGGTGCTGCATACTGCCAGTCCAGGCTGGGAGTTTTGTCACAAAATGTTGATTATTCACTTATGCTCGGTATCATTTTTATTTCTTAGGCATGGTGAAGAACATGCAGAAGAACAAAGGTTAGTGATGAGTTCATCTTTCAAGTCTCTAGGTTTTTTAGGAAATGATGCCTTTTTTTTTTTTAAAGAGACAAAGATAAAACATCTGTAAGATAAGACAAGAAAGCACATAAACTCAATAACCAATTTCTTGGGCAACTTTTATCTCCTTGTTCATTGATAATATTTCTTTGGGTAATTTGGTTTCCTATGGCTCAATAAATTAAATCCAGATAGATGAAGCAAGAAATAGATTTTTAACTCTGTTCTGAATTAGAATTGCATCATTATAATAAAACCATCAGGACATTCTGGGATCTAGCAAAGAATTAAAGCTGGGATAGATATCACATCAGCATATGATGAAGCATATTCCACCAGTTAATCATTCTGAGTTTTGTAACCTTTTAAAAATTCTGTTAATACTGATCAGAAAATATGTCACAATCTTGTGCTGGGTTTCACTTGGCACAGGTGACCGTTCAATTACCCAAACATCTTTTATCATTTATTTGATCGTTTTATCTTACAAAAGCCTAGACATTATTTTATCAGGAGAGGGGGTTTGTAGACTTGCTTTTTTGGTAAAAATTGCCCACCATTGTCTATTGCTTTGGAAAAGCAGAGGCTAAAATCCTCAAATTTTAGACCCTATTTACAGATCATTCATAATGGGATGCCCATAGCTGGGTCCCATCATTAGGGAGCAGATATGGGAATCTTGGAGAACCAGACCCTCCGAGGAGCCCTGCCCACCACTGACTTGCTCAGGGACCAGACTGGTGAGGAGCCATCTGATCTCACTATTACCTACACAGTGGGCTGCAGGACAACAGGATGCTCCATCCCTCTGGCTGTGCCATCCTGGGATTCCACCATAGCCCGACAGAGTTCTAGATCACCTCTGGGCCCCCTGCCCTGCCCTCACCCCTGTCAGGGCGCAGTAGCAAACTCTGGCAGGGCGTGAGGCATTATGCTTTAGTGGCAATCAATACCCTTAAGAGAGAGGCTTGTGTGCCCCCAGGGGTTCTCTGGCTGAAGAACAGGAGAATCCAGGAGTGGGGGTGGCTGGGAAGGATAGGATAGAAAAGAGACCAAGGGAGAGGGGGCTTCCAGGCCCCCAGGCCATGGAAAATAATCTTAGGGCTGCAACATCTTCTGGATTCCAAATATATTCTTCATTAGCCAGGAAAAGAATTGGTTTCTGCTTGTTTTCCCTGATGCAGACTGTGTGTGTACAACCTTCCGGGATTAGGTGGGTAGTCAGATGGGGGGAGGAGAGTGGCCTAATGGTAAATGAGTAGTTAGACCAATCTCATTAAGTCACTACCAGTTAACTCAAACACAACTAAAATGAATGAAGCTTTGATTCCTAAACCAATTACACGAGATTTCCCCAGCACAAACTAAGTTCATTAGATACAAAGTATGGATAATCCATAATTTAATATGGAAATTTAGGCATGGCGTATTACTAATCAGATAACTAGAGCCTCAGATCAGACTATTAAGAGACCCAGTGAACCTGCTCTAATTGCTGACCAAAAAAGAACAGGCAAGTGAAATGAATGAAAACAACACTCCCCTTTGCACCTCCTTTGGCTAAGGGTTGAAAACATCTGCAAGTTATAGGAAGGGGATCCCATGGAAATATGCTCCATTTTAAAAGAACACCTCCCATGTGTGTTCTGAGAGCTTTTTTTTTCAAAGATTTTATTTATTTGAGATAGAGAGAGGGTGTGAGAGAGAGCATGAGCAGGGGGAGTGGTAGGTAGAGGGAGAAGGAGAAGCAGACTCCCTGCTGAGCAGGGAGCCCAATGCAGGACTCAATCCCGGGACCCTGAGATCATGACCTGAGCCAAAGGGAGATGCTTAACCGACTGAGCCACCTAGGCGCCCCTGTTCTGAGAGTTTTAATGCCAAGAAACACCAGGTCCCTGCCGCAGAGCCTTTGACTGCAGGAATGTCACTAAGCACAGCGTGGCTTGAATGACTTTAAGAGTAATGAGCACATTAAAAATGACTGTACCACTAATTACAAGAAAAATAGAGAATGTGGCACTCAGACCTATATGACTCTCAGAGGAAGCAGTACCTATATTTATGAGAAGGAAGTATCAATTCTTAACTATGCTAAAGCTTATTTAGATAGAGCACAACACTTAGTACAGGTTAAGAATTGGGTTTTGTGCTTTGAAGTATCCATATGCATCAGAAAAGATCTAAGAAAAATACAAAATACACTGAAAACGCCACTGTAATTAACCAGCTAGAGACACCTGTGGCGACAACTGGGCGCAGAGAAGATTCCTGTAATCCAAGGGCTAAAAGCAGAGACACAAGGGCTCAGGCAATAAGTGACAGAGAAGCAGAGACTTGCAAAGTGACCTACCAAAGCTCAAGATCACGTCAAAAGCACTGAACAGAGATATCACTCACTGCAGAAAACAAGGTAGGAAGAGAGCCTTAAGAGAAACTTCAGAGCAAAATAAGATGGAAAAGGAAGAATTTAAACCATTAGAGGGAAGAAAATGAGCTATGAGAGATGGGTAAAGGTGGTCCAAGAAAACTGATGAGTCACTGGACTCTACCTCTGAAACTAGTAATACACTACATGTTAATTGAGTTTAAATTTTAAAAAGTGGCCCAAGAAATGCAGTTATCCTAAAACAGAACAGGAAAAAAAATTCAGATTTCTAATTCAAAGCAACTTTGCTGAAATAAAGCAAGATGCAAACTCACTGTGCAAAAATTTACCATGGGAAATTTGAGAAAGGTCGATCAATATCAAGATGTATCACAGTGAAGTCAAGAGACTTGGTAATTTAAAAATATTATTGACACCTGGACCAAAAAAACCCATTGCCTTGCATCAGATAGAATGGGCTAGGTTATGGTGATAACGAGTATCCCCCAAATCTCAGTGGGTTAAGACAATGAAAGTCTATTTCTCACTCGTGCTACACTGTTTCATGTGGGTGAGTTATGGGGGCTCTACCCACTGTGATCATCCAGACTGATGGTGCAGCCTCCATCTACAACTTGCCCATTACCGTGGCAGAAGGAACAAGAGCTCTGCACAATGTCTCACTGCAGGTACAACTCAGGTGTGGAAGTGATACATGTAAGTTTTGCTCACGCAGCCCTAAACAACCACAGGGAGACTCTATGAAGTGGAACCTTACCACATAAAGGGAAGTTGGAGAGCTAGAAATATTTTTAAGCAGCACTAATGACCACCACATATCAAAAAGGGAGAAAGCATTAGGCTGACTTTAAGTCTTTCTCTACAGCAATATTCAATATTCTATTATGGATAATGATGCAGAAAGCTAAAAAGAGCCCTGCCCCTACCATTTCAACAACCAAAACACTGAATGCTACAAATTCACAACTTAATTTGAACCCCTCAGACGCTGAGGCTACAAGGCAACCAACCCACTGAAATTCAGTGGATGTGAGAATTTCCATTTCGAGAAGCATGAGCACCTGTTTGCCAGGGCAGATGCTTTAGTGGAAAAAGGTGAACACTGTGCAGGGTCACATAGGTAATTCATTAAAGAGAGGGAGGCCATATGGAAGAGTCAGATGGCTAGGCACAGTCACAGAAATGAAGGATGTCTCTGATTGGGGCATCGGCAGGCTCAGCAGAACTGAAGGAGAGATGACCAAGTGTCATTTATGTTAAGAATGCAAGGCTGGTTCACCATTCAAAAGTCAATCATTGTTATTTACCATGTTAGCAAACTAAAGAAGAAAAGGTAGATGAACATCTAAGTCAATGCAGAAAAAGACAATCCCAACATCCATCCATGATTTAAAAACAAAACAAAACAAAAAACTCTCGGAAAACAAGGAAAGGGGAGAACTTCCATAACCTGATAATGAACATCTATGGAAAACTTAGAGCTAATATTATACTTAATCTTTAAAATCAGAAACAAGGCAAGATTGTATGCTCTCAGCATGTCTATGCAACATTGTACTGGAGGTTTTAGTCAGTGCAATAAGGCAGAAAGAAGGGAAAAAGGGTGGGAGGGAGGGAAGGAAGAGAGACAGAAGCAAAGAATTACGAGGCTCCCATACTAGAAAGGAAGATATATGTGTCTCTCTTTGCATTTCAAAGGAAATGTAAAAGAATCTACAAAAGAGGTCCAGAACTATTGAGTTTAACAAGATCACAGGATACACGATCAGTATCAAAAAACCAAATTTCTATATACTAGCAATGAACAAGAGACAATTAAAACTTTTAAGTACCATTAATATAGCACCAACAAACATGAAATAATATAAGCATAAATATTATAAAATATGTTAAGGCCTATATACCAAACATGGTACAACACTGACGGAATGTAAAAAGGCCTAAGTAAATGGAGGTCTATACCATGAATATGTCAATTCTCTCTCCAAATTGAGATACAGAGTCAGTGCTATCCCAATCAAAATCCCAGAAAGATTTCTGAAGAAACTGATAAGCTGATTCCAAAAATCTATGTGGAATGCAGAGGAACAAGGCTAGCCAAAACAATTTGGGAAAAGAACAAAGTTGGGGCTGGCAGTAAACAGACTCTCACTTCAAATGTTTTGTCATCCTCCTGATCCCACATGAAACTCAGCTCCCCACCCCCTACACTTAAAGTCATTGTTCTCAAAAGCCCTCAGCAGAGGGCCAGGCTACTCACCTCTTGCCACTTCCAGACCATTGGCCTCCTACCTCAATCATGAATCCTCTCTCATTTGACCCTCATGCCACCAGCTCTGACTGTCCCAACCCCTACTCAAGTTTTTAAAACAAATTCATTCAGAAGTTTGGTGCTATGGTTGTGGAGTTCAGTTTTTAAGTAGATTACCGTTCCTCCACGACAGGCTTCACTTTAAGCCAGAAAAAGACAGGCCTAAGGGCATGGGCGTGAAAACTATTCCTGGAATTTAGCTTCCCTGTGTGACACCCAGCCCCTGGTGCATTCAAATGCACCAATGAAATGCAGATTTAGGTAATTGCCATATAAAGAATAAGGAACTCGCCTAAGTGTGTAGTGCCTAAGTGTGTAGTGACGTATGTGCTTGCATACTTGTGCATAAAAATGCTGCAAAGGGGAGAGGCGGGGCTTCTTGCCTTAGCACTGCGCTGTGTCGTGTCGTGTGTGCTGGTGGGAGCCCCAGCTAGCTGGAAATAAACCCTCGTGCTCTTGCATCCAGCCTGCCTTTTTGTGGGTTCCTTTGGGAGGGTCTCGATCCGGACATAACATGGTAAGTGCTGTGAAATGTGTAAGCCTGATGATTCACAGACATGTACCCTGGGGCAAATAATACATTATATGTTAATTAAAAAAAAGACTTGGGAAAAAAAAGAAGTTTGGTGTAGTCTTCTGTCTTCAACTCTTCTCACCATTTTGGGCATTTTGAACATGCATGGGATGAGCCATTCGAGGAGACTCCCCAGCATTGACTGGAACTTTTATCCTTTACCTCCTTCCATCTTAGCCAGCCCCTCCCAAGTGGCTTCCTTGTCAGGGCACTAGAGCAGTGGGTCACAAGCTGGCTAGCTCAACCTAGGCCTTCTTAGAGGAAGCACTGTGGTTCTAACACCACCTTCCTAGCCATAGCCACCTCCTCTGGGGACAGTCAAGGAAACAGGTCCTGGGAGGGTCCCTCGGAGTGCAGGCATCAAAAAGGACCCCAAGGCCTTGGGACAGCAAGTCAAATACCTCCAACCCACCAACTGAGTGAGATACAACTTAGATGCTTAACTGCCTCCATGCGCTCATTCGTCCTCCAGACTGTAAGATTCCCACAGATTTGTCTACTTCCCCAGGGGTAGCGGTTACACTGTGGTTTAATTATGATTATCTATTGTCTCGTTATGTGTTTTTGAATATGGAGAGAAAAGGGGCCCAGATTAACACGGTGACTTTGGAGCTGTTAAAATGAGATCTCACAGTGAGTGCTGGCTGCCCCCGCCCCTGCCCCAGGACGGCTATACAAGGCCACAGCTGACCTTGTGCATGCCCCGTGACACCAGAAGAGAGAAATCATGGTTATATGCAACATGAGGCAGCAAGACACACCTTGAAGGTCGGAGGACAGGCCCTTGAGTGCTACAGTCTGGGTTACCCAGAACCTGCTGGATCTGTCACTCTGGAGGGCTGCTGGGACCACTGAACTTGGCCCATTCCTCCTATAAAATGAGGCAGGTGCTAGGGCGCCGGGCCCAGTCCCACCTTGTACTTTATCGTATCTTGTATCTCTGTACATCATTGCCCATGTGCCACCTGGTTTCACGGTGCCCTGGACCACCACCTGGGAGCTCACCCAGACTGAGCCATCATGCCGGCCAGCCTTCGAAAGGACTCTCAGGGAGGACTAATCATAGGATCCCAATTCCAGAGGGTGACACTTTCCCCGCTTCTTTGCAAACGCCAGGGTGGATCTCCAATCTCCAGTTCCCCACATACTATGACCCAGTGCACATTCTCTAGAGCTCCCTACATCATGTAAATACAATTTCACCACCCACCAAGGATTCCTTTCACCTTGCTCGCAACCTTTTGGAAAAGTTTTTGCACACCTTTGTCCAGGGAAAAGAGAGGAACCGGGTTCATTGTTCATATGCATTTTTAAGCAGCCAACTTGGGTTTTTAGGAGTGAAAAAAAAAATAAAACCACTTGTTGGAAGAAAAAGTAAGGAACAACATAAACAACTTTCTATGTCACTTTAAAAGAAATCAGATGCTGTACACAAGAATAGACTGTCGTGGGAAATTGGAAAATGTCTTTCTCCAAATATCTTTAAAAAGGCAAAATAAATACCCATCTGTTCCCCGATGGCAGAACAGCAAAAATGTTAGAAAAGCGGTAGAACACATCACAGCCACATTTGTAAAGACCTCTTTCAACCATGCATATCCTCCTTCACATATGTCAGAGGCGGGAAAGTGGGATGGTAAAAATGGAAAAGGAGATCCAGGAAGCAACACCTTAAAGCGAAAATCTATAATCCTATAGAACATTCTCAGGAAAAACAGTCCCTCTTGCAATGAACCTAACCCGAGGTGAATTAAGGAGCAGGACTATATATGAATAAAGTCTCCCTAAAATGTCTGTAAATGCATGGGATGGAATGCGTGAATCAGAGGAGTGCCCTTGGCCATCACCTTCAACGTGAGCCTCACAGCGTTGCAATCCTCCTGCAGCGGGTTCAGCTTCAGCGTCTCCCCAAGGTTGCTGCAGCCCGACGACTGGTGCTGCCTTTCGCAGCAGACACACACCTCGACACTGTCAAACTTAATCTAGACAGAGGAACACAGACAGATCTCACAATTAAAACGGCATTCTGCCCTGGGAGGGTACACTTGAGCTACACAATTCAGATCGCGTGACAACGCACCCCGCTTCCGTTTTCTTTAAGTAATCGAGCCGAAATGATTTTTTATGGACAAAAGCTGGACGACAAAAAATAAAAAACAAAAACAAAAACAAAAACACCCCGGGATAAATAACTTCACATTCCAATTTTAAAAGTGATGAATTAAAAGGAATACATGTGGAGCCACCGAAGTTAGGAAGTTATAATTTCAGGTAAGTCACAGAAGATTAAAGTAAAGGAACGGAAAACTGCTCATGCTGAGGTAACCATGGAGACGTGTTCTCATGGCTCTGTGCCTTGGTTTACCAATGCTGCTCCTGCGGTTAGCAGTTTCCTGACTTACTTCCTGGCCTACCGAACTCCTACACATCCATCAAGACCCAACTCCAGCATCATCCTTGAGGCCTTGGTTTTCCCTCTCTGGAGCTGCTTGCCTCTCCCTTGGGCAGTGCACTCCCACTCCAGGTCTGCTGGAGACTTTTTTTTTTTAATTTTTATTTTTTAAAAGATTTTATTTGTCAGAGAGAGAGAGAATAAGCAGAGGGAGCAGCCAGCAGAGGGAGAAGCAGACTCCCCACTGAGCAAGGAGCCCAATGTGAGACTCGATCCCAGAACCCTTCATGGAGTAAGCCACCCAGGCGTCCCTGCTGGACACTTGTGTTGTCCAGCTGCAGTTACTATGTCCTGCGTGCCTCCCTGAGGACAGTCACCACATGTCATCGTCATACCACTCACAATGCGATGAGGTGTGGCATTTCAATAAACGTTGAATAAATAAAAATGTCTTGGAAAATGAGAAACCATGGGAAGAAAAAAAAGGCAATTTGAGGGTTTTAAAAAGCCTGGAGCCCAGGAAGAGACCCTCAGAGTGCGCAGGCCCTCCTCCCCCGGCAGCCTGAAGTGGGACGGCTCAGCCAGGCTGCAGAATTGAGAAATAGTGCGTTCTTCCACTCACTCGGTCCTGTGCACCTACCCTCATTTCCTCCTTCCCATTCCTGGCCGAGTCCTCCTCTGCCCCTAATCACTATCGCATACACACCCAACTGCTCACAAACACAGACTTCCAGAAAGAAAAAGGGAGAGCCACAGATCAAGGGCATTGTCCATGCACAAATTTTCATCTATTTTCAACCTCTGAGAGTTTATCCCTTACCTACTTGATGCTTCAATTTTTGCTCCTTTAATTAGATCTTCTAAAGTAATGAGTGAAGGCTGGAAGAAGAGGATTGAGGGCTGGAGGCCAGTAGCAGGAGCCATACCTGTGTAAACCACCGCTCTGGGCCTCAGCCACCCCACGGACGGCAGGGGGTGCTATAAAAGTCACCTTTGCCTTTCATGCTTCTCCAGTCTCCAAAGCTGGAGTCCACAATGAGCATGGTGTCCATCCAGCCCAGGGAGCCTCGACACCACATCCGTAACAACAAACACCTCCCAGAGAAGGTGCAGCCCGCCCCCGCCCTGGGCATCTATAAGGCCAGGCTGCTCCGTACAAGTCCCTCCCACAGTTCCCCTCCTTTGCACAGGCAGCCTGTCCTGACAATCCACAGAACACACAGACCTTGGGGTGCCAAGTGGGACAGTTGGGACTGGGCCCCTCAACCCCACGCACCCAACACCCTCCTTAGTGCCTTCTGCCTTCCTCTGTTCTCTCCCTCCCTCGGCCCCGCTCCTGGTCCCCCTCACTCTCTTCTGCTTTCTCCTCTGACCACGGCATTTACCACCTCCGCACACGCCCTAGGACTGGTTCATCCTGTTCCTCTTCTGTTCCATCCATCAAGAGTATATGGGGGTCCCTGGATGGCTCAGTCAGTTAGGCATTGGCCTTTGGTTCAGGTCATGATCCCGGAGTTCTGGGATCAAGCCCAGCATCAGGCTCCCTGCTCAGCGGAGATCCTCCTTCTGCTTCTCCCACTGCCCCTGATGCTGTTGCGGGAACCTACAACAGCTCTGGCTGGGAATGGCTTTCTCTCCCGATCTCTCCACCATCTGCCTGCTACCCTGGCTGGAACAATATGAAAAAAATCATATTTCTTATATTGCTCCTGAAAGGGGCAATCCATCGCACTGTCCACTAGCTGCTCTGGTCTAATTAGCTTATCACGTCACACTCTTAACTGAGGGCATAAAATAGCCTAACAGTAGAAGAGGGAGGAGGAGATAATTTTGGGGGAGCAGGCAAGGCTAGCTAAGTCTTCAATGGAGCAGAAAGGCCCAAAACAAGATTCTCAAGGTGCCCATGGCTAAGTCTGCGTAAGTTTGAAATGGTGTCTCATGGTAGATACCTATTAAAGTATTTCCGCTCTGAATTCAAAGCCACAGCCCAACACTTTCTACAGAACACACATTTTTTTCAACTGAAGAATTAAGATTCTATAATAAGGGAAAACCTATTTAAACTACAGGAAATTCCTAGTACCTCAGGGAATGCTCAAGACCAGTCATCTCCCATGTGAGTAAATGCACAGCCCAGCGATTTATTGCGACCAGTACTGTCACGGTGTGGCTGGGATCTGATTTAATTTTAATTTAATTTAATTTTAATTTAATTTAAATGTAAAAAAATTCCTACACACCCTTTAGAAAAAAACACTAGAGAAAATCTTTAGGATCTAAGGCTAGGCAAAGAATTCTTGGAGTGACACCAAAAGTATAAGAGCCAAAATGGAATTTTGTGCTATAAATGACCGGTTACGAGGATTGAAAGACAAACTATAGACTAGGAGAAAATATTTCTAAACCACATATTTCAACAATACCATAGACCATGTATGATTTTTGTCTTTTATTCTAAAGTTTTAACTGTTTTTGTTTTATTGCTTGCTTAGTGTTCTTTGTGCCCATCTCTAACTCACCCTTAATCTTGCCAAAAGAACTGAAAATATCCAGAGTATGATCCTACTCATCAGATGTTCTGTCAGCTTTATTTTCTTCTTAGAGACCATTCCACCGAGCCCCCATCTCCTCCTTTAATCTGGACTAGTCAATCTATAGGCAGTTTGTACACACTGGTCATGTACATGTTGGGAAATCCTTCTCCCTCATCTCAAAAGTCTCTCTCTTTCCTGTGTTAGATCCCCTTTTGTCCTGTTTCTTGGCTTACAGTCTCACTGTGGGGAAGTAAGCTCCTTCAGGACTTTCCTGGCTAAAATTTAAAAGACTGAAAATCCCAAGTGTAAGCCAGGATGGGGAGCACTGGGAACCCTCATACAAGTCTAGTGGGTGTGGAAACTGACACAACCACTTTGGAGAATGGTTAGACATCCTCTATTTTGTAGTATGAAACTTAGGATGAGGTTGGTATTCCTACCCATAGATATCTAACTGCTCCAATACCATTTGTTGGAAAAGGCTATTTTTTCTCCATTGCTTTTGACCTTTATTACAAATCAATTGGGTACATTTCTGGGTTCTCTATTTTGTTCCATTTGTCTATTTGTCTCTTTGTCTCTCTCTGCCTTGATTACTGTGGCTCTAAGTCTTGAAATCAAATAAGCTGATTCCTGCCCTTCATTCTTCTTTTTCAAAATCGTTTCTTTGCCTGGGGCAAATGAATGGCTCAGCAGGTTAAGGTTGGATCCTTGATTTTGGCTCAGGTCAGGATCTCAGGGTGTGAGATTAAGCCCCACCTCTGGCTCTGTCCTGGGCGTGGAGCCTGCTTAAGACTCTCTCTCTCTCCCCCTGCCTCTCCCCCACCACCCATGTTTTCTCTTTCTCTCTCTCTCTCTCTAAAAAAAAAAAAAATTGTTTCTTTATCTTTCCATATACATTTTAGTATAAAATTGTCTACAACATCTATAAAAAAACTTGCTGGGGTTTTGATAAGAATTGCAGTAAGCCTGCATATCTATGTTGTGTCTTCCAATTCATGAATGCAGTATGTCTCTCCATTGATTTAGAATTCATTGATTTATTTTATCATCATTATGAGTTTTCAGTGTATAAGTCCTGTACCTATTTTGCTAGATTTACACCTATGCATTTTTTTAAAGATAGTTTTACTTATTTGAGAAAGAGAGAGAAGGAGTAGAGGGAGACAGAGAGAGAGAGAAACCCAAGTCCACTCCACACTGTGTGGAGCCTGATGACGGGCTTGATCTCACAACCCTGACATCTGGACCCGAGCTGAAATCAAGAGTCAGATGCTTAACTGACTGAGGCACCCAGGTGCCCCTCCTTATTATCTTTTTGATGTCTGTAGAGTCTGAAGTTACATCCCCATTTGATTTCAAACATTAGTAATCTGTGTCTTCTATCTCTTTTTCTTATGGTAGGTTTGTCAATTTTACTGGTCTTATCAAAGTATCAGCTCCTTTTTTCATTGATTTTCTCAACTGTTTTCCTCCCTTCAATTTCACTGAGTTGTGCTCTTGTCTTTTTTATTTCCTACTTGCTTTGGGTTGATTTTGTCTTTCTCTTCTGGTGTCTTGAGGTAGGAAATGAAGTTACTGATTTGAGACTTCTCTTTGTTTCTTATGTAAGCCTCTATTACAACAAATTTCCCTCTCAGTATTACTTTAGCTGCATCCCACATATTTTGATATGCCATGCTTTATTTTTATTCCTTTCTAAATATATTTGAATTCCCCTTGAGATTTCTTCTTTGATCCATAGATTACTTAGAAGTGTGTTAATTTCCACATGTTCAGAAATATTCTTCATAATAGTAAAGAAAACTTACAATATGGCTAGACCTTCCATGTTAAAGATGAGTAAGAGAAAGATAACATATGGCAACCATACAAATATCTTACAGTAGGAAAAGGGAAAGGGAATGAGGAAATAAAGAATCATAGCCTATAAACAGGACACCTCACTATTATAATGGTTTTAGAAAACAGAAAATATTTTCTTCCTAATTGTTTTTTTCCTCCCCCTAGGTAAATTATCATCTTTATATGGCTACTTCAAGATTTTTTCTTTGTTTTTAGTTTTCTTAAGTTTGACTATGATATGTCTTGGTGTGGATTTCTTTGGGAATATTCTGGATTTGCTCAGCTTCCTGAATTTTTAGGTTAATGTCTTTTTACCAAATTTAGGGAGTTGTCAGCCATTATTTCTTCAAGTACTTCTCAGCCTTGCTTTTTAGTCCTCTCTTTCTGTAATTCTAATAACATGAATGTTAGACCATAAGCCACTGATGCTCTGTTCATTTTTGTTACCAGTTGATTTCCTCTCCGGTGTTCAATTTGGGTAATTCCTATTGTTCCATCTTCCTGTTCACGGATTCTTTTCTCTTTCCTCTTAAGCTCAGCCACTGAGCTTTTTTATTTCATAAATTTTGAGTTCTAAAACTTCCCTGTGGTTCTTCTATATATCTTCTACTACTCTTTGCTGAGGCTTTTTATTTATTAGTTTATTTCAGGAATGTTCATAATTCTTCATAGAGGCATTTTTATCATGGACTACAGATGAACATATACAATAAACAATAAAACTGTGAGAAGATAAGATAGGAAAATACCTTCATGTTCTTGGACTAGGAAAACACATGGCTCAAATGTGTTAATCATAGACAGATGCTTGGCATTATCTATTCAAAATGGGAACTTCTTTTCATCAAACAATAGCCATGTGAGAGTAAAAACAGGAGATTCTGCATCACATGTAAGTACAGAGGACTTCTATCCCCCTCAAAAAAAAAAAAAACAAAAAAACAGAAAAACTCTCTCTAAACATTAAGAAAAAGACAAACAACCCAGTGTGAAGCACATGATAAGGAACCCCACCACAACAGTAACCTGAAAAATATAAATCAAATTACAATGAGATGTCAGTTATACCCTCACTAAAATGGCTAAAAATGGAAAAATAATTACAATAGACAATCCCAAGTTATGATAAGGATGTGAAACTATAGGAACTCTTATACACCGCTGATGTGAAATGGGACAACTTTGGAAAACAACTTGGTGTTATCTACTTATATTCAAGATTACCACCCAATATCATGTAATATCCAAAAATATTCTAATTCTAGGAACATATCCCCCAATGCATGCAATGGTAACAAAAGTCATGGGCTAGAAAGCTCAGAGCAACATTATGCAAAATAGCCTCACACAGAAAAGTGCTTGAGGTCCATCCACAGTGGAATGGACAAATGAATTATATTACACTCCCACCATGCAATATTACAAAGCAGTGAACATGAGTTAACTATGGTTATATACCACATGAATAAATTACACAGCATAAAGTTGAATGCAAGAAGCCAGACACAAAAGACATATGAAATGTTTTTGTTTAGATGAAGTTCCAAGAAGCAAGCAAAATTACACTACAGTGTTCAGAGGTGCATGCATAGCTGGTACGACTCTATAGAAAATAAAAGACGGGAATATCCTAAAAATTAAGATGATGATTGTCCTCAGTGGGAATGTAAAGGCAGAGAATTGGGAATGCATAGGGAGAGCCTTGGTTACTGGGGAGGTTCTATTTCTAGATTTTAGTGGAGGTCACTTGGATATTTGCCTCATGATAAATGGCTGAGCTTTATATTTTTGTTTTGTGCACTTTCTTAAATGTTTTACATTCCTAATGAGAAAGGTTGAAAACAAATGGCTTGCTTGAAAATAAATAATATGCAAAACTTAAATTAGGAAAAGAACAAAACTGAATTAACAGAAAATGGGAAAAAAATAACAACATAAAAAGTGAAACTAATGGAATAGAAATAAAGATATTAGCATAATAAAGCCTTAAAATGACTCGTAAAAAAAAAAAAACAAGAAACCAAAAACTCCAAAAAACAAAACAAAAAAACAGACAAATACCTGGTAGGATTAAAAACAAACAAACAAACAAATGTCTAAGCAAACAACAATGGAGATGAGAAAGGAGCTTTAACTATAGACATGTTAGAGATTTCAAGAATATGGGGAATTCTACAGCTATAAATCCAAAAATCAGAAGACATGGATAATTTCCTAGCAAAATATAAACCATGGCACTGAGTCCAAGAGATGCAGTAAACTCGAAGTCCTATAACCATAAGAGAGATTGGAAATTCCAAAATGGTATTTCAGGCTCAGTTCATTATGATGTTTTATGAAAAGATAATTCCTATGTTTTAGCTAATGCAATAAGATAAGAAAATATAAACTGTGTAAATATTGGAAAAGACAGCATTGTCTTTTTCTCCAAATGATATGACTGAATATCTAAAAGACCTAAGAGAATATACTTAAAAACAACTGGAATTAAAAGTTATTTACTACAATGAGTATAATAAATATACCAGTAACAACAAAATAAAAATGGCGGGGCACCTGGCTGGCCTAATTAGGGGAGCATGCCACTCTTGATCGCAAGGTCATGAGTTTGAGCTCCATATGGGGTACAGAGATTAGTAAAAAATAAATAAATAAAACTTTAAAAAATAAGAAAAATTAAAATGGCAAATATGTTGTACTCAAAGTTAATAGTAACAAATAAAAAATACTTAAAATGCATTGAACATGAAATAAATATGAAAATTAAATGATCAATATGAAGCTATGCATAAAATATTATTAAATAGCAAAAACTCAGGGATAGAATGACCCAGATCTGGCTATGCACTGCCATTAAGCCTTCCTCATCGGTTTGGGGAATCCTCACCTTATGAGTCTTCCACCTTCTCCACAAATGCTTTGCAGGCCTATCTTGTTGAAAGAGAGCCTTTGAAGGAGGGCTCCACCCCTGAGACATCTGAGCAGCAGACTTTAGGTGGGAGCTTGGCACACAGAGGTATGTACTGAACTGACTCAATGCTGAAATGAGGGGCAGCAGATGCACACAGTTTCCAGAGGAGGCAGGGACTGAGGTTCTGGAGACAGTATCCAAAGCCAAGGATCAGCAGAGTGAGTAACATGCTACTGGTGGGGTCACAGCCCAGTGATGATGGGGTTTTCCTTAAAGCATTCCTTAGTACAATTTGGAGCATCATTCCTTTCCTAGCCTTCTAGCTTCCAAACTTGGTTTCTGGCCATCCTGGAGACTCCGAGCACTTTGGGTTCCTTCTGGGTGAAAACTAGCTTGAGCTGATTTCTTCACAACTTAAAACCCTGACTAGCACCTACTGCCTGAGTCAGCGCAGGTGCACAGCCTGCTCCTAAAAGGAAAGATGTAATATCCGAAAAATTGCCAATTCCTTCCCAAGGAATGCACAGCACATGTGCTGGCATTCCAATCAGATTCCCAATGGAGTGGATAGAACTGGACAAAATCATTTTAAAGATTTATAGAATTACAAATGTGTAGAACTATCCAGAATTTCTTTGAAAAAAAAAAAGGGATAATGGGAGGAGTGGATGTCATAACAGATATCCATGTTAGAACCAACACACTAAGGTCACGGCTTAAAATAGAGTTCGATGGGATAGAACGGTTTCAGAAATCAGAATGATAATTTGTAGGAACTTAGTATGTGGAAAACATGGCATTTCAATTGAGTAGGAAAAAGTTTGTTTAATAATGGGTACTGGCATCATAAGCTATTCACCTCTAATTTCCCAAAACAAAGAAAAATAAAATATATTGGACTAAGCATCTAAATTAAAAAAGCAAAAGCCCAGGAAAATGTAAAAGAATGGTTACATAAATATGGAGTGTAGAGTCCTTTGAAAAGCAAACCAAGAATCTCAGAACATTATAAAATTCTCAAATAAAAGACAGACCAGGACAAAGTCTCTGGCCAGCCAGATCTGGAGTAGAGCCATCACGACACATTTCCTAAAGCTTTAGGAACATAAATACAAATGCAGAGGGGACTAAAAATGAGAAGAAAATGTGAGGAATAACTTCGTGCCAGTAAATTTGAAAATCTAGAAAAAACAGACGATTTTCTACGAAAATGTCAATTAATAAAATTGGCAACCTGAAAAGCAAAACGAAATGGAACAACCAGGTTTACAAAAACACGGACCAACTATGAACCACAGAAGGACTCTTACAAGGCAGCACCTGAGGACATCTAGGTGGCCTAAAACAGGTGCCATCTTCTTTAGATGCATGGCGGGGATGAAGTCCCTCATTTCCTTCACCCTATCAATGACTCTACTAAAGATTCCAAGTCCTGGAGAAGAATTCTGGTTGGAACAGCTTGGTTCACAGGCCTGCCTCATGGCTGAGTGTGCTGGGCACCAAGAATGCACATAATGGGAAGATGCGCTGCCCAGAAGAAAGCAGGCCAAATGGCCCTCCAAAAAATCTCATCTGGTTTAGAGTCTAATCAACTCACAAAAAGAAACCGTAAGAAATGCACCAAATGGTTGTTTCCTTTTTCTCCTTCCCACAGAACTATATTAATACACAGCAGTCGAATTACCCTCTGACAAGTTCTCATCCTGCCGTGACCACTGGCAGGCAGGCATCCCTGGCGATTCACCAGGTCTGGATTGGGAGCACTGCCGTTGGCTTTGGTGTGTCCTTCTGCTCTGATCAACTGGATAAAGTGTCCAGAGTTCTGATCTGGTCTGCTCTCCCACATCTCAAACCCTGCAAGGAATTATTTCACACGATCAGGCATGATCATGTGGTTACTTTGGCACAAAGACGGAAGGAGTTGGTGTAAATGGCAAGACTGTTTCCTCAGGGGGAAATAGGAAGGGGAGACTGGGCTTGGCTGGGAAGCAGAGTTTATCATGTTGAATAACCCTTCCGTGACTCCAGGGAATAGACATCAAAATAAATCTTTTCCATCCGTTGTTTCACTGAGTTTGTGATTAATTCTAAGAAAAATTCTGGAAACCTCCTGATTAGTTCTCTGACCTCAACATCTTGGGTGTGCGGAAGGCTGACAGATTTATTTCAGGAGTGCCCCTCCGTGTTCGGGTCACTGGGAATGGCACAGCAAAGACTGCAAATGAAGCTGCAGTAATTTTTCATGAATCTCTTTGGAGCATTCACCAGGCAGCCGGCCCCCTTATTTATGGTCCATCAGCCTGTCTGGGAGTAGAAAGGACTTATATAGCAGAGAGAGATGCCCTGCGATTCTTTGAAGAAGCACAAATGAGACAGCTATGTGACCTTCAGACACTCCCAAAAGGAATGCAGCAAGTGAGGCTGAACCTAGGGGGCAGCCCACGGCCCCTGGGGATGCTCAGTGGGCAGACTGTCCTTGAGGGTGACAAGCCTGCAGAGACCCAGAGAAAGCAAAGCCTGGAGGACAGAGTCAGACCCATTTGGGGTCCTTTCTGCTAAGGAGTGATCCGGGACAAGCCACAGAACCTCTCTGAGCTTCCCGTTCCCGCGTACTAGTGCAAAGTGCAAATGTTGCTAGTTGGTGGTGTCACTCATTATATTACTTTAATTGGAGAAGAGGTTTGCAAAAACTCTCCCCCTCATTCTGAATACTTGTAGCATTCCACCATTTTCACAGACATTCTCATCAATCTGTTGAGATCTGCCAAACCCACTAACTTGGCTCCCCCAGTCCCCGCCCTGCTAATTCCGAGTGACCCCTGTGTCCTGGCAGTGGAGGGTTCCTAAAACACAGGCCCTGCTGATGCGAGATGAGAGAACTCTCACGCTGGTGAGACACTCAGGACACTGAATGATGCGGGACATACCCCAGAAATGCCCCTAATCATGCTGCAGCATGACAAACCCTGAAAAATCTTATGCTGAGTGAAGGCCACACAATATAGGATTTCACGAAATGGAATGTCCATATGAAATGTCCAGCCCAGGAAAATCTAGAGAAGGAAAAATTAGTGGTTGCTTGGGGCTGAAAAAGGATGTATGTGTGGGGTGATACCTAAAGGGTAAGAAATTTTTTTTTTGGAGGTGATGAAAATGTTCCAAAATTGCTTGTGGTGGGCACCCAGGTGGCTCAGTTGGTTGAAGGTCTAGTTCTTGGTTTCGGTTCAAGTGGTGATCTCAAGGTCGTGAGATCAAGCCCCGCATCAGGCTCTGCAGTCAAGGTGGAGCGTTCCTGAGATTTTCTCTCTCTCCCTCTGCCTCCAGCCCTCTCTCCCCACACAAATAAATAAACAAAATGTTTAAAAAAAAATAGAATTGACTGTGGTAATAGTTATGCATATTGGTGGATATACTAGAAACTACAGAATTGTACACTTTAAATGAGTAAATAGTATGGTATATGAATTATATCCCAATAAAGAGTTAGTTTAAAAAGAGAAACAATTATCATCATTGACTTGGCTTTAATGTTCTGCCAACATGTTTAATATTCACAAGTTTGGCATGAACATAGAAAGTTTAAGACCAAGGAACTCTACCTTCTCCATCATGATCTCCCCAGTGTGACCCTCCTGGGAGCTCGACCTTAGCCAGATTCTCTGGGCTGCAGACAGCTGACCATCCCCTCCTTCCCAAGCACCCCCTTCCTTCCTTGCCACAGCAGCCCTTGCAGCCGGCATCCTTTCTTGGCCTCTTAGGCTCTTCCTTGCTCTGAAGGTATTAGGGACTGGGCACACCTGCTCCTGTCAGAGAGGCCATGGGTTCCCACCAGGTTTGGGGACGCAGCCAGCCAGTCACTGGGAGGGCGGGGCACCCCAGCTTCCCTGCCAAGCCAGTGACACAACCCCATGCGCTAGCCTCTCCTGGCCTCGTTCTCCCCCAAGGGCCTACAGCCCCAGAAGGAATATTCCAGGCACGCTGTTCCTCTGCAAGGATGGGGATGAGAGGGGTTCGAGAAGACTGTCCTTGCAATCATGGGTTGACCTGTGACTCTGACCTTGAAAAGTAGCTAAGTCTTCACTGTATTTCTTAAAATGGCAATACATCTGACATATAACATTGTGTAAATGTAAGGTGTACAACATCACAACAATAGTTTGGGTATATCTAAGACTCTACCGCAGCTCGTTGGTCACCCAACCCGGCGAAGAGAGAAGTCAGATTCTGTAGAACGTTCTTGCCAGCCGAGCAGGGAATGTGGACAACAGCCTCATGAGACAAAGTTACCACAGGCTGTCCCATGCAGAGACGCCGGGAAGGACCCCAGGTCCAACCTGACAGACCTGGGTAGGTGGCTGTCTGGGAATTTAAAAAGCCAGTTTCTTCCATTGTCCTCAACTTGTAAGGAACCAGACAAAAGAAATCTCTGAGAACCCACGAGCCAAGTAAACAACTAATGGCCCAGAGGAGATGCCAGGGCACAGAGTGTCCCCCTGCATAGTCCCCCACCTACATTCCAGATGTGGATGGCTTCAGTTTTTCTGTGATTTAGATCTCACATAGGTGGGTCTTGGCTAATTTTTTTTTTTTCCAAGAGAAAATGATCCTTTTAAAATGTATTCATGGAGCACCTGGGTGGCTCAGCTGTTAAACTGCCTCCTTCGGTTCAGGTCATAATCTCAGGGTCCTGGGATAGAGCCCCGCATGGGGCTCCTTGCTCAGCGGGAAGCCTGCTTCTCCCTCTCCTGCTCCCCCTGCTTGTGTTCCCTCTCTCGCTGTTTGCTGTACCTCTCTGTCAAATAAATAATAACACCTTTAAAAAAATAAAATGAAACATATCCACGTCCTTTAACCGTTGTTTTAGAATGATTTGCCAAAACAACAATAAGTAATGACAATAACTATTAATAATTAGTTATAGATTATCCTACCACTTTTATTTGTTGGGAAATGTTTGGGATTTTAAAAATTTCACAGTCTGATTCATTCTGAAGGAAATATGCACAAAAAAAAAGTCAAATAGGTAGAGAGACATATAGATGAATTGACTCTACCCCATCTTAAGATTTTGAAATGGGAAACACCTTTTTCATTAGGGAAGCTAATTCTTAAACCAATGTAGATACTGTGATACACTGTAAAGATGGATTTGTCCTTTGAAAAAGTTTTCAGGTACGTTTTTCAAATAATCTAAAAATATGAAAAGGTTAGACATTCCTAGATTCTTAAGAAATATAAAGTGAAATTACCTGTGAGCCCTACAGTCTTTTAAAAAGGAAAATACACTGGGGCACCTGGGTGGCTCAGTGGGTTAAAGCCTCTGCCTTCGGCTCAGGTCGATCTCAGTGTCCTGGAATCGAGCCCCGCATCGGGCTCTCTGCTCAGCGGGGAGCCTGCTTCCCCCTCTCTCTCTGCCTGCCTCTCTGCCTACTTGTGATCTCTCTCTGTCAAATAAATAAATAAAATCTTAAAAAAAAATTTTAAAAATAAAAGGGAAAATACAGACCAAAAAAGATAAGGAAAAAAAATGACTTTGGCTCATCACTAAAGTAAACATTATTCTAAAGTGAAATTTTCCAATTGCCATATCTGCTGATATTCCACGTGTATATTTACACATAACTATAAGCAGACATAAAATCACTGCTTTGTGATGATTGGAACTGCTACTAAGACATGACAGTTATCTAAGTCTGTATGAGCCAGAATTGTGTTGAGAATTTTCCATCTCTATTATCTTTACAAACAAGGAAACTGAGGCTCAGAGAGGTTAAGTGACTTGCCCGAGGTCACAGAGCTGGTCTGGAGCCAGGACTGAATCCAGAACTTGTATTCAGAACTCTGTACCACCCTTTCTCCACCTCACCGGTGTTTCAGACATGCCAAATTGCTTACATTCCTGGGACAAGCTGAGATCTTTCCACTCTCACCTTGTTCCCTCCCTGGACTGTCCCCTTCAACCAACCCCTTCCAGGAATCACATTCATCAAGGCCCAGCTCAACTGCCCTCCTTTGTGTAAACTTTCCTGATCCCAACAGTGAGATTTAAGAACTTCGTCCTCTCTTCTCCCATTTCTTAATGATAGCATTCAGTTTATTTTGCTTTATGATGGTATTTTAATTCTATCCTTTTTTTTTTTTTCTTCCTAAAAAGCTACTGTAGAATTCTTGAGAACTGGGACTTACTTTTGTGTCCCCCATAGAAGGGATGGCAAAGATAAGACACACATCCCTTCATTTCCCCCTTTTGCATGTGGTAAACACAGCTTTCATACTTTTCCCCCATGGAGTGCAGACACAGCCTCAGAACCCTACTTACCACACTGTTCTCAGCAGCTACTACCAGATGATGGAATCTGGCACCCAGGGTAGAACCTACCTGCCATGATAGATATGACTATAAACACACACACACACACACACACACACACACACATAAAACAACAACAACAAAAAACACACGCTTCCAACTAAATGTACATAAGGATACTCTAAAATGTTGATGCTTAACTAAGGGAGAATTACTTATTTCACTTTGAAATGATTAAGAAATGGTGGCCTATAAGGAGGCTTCCAAGTGCTCTCCTTGCCTCTTCCCAGAAGCTGGGAGAAGCCATTCTCCCCTCTGCCCCAAGTTACAGTCCGGATTTGTGGGAGGCACCAGCCCACAACGGAGGTCTGATCCCTAGGCAAATGGGACATGCATATGCTCCTGGTGGAAGTGAAGATCAGCCCAGACCACTCTGGAAAATTGTCAACATCCACCAAAGCCAAGCACATGTGCACCCTGGGACTCAGACACTGTCCTTGACCAACAGAAAGGCATAGGGATGTTCATCAGAAGATGTGCACTGTGACATCCACAGCCTCACCATACTCAACAGCCTCTCTGAGAAGAACCCAACCTCCCTCAAGAGAAGAAGGGGAAAATAAACAGTGGTGTGTCCTTACAGCAAGAAGCCAGAACTACTTGTAGTGACATGATCGACTCCAAAAGACACAGAGAATAAAAAAATCTGTTCTAAAGCATGATTCTATTTATCACATGTTGAAAGCAAGGAAAGCTGATGGAGGTTAAGTCAGTGGCTGTTCTTGGGGAGGGTAAGCCCCAGGGAGGAGGGGAGATGGAGACTTCCGGGACTGCTGGCCTTGTTCTCTCTGCATCTGGTGCTGGTTCCCCAGGTTTGCAAAAAGTCACTGAGCTTCACACTTGTGGTGTGTCAGGGGGACAGCTGCAAGTGATGGAGGGAAACCAGAAAGAAAGTTGCGCGTTGACACTGTTTTTCCCCTACTGGGAATATCTGAGAACGACACTATTGCCATTGTACTCAACATGAAGAATACAAAGAAATGATCAAGTGTTTTCCAAGTGTTGGCCAAAGCATCCTGTACTCCTACACTGAGAAGCCTCTTCTCCTTCTGCTCTCCCTAGTGGGACTGAGTACCCTGAGGTTTGAGTTCCCTGCCTCCTGACCCAAGCGTTGCTCAGGGCACAGGGCACACACTACCCACTGACACCCCATCAGAGTGAAAACTGCCCAGGGACCAGCACTGCCTTCCCTGCCCCAGAGCTGCACAGGGCCCAGCACAGCCGACTCTGGCTCAAGCATGAAGAGTTAGTACACAAGAAAGGTGGATGCAAAGTGTTGTTTAGGTTAATTCAGTCAGATTCTAGAGGCTTCAGAGAGGTTTTCTATTATGTTTCTTATGTTTTGCATTTTCTGAGGCTTTGACATCTGGAGGGATCTTGTTGATCTCAGAAAGACAGCAGGTCCCAGGACCAGCTGATACTTGAAGAGTAAACAGCTTGCTTTGAATCTGCCTTTCATATGCAAAGCGGACAATCTCGGAGCCCACACCCCCAACCACCCTGCATCCACAGCTCACGCTCCAGGCCAGCATCCCTCCTGCCCTAAATCACCCCCTGGGGACCACCCCAAGGCCCCAAGGCTGCGGCTTGGCCAGTTTTCATCTAGCACCGTGAAGGTCCCCATTCAGCTTGTTCAGAGTCCCACCAGGCTCATCAGAATTTAAATTTCCACCTTTACACTGACAGAGGTTTTTTTGGTCCCTACACTGCTTCATTATGACATTTTACACCATCAAAGAAGTCTGGCAGTTGCAGATGGATCAATGTTTCCAAATTCCACTTTTCATATAATTCAAGTGCATTAGAACACGGGCACGTGGTAGAGAAAGTGCACTCAGGCTGCTGATGAAGGCACAGAACTGCCACGTTCTTTGTTTTTAATCGTGCTTTGGAACAAGCATCAAAGGGACAATGAGACAATACTAAAAATATTCTTTGCAAACCTCAAAGCTGATGAGAATCTAGGTGGTTTTTTTATTTGTATGTGCATGTATGCATGTGTATATGTCTTTATAAAACATTTAAGGAAGACGATATCTAATTCCAGGAGATAGGATTTTTATTGTAGCTTGCATTATATTGTTAGAAAGAAAACCACAGACCCCAAATGGCATTACTTAGGTTAAAGCTTCAAGTCAGTAAACCAGTGCTTTGTATCTAACCTAACAGTGGTTTTAACCTCCCCCAGAAATGGGAGTCTTTTTTTTTTTAACATTTTTAATTTTTATTTATTTTATTTTTTTCAGTGTTCCAAGATTCATTGTTCATGCACCACGCCCAGTGCTCCATGCAATACGTGCCTCCTCAATATCCACCACCAGGTTTGCCCATCCCCCTCTCCCACTTCCGTCCAAAACCTTTAGTTTGTTTCTGAGTCCACAGTCTCTCATGGTGAACCACGAGAATCATCTCACCCTTCGATTTCCCCCAATTCACCCTTCCTTTCCTTCTCACAACGTCCTCCATGTTTTTCCTCACGCTCCACACATAAGTGAAACCATATGATAATTGACTCTCTCTGCTTGACGTATTTCACTCAGCATAATCTCTTCCAGTCCTGTCCATGTTCATAGAAAAGCTGGGTATTCATCCTCTCTGATGGAGGTGTAATATTCCATTGTATATATGGGCCATATCTTCTTTATCCATTCCTCTGTGGAAGGGCATTTTGGTTCTTTCCACATTTTGGCGATTGTGGCCATTGCTGCTATGAACATTGGGGTATATATGGCCCTTCTTTTCACTGCATCTGTATCTTTGGAGTAAATACCCAGTAGTGCAATGGCAGGGTCATAGGGTAAATGGGGTCTTATTACCCAGTCAGTCCGGGAAGGTTGTGTTGAGTACCAATAAGGTAACTGTCACAGGGTCCTCTCCATACCCGCCCCTCAGCCTGAAAGAAAGAGGAGGTAATCTGCAAGGTAAGACCTCAAGCTCTTCCTCCAACTAAGAAAGAGAAAGTGACCACACCTGGAACAATCCTTTCTTTCCTTTTGTTATTAATTCCTTGCCCCATCTTCCTTCCTATAAAAACCTTCCCTTTATACCACTTCTTGGAACTCCTCCCCTCTACTTGCCAGAGGGGATGCTGCCCAGATGATGTTTCAAGTCAAGAATCACGTAATAAAACCAATTAGATCTTCAAATGGACTCAGCTGGATTTTGTTTTGTAACAGTATAAATCATACAATTAACCTTCCCTGATCTTTTTTGGGGGGAAGGGGGAATCCTTTCTTGTCATTTATATCATAAGCTATGTTACCTTTATTTAAGTCTTTGTGTAGTTATATTCTATCTACTCAAATTTTTCGTCACATGTGTGCCATCCTGATGAGAGACAGAATCCAGGGGGTGTGGGAATTAGAAGGTGCCTGTTGCAACCTTCCTGCTAGGTAGTAATTGTCAAACGTGTACACCAAGCCAGACTCACAGTCCTTTTCAAAGGTCATCTTCATAGGACACGGCAACAATTCCTACAGTCTTGGGAATTTTTACAAGGCCTTTTTGTTCAAATGACACCTTCAAGGACGGCGTCTGGCAGAAAGCTATGAACATCTCACATTGGCCCCCAGGGAACAGGAAAACGAGACTGCTCTCCCTGAGGCATTCTCATCACATGAGAAGCGTGCAACTAGTTGGACACAGAGATTTCCTCCTCTGGGCGCCTCTGGTTAATTACGTAGACTTGCGTTTTCAGTCCAGGCTCGGAAATTTTCATTCGTTAGCACTGTAATTAGAGCAGAGCTCCACGTGGCTGGCAGACATGGAGAAGGGCCTGGAACAATTGGGCTGGTTAACGGGAAAATGAGGAACATTTAGTGCTTTTCTTCCAGAGAGACCCAGACAAGAATGTTTGCAGCGGTGGTGTTTGGAATAACAGAAAAATTGGAAAGAAGCTTAATGAGGTTCTGTGGTCAAATTAACTCAGGAAATAGTGTTTTAAAGAATTAAATGGGAATCTCTCTCTGCATGGCTTCCCAGAGTTTTAATAATCTAGGATGGGTAGTGCTTTGTGTCTCCAAGCAGAGAACTGCACAGAGTTGACAACATCCCTCCCCTTCTTCTTTTCCCCTGATCCCCCATCCATTCACATCTCCGCAACTCATGCTCAGGAATGGCTGGGGGCCTGCTTCTCCCCTCCCCATACCCTCTGCTTTAGAGGGGCAAGTGCAGGGTCACAGGGCTCCTTCCTGCTCCATCCATTTGGAATCACTATTTACAGACACAAATGCCTGTCGACTAGCCTTTGTTCATTCCTAGAAGATAACATAAGTAGCAGTCAATAAAGAACATTTTTATTAGTTTTAAATTTTTTTCCGGTCTCTAACCTAATGGGATGTGATAGTCTCTTGACTTTCAGAGTGAAGTCGTACATGAAAACACATTGCTCACAGCGTGTGGTGTGTTTCTAGGTAAAACTGAAAATATCACTACAGCGCTAGTCCTCTAGTTGGCCCTTAACAAATTATGATCTGTTCACCAATTTTGGTGGTGTGAGTCTATCCAAAGGCGGGGGGTGGTATTGGGGAAGAACCAAAGGAGGAAGGATGTGGTCAGAGCCGTGGATTAGTCACCTGGGGGCCAATGGACAGTGATCTCAGCAGAATGAAGACCCTTCTCCAGAGAAGGCACAGCTGACAGAGGACCGGGAGGATGACGAAGTCCCAAAGAGAATTAAGTAAAGCCTGAAGCTGCCCACTCCATCTCCCTTCCTCAAACACAGGCAGCTCCAACTGTTTGCTCAGAGAACTAGAGGGGCCCGGGTCCGAGAGAAAACATCCACACACGTTGACATTGGGGGGGTCTCCTAAGTCTCCTAAGGAGTGCTGGATGATCTGTCAGAGGCCACACTGTTGGGCTAGACCATGGTTAACCTGTAAGCTCTCCTTACATTCTATGAACCGTGGGAGGCAGGGGTGAGTCAATCCCACCCCTTGGCTTACCTGTATCTCAATAAAGGGACGAGGAAACATCACCTAACACGTGGCGGGAGACTGAAGAGGTGGTTATAAGGTCACGATTCACCCAAGTCCCAGAAACAAAACCCCCGAGGACAGTATAGTGTGATCTTACTACAAGGTAGGGATCAAGTCTGGGGAGAGGAGTCTCAGGGCTTGAGCTTTACGAGGTCACACAGCAAGAGCTAAAGTATAAGTTTGGGGAGCTTCTGCCCCTGTGCCTCTCTCCACCCACAAGGCTCCTTCCTGCTCTTCCAGTTCTGCTGGTTACCCTCAGGGCCTCCGTCTGTCGCTCCCTCTTCAGAAACCCTCCTCCCTCTGTTCCACACTCCCAGGCATCCTCAGACCCCAGGTCACGTGTCACCTGCTCAGAGAAGCTCAGAGCTGCCTCCCCCCACCTCCCATCCTTCCCCACTTCTGTTGTTAGAAACTTCCCTGCCTGTTTCCTCATGGCCCTTTGTTTGATGTGTCATCCCCCTGTCCTCTACAGGGCTGGGACTTGCCTGTCTCATCACCGATCCGTCTCTAGCACCCGACCTCTGTAAAAATGTACTGATCCATTGGACGAAAGGGTCAATCAATGCACACAGGACAGATATGTATTTGTAAGGACTTGCTGCTAGCCCACATTACACCTGTCATTTTTTATTTTGCTGAGAACATTTTCTTTGCTAGAAAGCTTTGGGGTTTGGAATCAATTTTCAAATGGCTGCTTTAGCCGGGATAAGGGCAAATTCGCACTAAGACGAGTTAGAAAAGAATTATGTGGCCACAGGGGAAAGATTCTGTGTGATCATGACATACCACAAAGAGCCATCAAATGCTAAATTTCTTGTGAGGCTGAGAAAGGCCATGACTGTTCTTGACCCCTCATTAGTAGAATAAAAGCTGCACCTTTTGGCAACAGAGGAAACTATGAAAGAGTCTGGGCTGACAAGACCTCCAGAAGGGCTATGTACTTTGAGCAAGTTTCTCTTCATCTTTAAAGCTGGGCATCTCCAACAGCCCCCACCCCAGGCCCTGTCCTGTCATAATTTATTATTCATCACTATGAAGCTAAATCAGGGTTGCCCTGGTTACTGTGGGGCTCTTCTGAGGGCTGTGGCTACATAATTGGTGTTGGCTTGGTTACTGGATGCTTTCAATTTTGAGACTAGAGTGGCGGTAATAAATGCAGCTACAAGCCTCAAGAAAAAACTCTTAACTGGTTCTGGAAAGCATGAGATCATCACAAAATTAAGGTCCTGGTCCAAAATGCGCCACTGAGGGTCTCCACCTGTGTTCCTGAGAAATGTAGTGATCAAACATAAAATAACTGGCCCATAAAAACAATCAATGACTTTTAAAAAACAATAGCAGAGTCAGAAACTATTAATTTAGTTATTCTAACTAAGTAAATGGGGCTGTCACACACAGGATGTGAGGATTGCTTTCAGACCAGCACTCAGTGAATGTTTCCTGAGCCTTGTGCTGGATCGCAAGAGAAGGACAAGTTTTGGGGAGCAGGAGAGTTGAGGACAGACTAGAGGGAAGGTGACCTAGGAATGTGGCCTAACAGTAGAGTTTCCAAAAAAGAAAGACAGTAATGTCTTGGCCAGCCAAGGAAAGGAATGGAAGGTCAGAATTCACCTGGGATCCCTTCTCAGTGGCCCATCACCCTTGTACCTCTGACACCAGGCTGAGAATAAGGGTTACTAGCCTGCAGAAATCCTAAATGTGGGCACGCCTCCGTGGCTCAGTGGGTTAAAGCCTCTGCCTTCGGCTCAGGTCATGATCTCAGGGTCCTGGGATCGCATTGGGCTCTCTGCTCAGCAGGAGGCCTGCTTCCCCCCTCTCTTTCTGCCTGCCTCTCTGCCTACTTGTGATCTCTCTCTCTGTGTCAAATAAATAAATAAATAAATAAATACATTCTTTAAAAGAAAAAAAAAAAAGAAATCCTAAATGTGTTTGTGGGCATCTGGGGATCAGTGTTCTTTGTTTGGAACTTGGTCTCTAACTTGGGCAGCTGCAAGGCAGTAGAAGTAAAGAGGTGGCATATTTAGGGTCTGAGATGTTGTCCCTCCCACCTACACTCATAAGGGACACATGGGACATGAGGGGTCCCAGAATTCCTTTGTGCCCCAGGTGGTCCTGAGAAGAGATAGGAGAATCCCAAGCAGGTAGGTCTTGAGCTGAGACCCTGGTAAGGACCTCAGACCTCCCTAGCAGAGGCCAACACAGATCCTCCAGCTAGATGGGCCATGGGTGCACCAGAAAGGGCTCAGAGGGCACAAAGAACAGGCGATACTCCACCCATCCTCACTGCTGTGATGCTAAATCTGTTCCTCCGACACCTAGACAGTGCCAGGGACAAAAAAGGAGGAGACCGAAGAGGGAGGAAGTGCTGAAGGGCTGAATACCTTCTGGAAAGTGAGTTAATCTTGGAGAGACTGTTTTAAACAGATAAAGAGGAAATCGCTTTGCCGTGATAAGAATCAAATTTATTTTTCCTAAATCAGTAGACACATGCCAAGCTGAGATGCATTACAGAAAATGAGGAATGCATTTTGCAGTTCTGAGGCATAATGTGAAAACTTAAACACACCACATATAATACAAGTCAATGGGAATGAGACCAAAACTCTCTTGTAAACATAAATACACATAAACTTGCAGTTAAAGGAGGGAAAAAAAAAAAAAAAAAACCTTGAATATATCATGCTAAGTGAAATAAGCCAGAAACAAAAAGACAAATACTGGATGATTTAATACAAGGTACCCAGAGTAGACAAAACTGCAGGGAGAGAAAGTAGAATAAGTTGGTGGCCAGACACTGCGGGAGGAGGGAACAGGGGGTTAGCATTTAATGGGCACAGAGTTTCTGTTCAGGAGAATGAAAAAGTTCTGGAGATGGATGGTAGGGATGGTTGCAAAACAATGTGAATGTACTTAATGCCGCTGAGTTATACAGTTAAAAGTAATTAAAATGGTAAATTTTATGTTATGTGTATTTTACCAAAATAGAAATAAAAGGAGAAAGAAGACTCTCACCTTTATAAGCAGATTAATATACCATTTAGTGATTAACTCATAAGTGCAATGAAGAAGAAAGGCAAGATGCATAACTTAGGAGTGATATAGGTAAAACCTTATATACAGAGGAATATAAGGTATAAAAATACACAAAATACTATAAAATATTTATAAAAGATTATAAACTTTATATTCATGACTTAAAAAATGATTGAAAGCCCAAAGAGATCACAAATATGAAAAAATACAAAAATTGACAAATAACTATCCTTCAAGTACCACCACACTCAGACAGTCTGGGGAATTGGTTCTTTGATAAGAGCAACAAAACTGGCAAATCTTTAACAAGAAAAAAGATAAAAGCCACACATTGACAATATCAGAAATGAAAATGGAGCTATTGCTACAGGCCCTGTAGACATTAAAATAATGATTAGGGAATAAATGAACTCTACATATATAAGTTTCACAATTCAAAAGAAAAGAATCAACTCCTTTAAAAACACAAACTACCACAACTCAACCAATATGAAATAGATAACTTTAATAGCTTTATTACTATGAAGTAATAACCTTAATAACTTTATTACTATGATTAAATCAATAATTTTAAATCTTCCCAAAAAGAAGCCTTAGGCCTAGATGGACCCACTGGAAAATTCTATCAAATACTTTAGGAAAAATTAATACCAGTTCTACATGCTGTCTTCCAGAAAAGAGAAGGGAAAACTTTGCAATTCATTTTATGGAGACATTATTACTCTGATATCCAAACCAGGCAAAAAAAAAAAAAAAACAACAAAGCAAACAAACAAACAAACAAAAAGATGAATATTTTTCATAAACTTAGATGCAAAATATTCTCAACAAAACACTAGCAGACTAAATCCAAAAAAATGTATGAGAATGATTATATACTGTGCCCAAGAAATATTTATTCTAGGTATGTAAAACTGATTAGCATTAGAAAATCAATCAATGGGGATGCCTTGGTGGCTCAGTCAGTTAAGCATCTGCCTTTAGCTCAGGTCATGATCTCATGATCAGAGTCCTGGGATCGAACCCCACATTGTGCTTCCTGCTCAGCAGGGAGTCTGCTTCTCCTTCTCCCTCTGCCTCTCCCCCTACTCATGCTCTCTTGCCCTCACCCCCTCTCTCTCAAATAAGTAAAATATTTTTTAAAAAGAAGAAAATTGATGTAATCCACCATATTGATAAACTAAATGAGAAAAATCATGTGATATTAACTGATAACAAAAAAAAATCTGACAAAAATCCAACACCTATTCATTTAAAAATCTTTCAGCAAATTAGGAATAGAAGGAAATGATCTCTTGGGGCGCCTGGGTGGCTCAGTCATTAAGCGTCTGCCTTCGGCCCAGGTCATGATCCCAGGGTCCTGGGATCGAGCCCTGCATCCGGCTCTGCTCAGCAGGGAGCCTGCTTCTCCTGCTACCATTCCCTCTGCTTGTGTTCCCTCTCTCGCTGTGTCTCTCTGTCAAATAAACAAAATCTTTAAAAAAAAAAAAAAAAGAAGGAAATGATCTCACTCTAAAACACACACACACGCACACACACACAAAATGCATACAAAAACACTATAACTAACATCACATTAATGGTGGAAGACTGAATGCTTTCCCTCTTTAAGACTGTGAACAAAGTAAATGTGTCCATTTTCACCACATTTATTCCATGTGATACTAAAAATTCTAGCCAGTGCAAACAGGCAAGAAAGAGAAAATGCAAACAAATCGAAGCAAATCCCAGGAAATCTACCAAAAAAACTCCTAGAACTAAAAAATGAATTCAGCAAGGTCATAGAATACAAAATTAACACTAAAAATCAATCACATTTCTACATGGTAACAATAAGTGTGCACAAGTGAAATTAAAAACAAATGTCATTTACTATCAAAATATTTACATATACATTTAACAAATATGTAGAGGATCTGTATGCTGAAAATTATAAAACGCTGTTGAAAAAATTTTTTAAAAAGATGTAAATAAATGGAGAGATATACCATGTTCATGGATTGGAAGACTCAACACCAAAGGATGTCAGTTCTCTCCAAACTGCTATATAAAATTAATATAATTACTATTAAAATCTCAGCAATATTTTTTGGAGACAGAGACAGCACATTCTAAAATTTATATGTAAATCACAGCCTATGGAATAGCTAAAACAATCTTAACAAAAAAGAATAAAGTAAGAAGACTCACTCTGGCCAATGTTAAAGCTATATAGCTACAGTAACTAAGACAGTGTGGTATTGGCAGACACTGTGTCCAGTGACACAGGGATCAATGAGACAGAACAGAACACAAAGAAATAAACCCACACAAATATTCTCAACTGATTTTTTTACATAGATGCAAAAGCAGTTTGGTGCTTTGGTGCAGTGGGAGGACAGTCTTTTCAATAACAGTCTGGAGCAATCAATCACAGGCAAAATAACGAATCTTGATCTAAACACTTCCTGCCTTACACAAAAATTGACTCAAATGAGACAATTTTTAAATTTAAAGTGTAAAACTATGGGGCACCTGACTGGTTCAGTGGGTTAAGCCTCTGCCTTCAGTTCAGGACCTGATCTCAGGGTCCTGGGATTGAGCTCTGAATCGAGCACTCTGTTCAGCAGGGAGCCTGCTTCCCCCTCTCCCTCTGCTTGTCTCTCTGCCTACTTGTGATTTCTCTCTCTCTTTGTCAAATAAATAAATAAAATCTTAAAAAAAATAAAGTGTAAAACTATAAAACTTTTAGGAAAGACATTGGAGAAAAGTGTTCAGATTATAGTTCTTAGTCTTGACACCAAAATCATCATCTATGAAAGGAAAAAATGAACAAATGAAAAAATGAACAAATATTTAAAACTTTTGTTCTCTGAAGAGGTTGAAAAGCTAAGTTATAGAATGGGAGAAAAAATTTGCAAGCCACATACTTGGCAAAGGACTAATAGCTAGAGTATACGAGGAACTTTCAAAATTCAATAGTAAAACACAAAGAAACCAATTAGAAAATGGACAAAACACATGAACCTTTATTTCACTAAACCACATATAGAGATGCCAGTGAAGTATGTGAAAAGATGTTCAACATCATTAGCCATCAAGGAAATGAAAAATAAGACAACAGCATATCACTACACACTTACAAAAATGACTAAAAGCAAAGACAATATTGACAACACTAAAAGCTCATGATGATGTGGAGACCCTGGATCACTCATACATTTTTGATGGGAATGTAAAATGATACAGCCACACTGCAAAAGAGCTTGGTAGTTTCTTATAAAACTAAACATATAATTAACATATGATACAGCAATTGCATCTTAGATATTCATCCCAGAGAAATGAAACTTATGTTAGCACAAAAACTGGTACATGAAGGTTCACTGTAGCCTTGCTCATAATAACCAAAGCTGGAGTTACACAGACGTCTTCAACAGATAATGGTGTGGGGGCACCTAGGTGGCTCAGTGGATTAAGCCTCTGCCTTTGGCTCAGGTCATGATCTCAGGGTCCTGGGTTCGAGTCCCGCATCAGGCTCTCTGCTCAGCATGGAGCCTACTCCCCGCCCCCCCCACCGCCTGCCTCGCTGCCTATTTGTGATCTCTCTTAAATAAATAAACAAACAAACAAACAAATAAATAAAACCTTCAAATGAATAATCTTTTTCAAATAAATAAATAAAATCTTTTATTTAGATAATAAATAAATCTTTATCAATAAATAATCAATAAATAATGTCATATTTATGTCAAATAAATAAATAAAATCTTAAAAAAAAACAGATAATGGTTCAACAGTCATACAGATGTACTACAGAATACTTACCCAACAACGAAAAGGAACAAAACTACTGATTCACACAATAACTTGGATGACTCTCCATGGAATTGTGTTGAATGGGAAAAAAAAGCCAATTCCACACAGTTACATACTATCATTCCATTTATATAACATTTTGGAATTGACAATATTTTAGAAATAGTGGACAGATTAGTGGCTTCCAAGATGGGGTGGAAAGGAAGTAGATATGGTTATATAGACTAGTATGAGGAATCCCTGTGGTATTGAAATATGTGGTTCAGTATCTTGACTGTGATGTAGATATACGCACATATGCAGGTGACGAAACTGCACAGAACTTAATACACATACTCTTAACACTTTTACAGACAGAAAAATGAATACAGGTAAAAACAGGAAAATCTGAATAAGATGGATTGATTCTATCAATGTCAGTATTGCTGTTGTGATATTGTTACCATTGGAGGAAACCAGAAAAAGTGCACAGACAATTTCTGTTATTTCTAACAACTTCATGTGAATCTACAAATTTCTTAGTAAAAATTTCAGTTCAAAAAATTTTAAATTCCGTATTAACGATCCTAACCCTCCTCTATTTCCATTCTAGAAAGACAGCATTTGTAGGTCATGTTTATATAGATGCTCATTGTGGAGTAGCATTAAATACAAAACAAGTCTTTGTACCGATTTTCACAGGATTTTGAAATTTTTCAGATCCAATATTTATAGGGGGTAAAAACAAAGGATTTGTGGTTATTCTGTTTCACAGAAGTTATCTGATCCATGTAGATGGACTTATTCTCCTCGCCCATTTCTAAAATGAGCGAATTAACCATAGACAATGTCTAAATTTCATTCTTGCTATATAATTCTATGTGTTCATTTGATGACTCCAATTTCCAATTTACTTGTTTATATGAAAAGTATTAGTGTAGAAAAAGAAACAAGAGGAAGTTGATTTGTAATTTGCTGCTTTCTTCACACTCACGTGTATTCTTTTGCTTTAAGTCTGAATGCATTTTTAAATCCTTAACAATCAGGTTTAGCCACACTTTAAAAAAAAAAAGATTTTATCTATTTATTTGACACAGAGAGAGAACACAAGTTGTCAGAGCAGCAGGCAGAGTGAGAGGGAGAAGCAGGCTCTCTGGGAGCCCAACATGGGGCTTGATGCCAAAGGCAGATGCTTAACGGACTGAGCCACCCAGGCACCCCAGGTTTAGCCACACTTTAAACCAAAACATTTCATTTCTTTTCCTATCCCCCAAAAACTGCTTTGTAACAATTTAGGAGATGACTTGGTCAGGGATGAAATGAAAACGTGGATAACTGTATAACCCTTTTTGAATTAAAATGCCTACAAAAACAGTGGATGCCAGACACAATTATGAACTGTAAAAACAGGCACCCAGGTGGCTTAGTGCACTGAGTGTCTGC
>CM053609.1:15281583-15301746 GCA_028646535.1 Procyon lotor | reverse complement strand
CATGGTATAGTTGTCACTCCCATTGTCAAAATATATGAATGTATTACAGTGGTTCAGGGTATAGGATAAAGGTTTAACTAGGGGTTGGATGTCCACCACAAGCGTGAAGACCAAAAGTATACAATCAAGTTGAGAGAGAAAGAATAACATTATATGTATATGAAGCAAATATAAGATGTATTCCTAGAAAACAAGTAAAGGGGTGGCTATAGGCATAATTCCAAACAAATCTAAATTAAAAAAAATATCCCTAACAATAAAAAATAAAACAAATGAATCTGGGTTCCCAGGAACTAGCATAACCACACATAAAGAAAGGTTGATGACTCTAAAACACCATAATTTGACCACTTTTTCTTGGTAGGATGTGCTCTAAGGATAGAAAGAAGTATTAAAAAAAATTGTTTTCAAGGATCATGATTTTGGTGCTAGTATTAGTATTGTTACTTTAAGACTTTTGTGTGGGTATCATGAGATTAAGTCAGATGGATAAGTGCAATGAGAAATAAGATTTCTGACACAGTTGGGAGGAAATAGAGATATAAGGTTGATGTGATTAAGTAAAAACCCTGTAGTTTCAAATTTGAATCAGTGGCAGCAGTATGTTATGATATATTGTATCTAACAACAGAAAATACTGAAAATAATGACCAAGTGGCATAGGCATCTTTGGGCTGAAAAGTGTGGTATCTAAATACCATTCTCACTGAAAGGAACCAGGCTGTACTGGAGAAATGGCTGGTTCCAGGTCTGGGCTAGGGAATGTGTGTAATGATCTTAGAACATCTTGTCATACTAGAAAGCAAGAAAGCTTCAAAGTCTACTAGAGTTGGGTCAACTTGAATTGATTCTCTCTTACTTATGACTCCAGTGATTGAAACATATGAAGTTTGTTTAAGTTTGTGGCTCATACTGAATCAAACACACACACTAAACAAATAGTACCTTTGGAGGATGCTAGGGACCCAACTAGTTTTTTTTTTTTTAATAAACATGTGTCAAAGATTATATTTGACTCATCATTTAGTGAGGGAACCAGTAAAGTGTTACAATCAGTTCAAAGGATTAATTCAAGCAATGTGCACACACAGGCCATCCAAAATGAAATAAATTTACGAATAGGTATAAAAGTGGTCAGCATCCATGGGGTGGCAATCATTGCCTTCCACCAGACACAATTCATTTATGTTTCCATTATCAAAAATAATTTACAGGGGTGCCGGGGTGGCTAATTGGTTAAGGGTCTGCCTTCGGCTCAGATCATGATCCTGGGGTCCTGGGATTGAGTCCTGCATCAGGCTCCTTGCTCAGTGGGAAGTCTGCTTCTCCTTCTGCCTCTGCCTGCTGTTCCCTTTGCTTGTGCTCTCTCTCTCTCACCAAAATAAATAAATACAATCTTTAAAAAAATAATTTACATTACTGGGATTATTCTACACTGTACAGAGTTGTCAAATAGCTTAAAGACAATGAAAGGCATTAATAACTCAAAAGAGTATGCTAGGCAGGATATCTAGTATATTTTTTTCCTATTGGAAAGTTTTTAACAATATTTATGATACTCTATCCCCTCTTGATCATATTATCTTAAAGATTATTCTTGATCACAAGAAAAGTTTTGTTTCGAGGTGCCTGGGCGGCTCAGATGGTTAAGTGTTTGCCATCGGCTCAGGTCGAGATCTCCAGGTTCTGGGATCGAGCCCCATGTCTGGTTCCCACCTCAGCAGGGAATCTGCTTCTCCCTCTTCCTCTGCTTCTCCCCCTGCTTGTGTTCTCTCTATCTCACTCTCTCTCTTATGTGAGTAAATAAAATCTTTTTTTAAAAAAAAGAAGTTTCGTTTCATTAGATTTAGCCTGATTATATAGGTGCAGCCAGGAGTATTAACTGACCATATAGGCCTGAGTTTATTTGGTAAATCTGGCACCATTTAAAATAATTATTTTGAAATCTGGAAAATAAGTGAAGAATCAAACATATATTCTGATTTTCCTATATGAACTGTACCCTAGAGTGAAAAAACAAACAAAACAGTTGATGAAGGTAGAAGACCACTGGGGAAGAGAAAGAGTTAAAAATGAAACAAGACAAAACCAGAGAGGGAGAAAAACCTGAAGAGACTCTTAACCTTAGGAAACAAACAGAGAGTTGCTGGAGGGGAGGGGGGTCTGGGGTTGAGGCAACTGGGTGATAGACATTGGGGAGGGTGTGTGTTGTAATGAGCACTGGGTATAATATAAGACTGATAAATCATAGACCTGTACCCCGAAACAAATAATACATTGTATGTTAGTTAATTGAATTTAAATTAAAAAAAATTTGATGAGGAAAAATGTTCTATATACTGATCCATGGGAATAAAGAGCTAAGAAATGATAGCATTATGGGGCACCTGAGTGGCTCAGGCGTTAAGTGTCTGCCTTCGGCTCAGGTCATGATCTCAGCGTTCTGGGATCGAGCCCCGCATCGGGCTCCTTCCTCGGCAGGAAGCCTGCTTCTCCCGCTACCATTCCCTCTGCTTGTGTTCCCTCTCTCGCTGTGTTTCTCTCTGTCCAATAAATTAAAAAAAAAAAAAAAATCTTAAAAAAAAAAATAAAAAAAAAAGAAATGATAGCATTATATTAGTACTATTTTGGAAACACTAACAAATTAATGGTCTAAGCAATCATTAACAGTGGCTGCCAACATGATAGACATTATTTGCCTTCTATTATTCTTAATTTGATCAAACTTCTATGTGTAACCACCAAATTACAAGAAATCCAGAGAATGGGGAAACATTAACTAATAGGAGGAGACAGCAAAGTTCAGACTATAGAAAACTGTAAAGGACAAATTAACAGGACTCTTCAACAAATTTCATGGAAGAAAAAATACAATGGATGGGAAAACCCACAAATTGAAAAATATTCAAGATGCAGAACAGTTACACTATATGGAACTCCTTTGTATCCTGTGTAAACTGATTTAAAAAAAAATTTGAGATAATTATAGAAATGTGAGCTCTGAACATTTGGTATTAATGAATGATTACTCTAGAGGTGATGACATTATTTTGGTTGTATTTTCAAAAACAGTATTGTTTTGAAACATAAACTGAAAGGATGAAATTATATCATGTCTGATATTTACTGCAAAATAATCTAGAGTAGAGAAGGTGTAAATGAGACACAAAAGACCATTAATTGTTGGTTAGTTAGTTGTTGAGTCTGGGTGATGGGTATGTGGGGGAGGGGGAGACTTCATTAAACTATCTTCTCTGGTTTTGCATAGATATGAAACTTTCCATAAAAAAATTAAATACATGCAAAGGCCTTCTAATAAATAAACTACTTTCTGTTGTTTTTCTTTAATCATTTCTAACGTGTTATTTTTGAGACTATATAAAACTATTTTGAGACTATATAATGTATAGTATTTTCAAGTTTAGCCTCTAAAATATTTCACAATGTAATTCAAATTTTGAGAAATGATACTGTCCTTTAAAAAAATACAACTGTTACTCTTATAATTATTTGATCAACTGAAAGCTTTATTTAAAGCCAAATCACTTTTCCTTCGAACTTCTCCAAGTGAGTAATCCATTTTTTTGTTTGGTTTGTTTCCAGATAACCTTTTTCATGCTGCTCTCTGCAGTGTGTGTAATGCTGAATTTGGCTGGTTCAATTCTCTCCTGTCAGAATGCTCAGCTAGTCAACTCCCTAGAAGGCTGTCAGTTGGTGAGTAATGAAATGCAAACCTTTTGAAAAAGGTCACAGGCTTTGATTTTGCCCGAAAGTAATTTTAAAAAATAAATTTTATTATACCCTTGGATTTAGTCTGATGTTTTATAATTATATAAGGAATTTAAGTTAAGTTGGTTCATTTCTAAACATTATCTCAAATTAAAACTCAACCTACTTGTAAGTCAGTTACTAAAAGTGTATTTCTCAGGATCACGGTGTAGTGCTTTTAGAGCAAATGTCTTTTGCAAAAGGCGAAAGATTTATACGATCTGAAGAGAAACCAGAGTATTAGAGCAAATGTCTTTAGCGAAGATTATATTTTGGCATTTGTTGCATTGATTTTTGTCCCCACTGAATTTTTAAAAATCAATCGTGTAAGTCGATTGTAAGTGCCGTGATACATACGAGCTTGATAATGGGTGCATCAAAACAATTTAGTTCACTTTTTTTTTCAATTCAAAAAGCCGATTATCTTTTAGATCTAGGAGAATGGTAGACAGTGTGCTGTGTACGTTGTAGAGGATCAATAAATGGTTTGTGGAATAGCAGCTTCATTCCATATCATTAGCTCCTGGGACCGTGAGATGTGCTTCCGGGTGGGAAAATCACATTTCGTAAGCAGGGGAGGGGGGTCTATGTAGTTTGACTCCCGATAGGACCAAGGCTATGCAGGGTTACTTTTTCAAGCCATTCTCCTCCACAGCTGCCTGTGCACTTGCTGGGCCTGAGGCTGTTACTTCTGAGAGGTCTGAGGCTATCCTGAATTATCCGAAGCTTCTCCGTAGCAGAGCCGTGCTTTTTTTTTCTTGCGGCTATGCCGTTAGAGTTCAAAGGAGCAGCTGTTGGGAAGCCTGCTGCTCTCTCCAGTTTTTATCTATCCAGGCTTAGAAGGACGAATGTCAAGTTGGCCCAGTTTCAATGCAGAGGCACCTATTGAATTCCAAAAACTAACTGTGAGAGCTTCAGTTTGCTACTTTCTGTTCAGCATGGCCTCCACCACATTGGTCAGATTTCATCCCCATATGATGTACAGGGTATCCTCCGCGTGCTGCAGTATTGCTCATGACCGCTAAGAATTGATACAACCTGGAACTCCAACCTCCAATCAGAGAGGGAGATTTGCCAGCTTGTATCCATAGCTGAGTCAGCCTCTCTATTCCTAAACACTAGGTGCTGTGAATATCCTGACATCTGGCAACTAGCAAGGAACTGGCCATTTTTCCCTCTGACCCCCAGTTTTCAATGCAAGGCCTTGTATGTGGGAGAGAGTTTTTGGGGTGATGAGAAATGACAGTGTGTGGGGGTCCAGATCAAGCAGAAGGCCCACACCTAATGCCCAGCCTCAAAAGGCTGACCCCTCCGGGTCTTAATCTCAGACTCTCTTTTCTTAGATCGTAAGCAGTGTGAAAGGATAGAACAGGTAGATTTGATTTCCTTTATTCTTTCTGCCTTCAGGACCCCCCCCCCAAGTAAATTAAACAAACATCATGTACACTCCTATACTTGCATATGCATCTTGGTTATAGAGTACTGTGGGCTCATCAATATTTATTTGACTTTAGAGCTTAATCCTAAGCCTCCCTCTGTCGTAGTGTAGTGTGAATAGTAGAGAGAGTATGGATTCGGAATCAGCAAACCAAGATCAGAGTCATGGCTTTATAACCCACTAGTTAAATGACTTAGCACAGATCACCTTCCATGTCTCAGCTTTACTTCTGTTTCCTATTAAGAGTGGATATTACCTGCCCTGAGCTTTTCCTAAGATATTTAATAAGATAAGATTCATAAAATACACAAAAAGTATAATCCTTTCCTGTTATAAAAAAATATGTAATTACTATAGAAATTCAAAAAACAAAATACACTTTATTATTGTTTATTATGTGCTTCCTGTATTTTCTGTGCGTAATAGATGTGTATGTATATATATGTGCATGTATACATAACATGTGTATATTTAACATACATTTAAATGGGCTATACTCTCCATGCAGCTTTGTGATTTAATTTTTTATTGCTTGTGAACATTATTTCATGCTTTAAATTCTTTTCTACAACTTTCTTTGTAGTGGCTGCTCTGTATGGATGAATATAGCATTATTTATTTAACCAGTCTCTGCTTTCTGCATGGATGAAGGTTGCCATCATCTCTACACTGAATCTTTTTACAACTCCTAAAAAGTGGACTTGCTTGATCATAAGGAAGCAGCATGTTTAAAGCACTTGATACATATTGACATATTGCCTTATAAAAGAGTTTACCAATTTATAATCCCAATAGATGAGAATGATGTTTTTCCTACACCCTTTGCCAGTGCTGCAAAACTTTTAAAACTTTTAAACTTTTAAAAGTTTATGCTAATTTGAAAGGTATAAAATGACATCATTGCTTTATTTGAACTTCTTTGAATATTAGCAAGACAACTTTATTTATAATTGCATTATATATTTATATTTGTACATGCATATATACATATATATGCAATTATATATGTGTGTATATAAATATACCATTTATATTTCTTCTTCAGTGAGTTGATTAGTCTTTACCCATTTTTAGGAGTATTTATCTTAATGATTTGTAAGAACTCTTTATAAATGCAATTATGTAATTCATTCATAATTACACACACACAAGTTTAAATGTTCATGTACATATATGCAACATACATATGTATGTGTGTGTATATATATATAACATAGAGGAAATATAACATATGGAAATTGTTATAATATCCACAGATAACATATGGAAATATGTTATATTTCCTCTATGAATTGATTGGGGCCTTTACCTATTTTTAGATTTAGCTGCCTTACTGACTTTTATGAGATCTTTACATTTTATGATTTTGAGTCCTTGAAACCTACAATTTATATTGGTCAAATATACTCCCTGGATTATTATTTGCCTTTTAGTTTTAGTGTGTTTAAATCTATGAATGTTTTCCTTTGTGGTCTTATCTTGGAACCAGTAAAAAGACATTCTTTCTAAGATCAAGTTACCTCCCCCTTTTTAAAATATAGCTAACTCTTTCATATTCTAGAATTCATTTAAAGATTTTAACTATTCCCCAAAATGAGTAGCTAGCTTTCCTGAAATAGTTCCCTGAGTAACCCAGTATTTCCATGATGATTTGACATACCACGTGAATCCTAAGAGTCCTTTGATGGCAAGCTACAAAAACTGACAAAGCCACAGGTCATTTATTGCAAAGATGATGGGGTCTATAGAAAAACCAAGAGGGCTAAAAATTAGGCTTGGAAACTGGCTGGTTCCAAAGAGACTTCTATGGATGCAGAAGTGGGGGCCAGAACGGGGAGCATGTTGCAGGAACCCTCAACTCCCCAGAATATGGTTCTGCAGAAGTGAACAATTCCAGTGGTTTTTAATCTCAGTCCATTTGCTCTAGAGTCAGAACCCAGAGAGAGAGCATTTGATTGGTCAGGGCAAGACAGATTATCTCCTTAACTGTCCCACCACACTGAATCCAAGGGGATTCAAGAGGTAATCCTCTGGGCACCTGGGTGCCTGGGTGGTTCAGTGGGTTAAAGCCTCTGCCTTTGGCTCAGGTCATGATCTCAGGGTCCTGGGATCTAGCCCCGCATCGGGCTCTCTGCTCAGCAAGGAGCCAGCTTCCCCCTGCCCCTGCCTACTTGTGATCTCTGTCAAACAAATAAATAAAAATTTTTAAAAAAAGAGGTAATCCTCAAAAACAAAGTCAGGTATTATTAGGAAGCATTGAGGTAGGAGGAGGCAAAAATGTTTGGTGCTCGAAAAACAACCAATAGTGGTATTATCATATGTATGTACACATACACACGAATGCTTATGTTTATTTGCCTGTGACTGAACTTTTCATTTTCCCTCCTTCTAGGTTTGTTTATTTATATTCTAGAGCACTATCACTTTAATTACTTTAAATATATATATATATATATATATATAGAGAGAGAGAGAGAGAGAGAGAGAAATGTTATATATATATATATATAACTTTAGAGTCTATATGTGTATATATTTTATATTATATATATATTTTACCACTGGAAGGGCAAGCCCTATCATCCACACCCCCATTCCAGACTTTTTTTTTAAGATTTTATTATTTGAGAGAGAAAGAGAGAGAGTGAGTGGGAGGGAAAGGGAGAGAGAATCTGAAGCGGACTCCACACTGAGCACAGAGCCCCACACAGGGCTCGATCCCACAACCATAAGCTCAAGACCTGAGCTGAAACCAAGAATCAGGAGTTTCACTGACTGAGCCACCCAGGCGCCCCCCCCATTCCAAACTTTAATCTACTTTTTAAAAATATTCTTAGAAATTTAGTCTTCTAGAGTAGTGTAAAATTGGAGGGGGGGGGTCAAGACTCAAAAGGAATAGATTTGAGAGTTGAACCTGAATCGCATTAAAATTATAGATTGCCTTGGGAGAGAATTGATGTCTTAACAATAGCGTTTTTCCCATTCAGGAGCATTGTTTGTGTTCTGTTCTCTCCAAATTGTTCTTATAAATCCTTCAGTGCAGTTTTTGTTTTCCTTTAGGTTATCTAGTGCATTTCCCTATCTATTTATGTGTTTCTCTTTTTCCTATATATAATTAAAAATTAACTCATATTCTCTGCATGTACATATCTTTTTTCTATTCCAAACTCCCACCCCCTTTCAGGAAGTTTTTGGTAGCCAGACATTTTGTACACTTATTTTGCGTATTATCATTTTTACACACATGGAGAGTCTATTGTCTACACCATTATTCACATGGCTTTTATCAGCCAGCCATGTAGCTTGGTGACATTTATGTAACAGCACTTGGAGATCTGCCCAGCTGTTAAATAGAGAGCAGCAGAGAATTCCACTGGATTGATGGATGCAGGATAATTTATTTAACCACCGCTTAATGAAGGACAGGTTAGGGATGTTTCTAGTGTTCTTCTAAAACAAACATGGCAGAGAAGATTACCCTCTGTGCATATTCATTACACAACAAATAGAGTAGCTAGGGCTGCTGCTATGGGAACTGGCCTGGGTATAAAGGGAACAGTAGCCAACCAGAGAGGAATGTACAAGTAGATCTTGAGAAGAAATTACTAAGAGTGGCCTTTCAATCAAAGCATCAGAGTGCACTTTAAATTTAGAATATTATAACGAAGTTAACTTCCAAAGACGAGACACCAGACTCTTGCCAACAAGACTTGATTATCCAGACCAGAGCCCAGTCGATTACCTAGACCCATGCAAACTTCTGTATGTCATCAGAATTTTTTTGGTCTTTGCCAATTTCATAAAAATATAAGCTCTTAATATGGAGCTTGCATTTCTTAAACTAAAAGTAAAGTTGAGCATCTTGTTTGTTTGGAAGTGATTTCTTTATTTGCTAACTGCCCATTCATTTTGTTGTCTATTTTTCTGTAAGGTTGTTGCTATTCATAATTGATTTATAGATGCACTTAGTATATTAAGGAATCCGGCCATTGTCATATGTGTGGCAGATATTTATATTTTCATAGTTTGTCACTAATTTTTTTACTTTTTTGGTATTATTTTTCCCCCAAATATGTTTATTTTATTTTTTCAGTGTTACAAGATTTATTGTTCATGCACCACACCCAGTGCTCCATGCAATACGTGCCCTCCTCAATACCCACCACCAGGCTCGCCCAACCCCCACCCTCCTCCTCTCCACAACCCTCAGTTTGTTGCTCAGAGTCCACAGTCTCTCATGGTGACTTTTTTGGTATTCTTTCTTGTGTAGAAATTTCATATACTCCAATTGCTTTTACTCATTTATATATTTTTACCCTTATGATTTCTGGCTTATATGTTTTGCCTAGAAAAGCATTTACCCCTACAAAATTATAAAAAGTTTTTCCATTTTTGTCCCAGAATTTTAGGGTTTTATTTTTTAATATATACTTCATAGATCTTGCATTTATTTTGCTATAAAATAAATATCATGTTTTTACAGTTTTAAAAAACACACATGTGGATCATACATACAGTTTTTAAAGTTTAGTGCCAGATATTTTAAATAACTTGTTGCTCTGGTGGATGCATCTTTAAAAATTATTGTTTTATATTGCAAGAGGCCCCTACTGATATGTAAGACTTTCAGGGAATTTTTATTATTTATATTTAATAGTATATGCCATTGAATGTACAATTGAGTCTTTTATCCATAGTCTGTCAGAAAAAATAATTGTATTGTCTCTGCTTTCCAGTTTTTGTACTTGTTATCCCATCTAGTTATTGTAAACTATAAAATTATCTAAGTAATATCAGATATTAATGGTGTTTCATTGTCTACTTTTTGTTCCTGAATATAATCATTTACTTTAAACATGATGGTAAGTGATGGTTTCAGATGGCCATTTTGTACTATTAAGGTGATGACGTTCTATTCATATTTTACTAAGAGTCTTTTAAAAATAAAGTGAAAGTTAAATTTTAATCAAATTTTTTAGACATCTGTTAAGATTATATGTTTTTTATTTTGATCCATTGGTATGCTAGATTATATTAATAGATTCTCAAGATTAAGCAACATGGAACATAATTAGAATGAAATCCTCACAGTCTGAAAATATTACAGGATTCTGTCTGCTGATATTTTATTTATGATTTTTCATAATCAAAAATGCAATTAATTTATAGTTTTAATTTTTCTTCTACCCTTCCATACTTGGTTTCCTGAATATATTGATTTCATAATTTCATTTTTCAATTTCAGATTTTCATAATTTCATTTATGAAATTTGACCAATTTCACTTAGTTGAATAAATGAAATGTAAGGAATTTTTGATGGATGTTGACACTTTTTTGTATAATTCTCTGGGTCCAGAACTATTTTATAAAATAGTTATTTGACATAATTTTCTATTCCAGCTTTTTTCTACTTCTTTCTAAGCTTTTGACAATGTCTGTATTATTAACATTTTTTCTGCTATATTGGCCTTTCCTTATTTATTCATATGAAGTAATGCATTGAATTGTCTTAAAAATACCTTTGGTAACATTATGTTCTTATTTCTTTTATTTGTATTAATACTGCTTTATATTTTCTATTTCACTTCCTTCTTTTATATTTTTTCAGAAATGTATCTATTTTATTTATTTGATGATTCAAACTACCAAAGAAATAGGTCCATTGAAAAATTTCAAAACTACAGAAGTATAAAAAGTCCTCTTTAATACCTCAGGTCAGCATGTACTTTATGGAAATTTCTATTTGTAAAATTGAGAAATAGCCTCAGATCTAGTCTATCTTTTTGACTCCTGCATTCGATTCTATGGATGCAATTTGTATAAATTATTTAACAGGCCCCCAGGTGCAAGGCACTTACATGGTCTCTAACTTCTAATGTCATAAATAATGCTGGAGCTCTTTGTCTTACAAATAAATCTGTGGACAAGTCTGTTTATTTATGTAGGACATTTCTCAGATTTGGACTGATGACCCAAAGGGTGAATGCATTAAAATTTTTGATAGATACTGTCTTCCATAAAGGCTGATATTAAAAAATGAGCATGTCCCACTCCCTGGCCAGAGTTACATATTACCAATGTTGAAAATGTTTGCCAGTCTGAAGCATGAAGAATGAAATCTCATTATTTTAATTTGCATACCCTGGTCATCGGGGAGGTTGAGCTTTGTTTCATAGAAGCAGAACTGAACATATAAGTAGGTACCTTTGGAAAGAATTGAGATCTATAAGGATCAAGTCTTATCCAGAAATTGATTCTTTCTCTCCTGTTTTCAGGTCTTTCATATCTTGAAAGAAGTCTTACAACTTTCTTCATAAAGCAATTAAACATTTTGTATTAACTTTATTTCTAGTTTATTTGCAGTTTTTGATGCTAATGTCAAGGGTATTTCTCTTTATTACTTTTTTTATAATTGCTTATTGCTATAATATAGGAAAGCTATTGATTTGATTTTTTAAGTTAAACTTTTCATTTTGAGATAATCATGAGTTTGCAAACAGTTGCAAGAAATTATATGGAGAGATCTATGTAGCTTTTCCCAGTTTCCCCCATTGCTAGCATGTTACTGGGTTATTTTACACTGATAATAGTCAAGATGCAGAACATTCCTACCACCATAAAAGTCCCTCATGTTGCTTTTTTATAACTGTACTTCCCTTCTACCCCCACTCCCTCCTTAACCATGGGCAACCACTAGTCCCTTAGAATACTCCATTTCTATTGCTTTTTTTAATTTTCAAAATGTTATGTAAGTGGAATCATACAATATGTAACCTTTTGGAATTGACTCTTTTCACTCAGATAATCTGGAGATTCATTCAAGTTGCTGCCTCCTACCAGGGGTTTCTTCCTGTTTCCTCCATGGAGCGGGATTCCACTGTAGGGATATTCTACAGTTGGCTTAACCATTTTTTAAAATTTCTTTCTTTTTTTCTTTTTTTAATCTTTTTTTTTTCAGTGTTCCAAGATTCATTGCTCATGCACCACACCATTTTTAACCATTTGTCTGTGGGAGGATGTCTGCACTAATTCCATTTTCTGACTATTACAAATAAACCTGCTGTGAACATTCACATAAAGGTTTTTGTGTGGACATAATTTATTTCTTTGAGCTAAATGCCCAGGAATACAATTGCTGGGTTGTATGGCAGGCACGTATTTAATTTTTTTGAGACATTGCCACACTGTTTTCCAAATTGTCAATATCATTTTACATTCCCATCAGCAGTGTATGAGAGCTCCAGTTTCTCTGCATCCTCACCAGCATTAGAGGTTGTCACTTTTTTTTACTTGAACCATTCTCATGCTTTGGAGTGATGTCTCATGGTTTTAATTTGTGCTTCCCTGATGAATAATGATGACAAGAAGCTTTTCCCGTGCTTCATTGCCATCTGTATATCCTCTTTGGTGTAGTGTCTGGTCATATCTCATATCTTTTTTTATACTATCTTTTATACTATCTTTTTAAAATACTATCCATTTTTTTATACTATTGAGTTTGGGAGTTATTTATATCCTAGATAGTAGTCCTTTGTTGAAGATGGGCTTTGCAAATGTTTACCCCAGTCTAGAGTTTGCATTTTCATCATCTTAATGGGGTCTTCAGCAGAGCAAAAGTTTTTAATTTTGATGAAATCTAATTTATCAATTTTTGCTTTTATGGATCGTACTTTGGGTGTTCAGTGTAAGAATTCTTTGCCTACCCCTAGATCTTGCTAATGATTTTCTCCTGGGTGGGGACAAGAGTTGGTATTTCCCCAGTAATCAGACCTCCACTGATACCTGCCTGGCTGGGGAGGGTGGGAATGCCTCATCACTGCTCCCCAGGTGGTTTATATTGACGTGGAGTGGGGAGGTGGCCTCATGATTGCTATGTGGTGTCCACTTAACCTGGGGGAGGAGGGATGGTACCTCCTATTGTTGGATGAGGTAGAAGCCCAAGCTCTCCATGTGGTCTCCTGTGACACTATGGGAGTTGGGGGGTGGGGTAGGAGCGCTCTCTGTCTTCGTCCCCAGCTACAGGATCTATGAGACAAAAAGAAAATCCAGGAAACTCATTGCTTTTCCCTTCCCTGAGTCTAGAAGTCCCTAACCAGTCTGTCTTTATACTTCCCAGTCTTTTAATATACATTTGATACATAATATCCGGGGTTTTTCTAGTTGCACTTAGAGGAATAGGAAAAGGCTCATCTCTATCTTTCCAGAAGCAGAAATGCTATTGGTTTTTGTTTGTTTTCAAGAACTTTTTATTCACTCTAAAATTTCCAAGGGGCATCTGGGTGACTCAGTGGGTTAAAACCTCTGCCTTTGGCCCAGGTCATGATCTCGGGGTCCTGGGATAGAGCCCTGCATCTGGCTCCCTGCTCAGTGGGAAGCCTGCTTCCCCCTCTCCCTTTGCCTGCCTCTCTGCCTACTTGTGATCTCTCTCTGCCAAATAAATAAAATCTTTAAAAAAATTTAAAAAAAATAGAAGTTTTTCCAAGATATCTTTTTGTATCCAGATGGACTGCTCTATAGCTGTGAAAGTAAGAGTGTTGTCCCTTTTTGATGTATATTTACAGCTTGTAGATTTTTTTTCTTGGCTTTTCACACTGATACAGTTTTTAGTTGACATTCAATAGCCTGCAGTGAAGTAGGCTTGTAATCTAACCACTGAGCTTCATAGAAAGACACAGGGGAGAAAGCATGGCAGAAGGAAAGGAGAGCATCTTCCTATCATCAGGAGGCTGAGCAGCTTCCCTTGCCCATTGTCTTCCAAGCTGTGTACTGCTCTCACAGAAGTTCAAGGATGCACAGGCTACGCAGACTCTAAGAAGCCACAGCCTGTTTTCCAACAATTTTTGTAACATGTCTGTAGTCAGAGGACCAAGGCCTGCTTGCCAATGCAGAGCTTTCCTGATCAGTTGGACTCCTGCAGGACTAAGGAGGCAGACAAAGCATTTGCACTTCTGTAGTGTCCAAGTCTGTAGTGTCCAAGAAAGCAGGGACTGAAGAAGTAAGAATTTCCTGGTCACTTCCAAGGAAATCTGGATTAACCCAAACCCTGTATCACCTATTATTCCCAATGAGGATTTACAGGGAAAAAGTTTAAATAAGAGACCTTTTTAATACCACGTTTTATGGCTGACTTTCAAGTGGGTTGAAAGTGAATGGGGTTGACCCGAGGAGTCACCATATAGCCTAATGTTTGCTGTCAGCTTACGAGAAAGGTGCCCTTAATAACTCACGGCACTTCCATCTGGCCTGGCTCTCTAAGATTTTTATTTTAATCAAGAATGCATGTAAATTTTATCATTGTCTTTCAGCATCTGTGAAGCTGATCATACAACTTTCCCCTTTTAGTTTATTAATGCCGTGATTTGCATTAATAGATTTCCTAATGTTGAACCAGCTTTGCATTATGGAAATAGGCCCTCCTTGGTCCAGGGCGCTTTTGAGGCATACATATTATACGGCATTCAAATTGCTAATATTTTATTGAAGAGTTGTATGCCTAAATTCATACAAGAGATTGATCCACAGTTTACTTTAGTCGCAGCCTTGTCCAGTTTTTGAATTGGAATTATGTTGCCTTCCTGGAATGAACTTGGAAACATGGTTTGATCTGTGTTCTGAAACGGTTGAAATAACCCAGGAATTATGTGAGTTTGTTACATTTTGGGGAGTTGATCAGGCTGCTTCTTAATTTTTTTATAGGCTCATTGTGTTATTTATGTTGTTTGGCGTAATTTTTGTTAATACGTATCTTTCTAAAATTGTGTATGTCACCTGTGGTATTGTTAGAAAGCTACACATCATGTTCTTTTCTAATTAAAAAATAAATGTTTAGCAAATCTCTAGACATTGCAAGTAAATTCATGGTTGCTGAGGGCTGGAAGGTATGAAGGAAAATGGGGACTTTGGGCAGAGTTTAAGGTTTATTTTTGGAGTGATAAAAATGTCCTAAAATTGTCTGTGGCTTTACAACTCTGGCAAGATACTAAACACCAATGAATTGTCAATGTTACATCAGTGAATTGTATATGATTTGTACCTCAGCAAGGCTGTTGTCATTTTAAAACCCTTTTGGTTGATGTCTTCTCTGATTTCTAATGCTAAATTGTGTTTTCCTCTCCCTTGATTCAAAGTTTATCTTTTTTTTATTGTTTTCCCTCAAAGAACCAGCTGCTAGTTTTCTTAATCAAGATTACTCTTTGAGTTGTTCTTTTGTTGACTGTGCTTTATTTTATTAACCTCTTCTACTTTCCCAAGTAGAAGTGAGATTATTCATTTGCTACCTTTCGTAGTTGAGTCACAGAGGTACACTGTGGTGTCAAGTCTCACTGAATTACAATTAAATTATAATTTCATTTTTGCTTTGCTGTTTAAGCATTTATTAAATTTATGTTCCTAACTTTCTAGGTACCTAGACTTTTTTTTCCCCTTTGTTATCCTTTTACTGTTAATTTCTAATACAATAGTATTGCATGAAAGTGTGTGTTTTCTAAATATATATGTATATGTGTGTATGTATGTGTGTATTTTCTCGGTGTATTGGGTTCAAATCCATTCACAGATTTCGGTGTGAAGAGCTTCTTAAAATATAAATTCAATCATATGCTTTCCATTACACATGGAATGCTGTGCAGAGAGCCCTCCTTGTGGCCTTTGAGTTCTTTGATCTGGCCCCTCCTGCTTCCTGTTCCTTTGGAGCCCTCCTGCCCCACTCCTCCTCCACCATTCTTGTGATGCCCTGCCCCAGCTTCTTCCCACCCACTCTTCCCTTAGAGCCCCCCCCACACACCAGTCCTGTCCTCCTATAGCTTCAGCTTCCTGTGGTGGTCCTTAACAGCCCCCCCTTAGAGCTTACCCAGGTATGACTCTCTTCCCCACTGCTTCCTCCCCCCAAACTTCTGATGCTGTTCCTGGGCTTCTCCCTCTCCTCCCCCCAGCTTTCCTGGGGTGCCCTTTGTCCCCCCATGCCTCTCTGTCCCAGCCAAGGAGGTCCAGGGTCTTTCTCACCTGGGGTGCTCCTGGGAGCTGCTGCAGCCTCTGCAGGGAGATTTCTTCTCATCCTCCAGGTTCCAGAGTAGGTGGTATAACACGGAGGGGCCGTCCAGGATCACCCTATTCGAGAGGCTCCCCAGCTGTGTTCTTCTTTCCTTAGGGCATACTCTTTTCCTCCAGAGACTAGCCTCTCCCCCATCATGTCCTACTTGACAAAACAGCAGAAGGGAAAGGCCACATCTGGGTTGTACTTGTCATAGGTCCAGGGCCTGGTGCCATTTCTGGCCCAGAGCGTGTGTGAGTGAGTCATCAAGCAGTGAATGTCTCCCTGTTGCTCTTTTCCTAACAGCCCCCAAGGAAGGTAAAAAATCATTTTGGAATTTTAAGTAAACATGCTCTTTTAGGTTAATTACAAGAAAAAACATTGTTGGTTTTCAAAAGCCTTTTAAAATGCCTCATCACATTTTGTTTCATTTGAGGCTGCTTGTACAATAAATGATGACAGCATCAGACTTTCATTTAAAAATCTTTTTCTGGGACCTTTTTTTTCCGGTTCATCCTGCAGAAATTCCGAATTTCGTTTCACACTTTTCTTGCTTTTTTTAAGAAATGTATTTTTGTATTGAAGTGTAGTTGCCGCACAATGTTACATTGGTTTCAAGTGTACAACATAGTGATTGACAGCTCTGTATGTTGTTTCTTACATTGCTTTTAAACGAAAGCATAACAGAATCCTCTTCAAATGCAGTTCATTATAATGTGATGCATTATGTCTGTTGATAAGTGTTTTGTCTTAAATGAAAAGATGCTGTTTTCCTTTTTTAATGTGAAATAAAATATTAATAGTTCTTATTATAGAAGATGCAAGCAATACATAAATTAGAATAAAAATGAAAGTTCCTCTCTCATTCTCTGCCTCCCACTCCCTGCCACCCTGTGTGATTACTTTATGATGCATCCAGTCTCTTTGTGTGCATATGTATTTATGGACCATCTATGTATACATGTATATACACAGAGTTTTATTCATATAGTTTTTTGAAAAAAATTTTTATTTATTTGAGAGAGCAGGAGCAGGAGTGGGAGGAGCAGAGGCAGAGGGAAAAGCAGAGTCCCCGGTGAGCAAAGAGCCCGATGCAAGGCTGGATCCCAGGGCCCTGAGATCATGACCTGAACCAAAGGCAGGCACTTAACTGACTGAGCCACTGGGCACCCCTCATATAGTTTTTTTTTTAATAAACTTATATACTTTTGTCTCATTTCCCTACCCAATAATATTATTTCAGACATTACTGTGGAAATACACAATTGACCCTTGAACAGCCTGGGTTTGTTTATACATGGATTTTATTCGATAGATACAGTAACCATAAATATACTTTCTCTTCTTTGTGATTTTCTTAATAACATTTTTTAAAATTTATTTTATTTTTTTCAGCATTCCCAGATTCATTGTTTATGCACAACAGCCAGTGCTCCATGCAATCCGTGCCCTCCTTAATACCCACCACCGGGCTCACCCATCCCCCTTCAAAACCCTCAGTTTGTTTCCCAGAGTCCACAGTCTCTCATTCTTCATCTCCCCCTCCAATTTCCCCCATTCACTTTTCTTTTCCTTCTCCTAATGTCCTCCATGCTATTCTTTATGCTCCACACATAAGTGAAACCATATGATAATTGACTCTCTCTGCTTGACTTATTTCACTCCGCATAATCTCCTCCAGTCCCATCCATGTTGATACAAAAGTTGGGTATTCATCCTTTCTAACAGAGGCATAATATTACATTGTAAATGTGGACCATATCTTCTTTATCCATTCGTCTTTTGAAGGGCATCTTGACTCTTTCCATAGTTTGGCGATTGTGGCCATTGCTGCTATGAACATTGGGGTACATGTGGCCCTTCTTTTCACCACATCTGTATTTTTGGGATAAATACATTTTCTTTTCTCTAACTCATTTTATTTTAAGAATATAATATGTAATTTATAGAACATACAAAATATGTGTTAATCAACTGTTCCTATTATTGGTAGTAGTAAAATTTTGGGGAAGTCAAAAGTTCCCCATTTTGGGGATTTGGGACTATGTGGGGGGTGCTGGTACACCTAACATCCATGTTGGTCAACTATATGAAGGAGGTCCTTCATTCTTTTAAAGGCAGATGTGTGCATTCCCCGGTAGTGTGCCATGTTCATCTCTGCCGAGAGGCAGCAATTACACATCCATTGTTTTGCTATCACAGACGTGACCAGAGTGAACATGCACTTTTGTCTTTGTTTTTGATGAATTTAAACATAGTCAGATACACATTTTTTTAAGAAGATAAACATGGAATATATTAAAATATTTTTCCTATTCGGTATTGCCACAGAAACTAGAAATTTAGGTGGAAAATTTCATAAAAGGTGTATTTTTAACTCATTTTAATATATATTTAGATATAAGCTTGAAATATGCTCTTTGATATTTTCATGCAAAGCTAGTACTAATTATGTTCTTGAGCACTTGCTATGTTGAAGGCACTGCTCTGAGCACATTATATATGTTCATTCATTTTCTCTTGACTACTACGAAGAGGGGACAGGTACTATTTTATCTCTACTTTACAGGTAAGGAAATTGAGATCTTGGAAGTTAAGTCATAGAGCTAGCAGGCTCTGGCATCAGTCATTCTATGCTCGTAACCACTGGCAAATCATTAAACAATTTTATTTTTACATAGGCTCTAACTTTAAAATGATACTTATATTTAAAAAAAAGGGAAGGATAAGAAGCATCAGACAGTGGAGGTAAAGAATATGTCTCCTTTATTTTTGGTCAAAGTCAATCATTGAAAACATGGGAAATCCTTTCCTGTATAAAGAAGAATTTCAAGGAACCTAAACCATAACTTATATGTCAGAGCAAAGAAAAGTGAAAACAGTGTGTAGTTTTGTAATAAATGGGAGCTCTTCTCCAGCCACATCAAGCATGTAACCAGGAGAAATATCTTTCCCTGTAAGTAAACAGTAACAGGAGTATGTTGTGTTTATCCATGACCACACCACTGTTTTTCTGACCGTAAGTCCTTTTTAATTAGATTCATCACACCGCAGGGACAGTGTGATATATCCTTGTCAGATGGAGAGCCTGGCTATCCCTGATCCCACTGTGCCTGTTATCTGCACACTAATTGGACATCTCTAGTGTCTGCCCAGGTTTTTTGTTATGTACCTGTAACCCCAAGAACAAAGCAAAAGGTGGCCTCAGGAGATATGACACCTGGGCAAGTGTTTTGATGGGAAGCAGATCACTACCTTCTTCTCTCTTGTTTGTATTTCTGTTTGGAGAGCTTGATTTCAGCCTCTTCCCTGTGAGTGCCTCCTAGGTATGATGCATGATTTCTGGTGGGTGAAGCCAGAGGACAGCCTCTTTTCATTAAAGTAATGAGCAAAGAATACTTCACAGAACCCAGGAGAAGAAGTGATAAAAGGAAAACATTTGGTAGCAAAGGAAGAAGGCATGATGTACTTGGGAATTATAACTTCCACTTTATTGTATTTCCAAATCTACCTAAGAGATGCAGAAAGGATGATGATTTTGTTAAGACTGTTTCCTTCATCTGGGTGCAGAAACAGCTCCTGAAGGAAGTGTGTGCTGAAGCGGGCTCCTATTGATTTGGGAGAATGGCTTATTAAATGATTAGATTTTGTGATCTGGTTATAGCCATTATTAAAAATTAACTGATATAAATTACAATTAAATACATTCTGCTAAAGACAAAGATAATATATATTCAAAACCCACTACTTTTTTAAATAAATACACTCTTTGTTGCATGATCTTGAGGTTTTTTACATTAATTACATCCTTATGGTAGAAATACTGTATTATGTGTTATATTAATGGGTTTCTCCAGAGAAGCAGAACCAGTAGGAGCTAAGAGTCAGCCCTCAGACAACACAGGTTTGAACTGCATGGGTCCACTT
>CM053609.1:15259560-15281083 GCA_028646535.1 Procyon lotor | reverse complement strand
AAAGAAATGAAAATACTGAAGGCAGACAAGAAAAACCTCATGTGTATTTATAACCGGTGGTCCTGAAGGAGACAACAATTACGAACTGAAAACCAGAAATAACACTCAAAGAGATGGCTGTAGGAATCCTGGGCAGATGATGGGTATGCAGAGACCCCCTGTCTCTGATCCCCTCTCCTTCCTGGTTCCCTCCCTTGAGCTAAATCAGCAACTAAAGCAGGCATGCATTCAAGACTGGAGAGTACACAAAAGCCATGGGTGCTCCAAAATCTGCAAAGGAGAGTGTACAGCCTTCTTCCTCTCTGAGTTGCAAGTAAGAGCTTGGGTCACCTGTTAAGGAGAAAGCCTGCCCCTTCCCAAGGCCTGGGAAGACCCAAGATCATGTGGTACTTGTGAGTATTCAGCTGGCAGAAAGCTATGTCTCTCTTCTGAGAGACCCTACAGCTCTGAGGTTAGTCCTTCAAGAGCCTGTCCAGGCTGCTGACTAATTGCCCTCAGAGGAAGCCTTACAGGCAGGTCAAATGCTATCAGGCCTTGATGTTGGGAGAGGCCTTGAGCAGTTTCAATCCTGTTCAGCCTGTACTCCAAGAGGTTGTTTCATGGTACCTAAGGAGACATGTAAACAGTGTGTTCTTTGACTCACAGTGGCTCATAAAAACAGTCTGCTGTGCTAGAAAGTTCTGGGCCTCTGGCCACTTGCCAGCCTACTTACCAGCAACTCCAGCAGCTTGATTTGTAGAGGAAAGAAATGCAGAACCTGGTACAGGTGAAGTAAGAAAACAACTCATTAAAGATGACCCAAGAATTTAAAGAAGCAGTAAAACTGACAAAGAGCTACACTGACAAAGAAAGAACACCCAAATTAATAAAATCAGGAATGAAGGAGGGGATATCACTACCAACCTTGAAAAAAAATTATAAGAGAATTCTATGAACAATAAAAAAACTACATACCAACAAATCAGATAAATTTGGTGAAATGGAAAAATTCCTAGAAAGTTACAGATTTCAAGAAGAAATAGAAAATATAAATAGGCCTACAATGAAGAAAGATTGAATTAATAGTTTTAAAACCTCCCACAAAGAAAAACCCAGATCCAGATGGTTTCATTGGTGAATTCTACCAAAATTCTTTTAAAAATAATTAAAACCAACTCTTTACAAACTCTTTTAGAAAACTGAAAAACCAATTCCTAACTCATTCTGAGTCCAGTATTATCTTTATACCAAAACCTGACAGTGGCATTATAAGAAAACTATAAACCAACATCCCTTATTAACATAGATGCAAAAATACTTATCAAAATAGTAGCAAATGAAATCTAACATTATATAAAATTGATTGAAGACAATCCCAATCAAAATTCCAGCTGCATTTTGTGCAGAAACTGACATGCTGATCCTAAAATTCATAAGGAAATTCAAGGGACCCAGAATAGCCAAAACACTTAAAAAAGAACAAAGTTGGAGGGCTCACACTTCCTCACACTTCTACAATATGTCAAAACTTACTACAACACTATGGTAATCAAAGCTGTGTGGTACTGGACCAAGCATAAACATATTGTTATGGGCTGAATTGTATATCCTTCCTCCTCCTCAAATTCCCAAGTTTACATCCCAATTCCTAGTATCTCAGAATGTGACTGAATTTGGAAATAAGGTCTTTAAATGGATTAAGTTAAAATAAGACCATTAGAATGAGCTGCTAATTCAGTAAGACTGATGCTCTTAGAAGGATACCATTCTTTATCCCTAAAAGAAATACCAGGGATGTGTGCACACAAAGAGAAGGCCATGTGAGGACGAGTGAAAAGGCAGCGGTCTGCAAGTCAAGAAGAGAGGCTCAGGAGAAACCACACTAACCAACAGTTTGATCTTGGACTTCTAGCCTCCAGGCTGTTCTGTTTTTTAAGCCACCCAGTCTGTGGTATTTTGTTATGGCAGCCCTGGTAAACTGATACACCTATAGAGCAATGGAGCAGAAGTGAGAGTACAAAAGTAAATCCATACATCCATAGTTAAAAAGAAGGACCAAGATAATTCCATGGGGGTAACAACAGATGGTGCTGGGATAATGGATATTCACATACAAAAGAATGAACTGGACCCTGACCTCACACCACATACAAAATTAATTCAAAGTAGAACATGGACCTAAGTGTAAGAATTAAAACCATAAAACTCTTAGAATGAAACAGAGGAGCAAATTTTCATGGCCTTGGGTTTGTCAATGACCTCTTAGATAAGAGACTAAAAGCAGAAGTGATAAACAAGGAGATTGATAAGTTGTACTTCATCAAAGTTAAAAACTTGTGTGTGTCCAAGGATACTCAAAGTGAGACAAGAGGGGCGCCTGGGTGGCTCAGTCGTTAAGCGTCTGCCTTCAGCTCAGGTCATGATCCCAGGGTCCTGGGATCGAGCCCCGCATCGGGCTCCCTGCTTGGCGGGAAGCCTGCTTCTCCCGCTACCATCCCCTTTGCTTGTGTTCCCTCTCTCGCTGTGTTTCTCTCTGTCAAATATATAAAATCTTTAAAAAAAAAAAAATGAGACGAGAATCTACACATTCTGGGGGAAATTATTTGCAAATCATGTATCTAATAAGGGATACATGTGCAGAAAATAAAGAACCCTTGGAATGTAAGAAGACGACAGAAATCCAGTTGTAAAACTGGGCAAAGGATTTGAATAGACATGTTCCAAAGATGTAAGAATGGCTAATCACATGAAAGAATGTTCGACATAATTAGTCATTAGGGAAATGCAAATCAAAACCATAATTATATACTACTTCACGCTCCAGAATGGCTATAAACAAAAAAGGTAGATAATATCAAGTGTTAGGAGGAAGGCAGAGGGATTGGAAACCTCAGATATTGCTGGTGGGAAAGTAAAATGGTACAGCTTCTGTGGAACACAGTTTTATCATGGGGAATGGGGAGTGACCACTAAAGGGTATGAGATTTCTTTCTGGGCTGATTGGAAATGTGATAAAATTAGATAGTTATGGTTGCATACCTCTGAAGTATGCTAAAAAAAATACTGTATACTTTAAACAAGTATATTAACAAACCTGTTTTAAAAAGAACCCGAAGAAGGCCAAGCTGAAGAATCTTGAATAAGTTGTTCCTTCTGAAGTGTAATGAGATGAAACATAAGACAAAACAGTAATGAGAATCATCGAATGATTGATGCTGAGTAGACTCAGCAGAGTCTACTGTTGAAATAGTGATTTTTGCCATTAGCACAAAGATGTTTATATTTTGGGCAATGAATGAACATTTTTATGCTACATGGTTTATGGGACACAGTTTCAGCCTTCCTCTGCCACTGGTTTCCTCCAGAGGTCCTGGAAGACCTCTCACTGGTTAGGTCTCAAACTCTTCACCTGCAAAAGAGCAGGGCTGAGTTAAGCAAACTCTTTCAGCTGTAAAATACTATTAATATATGAAATAATTCCTAGGGGCACTTGGGTGGCTCAGTTGGTTAGGCATCCAACTCTTGATTTGGGCTCAGGTCATGGTCTTAGGTTTGTGAGGTCATGCTCTGCATCAGGCTCTGCATTGGCTGTGGTTTCTGCTTAAGATTCTCCCTCCCTCTCTCTCTCTCTCTAATAACATACATACATATATATGCATGTGTGTGTGTGTTTATATAAAATAATTCTAAATCAGAAATCATACGCACATGTTGAAAAAGAAATAAAAAGCCCCTCCTGAAAGTAACATTTAAAGAAATGCCTGGATCCTCATTTATTAGATGTCAGTATGCTAGACCATCCTGAGCTTCCCAGAGCATATGCTGGTAAAACAATAAATTTCCGAATTTTTCTCTATTTTTCCTTAAGTGACACAATTCTTTGACTTCTAGGACAAGTGGAGGTCTTCATTCAAAACTACTCTTTGGGAATGAATCTTTAACAGCAGCAAAATATCTTGAGGAAATGGGGGCTCTCTCTGCTTGTTTCTGCTGCTTCCTGCCATCTTGTAACAGAGACACCAGAGAAAAAGCCAGTGGACTTTAGGGGGTTGCCTTGGCCCTTGGGAATTCTTGAGAGAAGAGCAAAATAAAAAAAATAGGTCATGAGTCAGTTGTGCATGCATCGTGATCCAATGCTTTCAGAACTGTATCTTCCCACTCATGAGCAAGAACAAGTACCTGTTATCTCAAAGAGATATACCATATCAAAATATACCAACCTTACTGTGAAAATGGCTTCTGAATTAAGTGTAGTGCAATGTGTATAACTTAATGCAGGATACTCACAAAAATGCAAAGTCAGTTAACATCTGCAAAAGTATGTATACGTGTATTTATGATTCATGATTTTCAACTAAATTCCTTGTTTTATAGGCTCATTTCTTATTTCCTCATACAATCCTGAACTGAAGGTAAGATCTACTGCAATAAAAAGTAAAGCAACACCCTCCCACAGCCCCCCAAAAAAGCTGTTTAGACACATAAAATGGATTAATAAGCAAGTCACACACAAGGTTAGGTACACATCTGCTCCTGATTGGGCCCAACATTGACATGATCTCTCTTACCCTGATGGCATCATTTTACTAAGCTATATTCCATTAAATGAATGGAATTGCTTCCCACGGTGTCTTAATTATGACAGCTGGGAACAATGAGGTTATATACAAGAACTATATCAGGATCATGAAACTTAATAAAACCTAGAGGAAAAAAATAATATCTAGAAATGTGAGTATGATTCAGGTGAGACATGTCACCTCATTGATCTTGGGGTTCTAGTCACTCATGTGGCCGACCAGATTTCCAAGTACACCTTCTGAAAGGCTGCCCATCTGGTAGAAAAAGATAATCTTACTGTAAAAGAAGACAAAGAACAGTGACAATAGTTTTTTCAGTTAATACAGAAAATGAGAATTTTCAAAGACTAAGAATTGATGTATAAAGTATCTTCCTGTCTAGGAGGAACAGAAAGTCAGATGCTCTGTCCTTTGTGCATGGGCAACCCTTTCTCTTACCTAGACTTTCTCTCGACCACCTGGACAAAAAGGTATGATTGTTGTGTTTCTTAATATGAAAACTGTTGAAATGAGCAAAACCTGAGCTCAACCAGAACTCTCACTTCTGTTCACTTGCCTTGGAGCATTTAAAGACTGATGGCTACTCTATTTCCATAAAAACTTGTACATCATTTAAGGCACAAGTGACAACGCTGCTAAATAGAGAAGTTGGCCACCTCATTTGTTACAAAGTTCCTAGTTCTCTAAGAAGGTACCCTCAGAAACTCAAAGGAACCTCAGTCCCCTATCTTCTAAGGTTTTCCTTGAATGTACATGAGATGTTTTGGCTGCTATGTGGAGCTTTCAGAAGCCTTGAACAAAGAAAATATTAAGAATGGCATTCCAGGCAATAAACAAGTTTGATCTCAATTGGACAAAAGGAGGCACAAATAAGGCCTAGGAAAGGAAGAAACAGAGAATGGGTAAGGCAGAACACACCTTTTAATGTCAGGGAAAATGGCAACTTATAAATACAAGTATGTTAAACAGCAAACATCCATCAGTGCTGTGGTTGAGAAAAGTGATTCAAGGAAGAGATAAAGCCCCACACTTAAGTGAGAATCACATGCATCTAGAAGGAAGAAAGAGCAGAGGGGAACCTGCTGCCTACTTACATGTCTGACCCAGCTGGTTGGCTGCAGTATTGCTTCCCATAACCAGGAAGCCACTGTGGGAAGGACAGCCTTAAATGCACGAGAGGCAGAGGAGCTTGCTTTTCTGAAGGATTCCTGCCTCTTGAAGCTGGCAACATCCCGTAATCTGGCTGGATAAACCAGGTCATCTATCTTGAGAAGCGTGACTTTTTTTTTAATTCAGATTTTACTAATCTCACAGGTTTGAGAGAGGTGGTGTGGGAAAAGCAAATGTTGGCTAATTAACTGCTTCCTGGGATCCAATCAGTCGTTGAAAATGTGCTTATGAAGTTTTTTTGAGCTCCTCAGTTGTTTATAATTATCCAAGTGGTTCATACTACTCACACATGTTTTCTTTTCCCTTCACATTTATTTCTAAGCAAATTACCTAATTCAGTGTGGTTATTACTCTGGACATTTAAAAACTATATATTGGGAAACTTCACACAGTAATTAATGTGGATCTATCTGTTATGCTTAATCCTTTGTGTCCAGGTGTGATCATTAGGTGCAAATTACAGAAATTAAGCCCAACTCAATTGCCACTTAATGTTAAAATCCATTCACATGTTCATTTCATTAATCTTACTTAAGGGTGATATTTTCTAAACTTATAAATAAATTATACAACCCATATAACAAATGACTGGTTTAAGAGTAGACATATGGCCCAGTTCTGGCCAGTGAGATATTGAATATTTTGGTGGTATGTGGGGGGAGGGGCATCTGAAAAATGTTTACTTGCTCTCAAAAAGAGGCTCACAGGAAAAAAATTCCTCTTCTACTAGACATTTTATATCTGCATGTAATGCCTCAAGCAGTGGTAGTCATCTAGTGACCATGAGTAGAACTAAGCCGACTCATCAAAGTATTGAAACTGGTAGAATGAAAAACTAGAGAGAATCTGGATCTTGGATGACTTCTCTAGGCTGCTGAACCAACTAACTATGGAACAGCCCACCTTTGAACTTGTTATTTGAGAACATTTATGTCCTTTGTCATTGAAGGTTTTGTGAATGGGGTTTTATATCACTTACAGCCCAAAGCATCCCAGCTAACATCTGTAGACAAGAGAAGCCCAACAAAGAGAATATATCAGTTGGTTGTTCAAACTTTACCTGGTGAAGCCAGGGCTCCCAGTTACCCACCATGTGCCAACCCCCTTCACCTAGCTCTGAGGTCTACAGATGTTGGAATATCAGCTTGAAATGCTGCTGAAGGTTGTGATACAAGATTGCAAGTTGGCAGTCAGCCTCCCTCTCTATTGCAAAAAGACCTTTGGATGTTATTCAGGACCTGCGAAGGAGGAGCATCTAAGATTTGCCCTGATATCTAGAGTCTGTAAGTTAGAAAGGCAGAATTTGCTTGGAAGTCTTGTAGATGCATCCTTATATTTCATGGATATCACCCTAGCTTGAGTGATGCCCATCAGCCAGTGGTTCCTTTTGAGTATCCACTGAGGAGTTTACTCCCACTATACACTAGAACTTCAAAGAATATCACAAACTTCCCATTGCTCAATTCACTCTTTCTAGCAAGGTCATTTCTCTAACTGCCTGAGGAACTTGGCATTTTAGCTTCCCAAGGCCATCCTCCAGGAGACTGAATCTTCAGTTCTCTGCCACTTGGCCTATAGCTGGTCCCTGATCCCTAAGACCCTACTCTATGCTACAAACTTGGTTCCCAGTTTTCTTGGAAAGAGAAGACAGGAAGTTATAACCTGAGGATCTGGAGGTTTTCAGGATTGCCAATATGTCCTAGTTGCTTGGACTCATACAGCATCCCCAAGACTAGCCTTGTTTCCTGCCTATAACTGTTACTAATATGATGAAGACCAGGAGACAGCTGAGCTCTGAGAGCCCCAGGCTGGTCAACAAGTCACATGTTCTCTCCTGCATCCTGTGGCTACTGATGATGCCTAGGGTGGAGGTGTGTCCAGTCACTGACCTACTATTGCTCCCCATGGCCTTTGATAAGGGTGCATGCTTAGCACAGAGAGCCAAAATCAGTAAGACTCTATAGACCAAAGATAGTATGGAGAAAGGCTGCATCTCTGGAAGAGCTCAGAGTGAGAGGCAACTATCCCAAGCCAGAGTGAGCAACCCAGGGGACTTCTAAGCAGGAAAGAGGGAGCCTGTATGACTTACCTAAGGTGTTGGCCAGCTGTCTCCACTGACAGAGAATTTGCAATGTGGGCCTGAAGACAACCTAGCTCTATCTGATTCTGAAAATGGACACCATCCCTATTCCCACCCCTCTTCCTGCCATATCTAAAGTAAGACAATGTAATTTGGCCAACCCAGCTGCCCCTTCCCCACAGAGGGAAAACAGTCCCACCCTATCTGCCTCCATTTAGTCCTGTTACTCTACCATGGTCTTAAAGGGGATCCTGCCACAGCCACCAACTAAGCCCAAACCAGCATTGGGGGAACTCCTAGCAAAATGAGCAGGCAGAGCAAACTCACCTGCACACTGAAGAAGCCTAGTGGTGTAAAGGAAGGAGACAGCCAAATCCCAGAACAGATGGCTACTATGGAGCAGAACAAATAGAAGAAACAGAAATAGACTATCAGATAAAAACATAATGAGAACACATAAGGAGATATTATTAGAGCACAATAAAATGCTTCTAGAACAGAATAATTCTTGGCTTTTAAATTTAAAATTCTAGTAGAGGTACTATAAAAGAGAATAGGCCCTGCTGAAAACCAAATCACTAATTTAGAAGGTTCAAGTGAAAGATGTGTCACACAATACAGGGCAAAAGTTAATGGAATAAAAATCAATCACAAGGGAAATATCAAGATATGAAGGGCAGAGCAGGAGGCAATATTATATAAATCCCAGAAATTTGGGACTAAAAAAACATATGACAGAGAATAAGCAAAGAAACTATATCAAAGGAAATGCAATTCAAGTCTTCAGATTTAAAGGGGCTCTACAAAGGCAGAATTTAGCCCCATCCTGCTAAAATTTCTGAATTTCAAGAATAGAAAAATTGTACAAGCTTCCACACAAAAAGAGTTAAGTTGTTTCTAGAAACAGTCAGTCTAATATCCCATTTCTCACTTGTAATCCAAAAATTCTCTACCAGGCAAGCTATTATTATGTGAGTAGAAAGGAATAGATTATGGGACTTTCAGAGTGCAAAGCAGGTATCCCAGGTGTCCTCTCTGAGAACACTCCAGTAAACGCTCACCAAAGAACCAAATCAAACAAGGACCCATGGGAGGTGAAGACAGTTTAATAAGCATTAGGACAAGTCTTGTAATATTTATTTTAAATTCTTAGTGGACAATGATAATGTGAATGCAAATTGTACTACATTTGTTCACAAGGATTCTCGAAGTAGAAGAAGATTTTGGTAAGAGCCTGGACCCAAAAAATCTTAGCACATCCCAGGAATAAGAAGAGGCAGGAGATGGAATGTAAAGAAAAATGATTCTAAGGGTCTTGTCCAGGCAGAGTGAGGTCAAGAGGACACTGAAGATATTTCATCGGGAGGGTGTGCTATTTATTAAGCTATGATCTCTCTGTTCCAAATCCACTGCTCTCTTATGCTGGGGTTGGAGCTCTGAAAGTTATGTTTTTGTTCTGTTAGACGGCTTCCTGTTGGGTTCTTCTAATCAGCGCCAATGGGGTAGCCTGAAAAGTGGGGCAAGGGGCAGGACTTGCTTCTTCCTGTTTGCTTGCTCTTCTGATCAGTAAGGTCCTAGCAATACTCCCTGCCCTGGCAGCAGCAATTGGTTCCAACCTCTTTCAACACTCCCAAAACCAGCTTCAGTGCTCTCACACAGGTATGACCAACAGCAAGGCACATCCCTGTAGATATTAGAAAGATATGAGAATATGAATCACAATGTTCACCAGTACATTTGAAAACTGATGAAATGGGCAAATTCCTGGGAAAATAACCAAACAAAACTTATGCAAGAAAAAATGCTCAAAGTTATAATAGTCCTGGGAACAACTGAATCTGTAATTCCAAATTTTCCCTCAAAAAACCCCAAAAAACCCAACCTAGGAGACTTCACTAGTGAAATCTACTGAACTTAAATGAATTATAACATCAGTCTTATCAGTCTTAAATAAATGCTCCCAGAAAAGAAAAAGAGGAACTATTCCTATTGTGTTTTATAAAGAAATCATAATCTTAATATAAAAATCTGACAAGGACATTTTGGAAAAATGAAGATAAAAGGCCAATCTCCGTCACAAATACAAAATCAAAAGCCTAGAACCAAACACTGACAAACAAAATCAAGAGATTCAGCATTGAGAAATCTGAGTTCAGTCTAGGAAAGCAAATTGGCTGAACATTCAAAAGTCAATCAGGGTGATTCACCTTATTAACAGAATAAAGGAGATCTTTCATATGGTCATCTCAAAAAAGAAAAGTCAAGGGAGAAAATTCAGTATCTCTTCATGATCTTAAAAAATACTATCAAAACAAGAAACTCAGAAATCTGGAAATATAAGAGAACTTAACTTATCACTGCAAATAATCTGCATTAAATATCACTCTTTATTGTGAAATATTGAAAATGTTCCTCCGAGATGAGGAATGAAAGTTATAAAGATGGAAAAAAACAAAAAAAAATGTTTTTCAAATGACATGATTCTGTATGTAGAAAATTTTTTTTAAAGTACAGATAAACCATTAGAATTAATAAATTATCAAAGTGTTTGAAGACCCATGTGCATAAATCAGTTTCATTTTCATTCTTCAATGACAAACAGAAAATGGAATTAAAATAAATGCCATATGTGACACATTTTCCCGAAGATAGATCCCACATGCCCTTTTGTACTGTAATGTGGGTGGCTGCTTCTCCCATCAAGAGGTGGGGATAATTTTTCCACTCCCCTCACACGTGGGCTAACTTTGTGGCTTGCTTTGAACAACAGAGTGTGGCAGAAGTTGCATCATGTGGATTTTGGAGCCTAGGCCTGAAGAGGCCTGCATTTTCTGCTTTTGTCCTCCTGGGATCCTCCTTTTCATAGTGCTCTCTTTGCCATGGACAGATGCCCCACCTAGACTAATGAGTAATGACAGGAGAGGCCCAGCTTCAGTGACATTAAAGTTCTGAATATGTAAGTGAGGCTATTGGGACCACCAAGCATCTTCTACCCATAATCTGAACACCATCATAGGAGGGACTCCAGGCAAGACCAACAGAATACTCATAGAATCATCAGGGATAATAAATTCCAGGTATCTAAGCCATGACATTTTGAGGTGGTTTGTGGCACAGCAATAGATAAAACTGATCACTATGCACAACACCGTCAAAAAATGAAAAGATGGATAGATAAACAGGATTTATAGCTAATTAAAAATATATAATACTTCTCAGAAATTTATAAAGCAAAATATTATTGAAAGAAATTAAAGATGATCCAAATAAATATTCATAGGATGGAAAATACACTGTGGTAAAAATGTCAGTTATGTCCATATTGATTTACTGATCCACTATAATCCCATTAGAAATTCTAGCAGGGTTTATTTGTAGAATTTGACAAGCTGACTACAAAATTTATACAAGAATGCAAAGGGCTATGAATTGCCAAACAATCTCAAAAAACAACAAAGTGCTTACTTTATTGGATACCAAGAATTACTTACAAAGTTTTAGATATTTAAGACAATGTACAGTAAAGACAAAAAGACCAAAAGAGCAAATAGAGAATCTAGGAAATGACCCATAGATATAAGAACACTTGTACATCACAGGGATGCTATTGCACAGCAATGACGAAAAGACTATCTTTTGAATAATTGGGTCTAGGTCAATTGGATATTTATGTGGAAAAATAAAACTCTATTTTTGGATCATAAAAAAATTAACTCTCAGTAAATTATAGTTGTAAATTCAAAAAGGAAAATAATAAAACTATTTAAAGATAACATGGGAAAAAATCTTTATGACCTTGAGGTAGGAAAATTTTATTTTAATCTAGACACCAAAAAGATCATTATGAGATGAAAAGGCAAGCCCCTGAATGGAAGAAGATAATATGTGTGTGTAGATTTACATTTGTAGATATACATATACATACACACATATATATCCTTCTGACAAATTACAAACAACTTCATAAAAGGCCTATTTCTGGAATACATATAAAAACTCTTTAAAACAAATAAGTACCTGTGACACAATGGAAAATGGGCAAGAGCTTTTATAGGTACTTCATGAAGGAGGGTAGCCAAATGTCTAATAAACATATGAAAAGGCATTCAGCCTCATTAATAATTAAGGAGCTGCAGAATAAAACTATAGCATGATACCATGATTCACCCACATATGGCTCAAAGGAAAATCACTGGCAACACCAAGTATTGGTGACAATGGAGAAAAATAGAACATTCATACTCTGCTGGGGATAATGTAAACTGGAACAAACACTATGGAAAATTATGTGACATTATCTATTAAAGCTGAACCTATGTACCCTAGAATTTCACTTCTGGGTAGTGCACAAAAAGATACTTAAGTGAATATTCATAGCATTATTTGCAATAGTCACCAAATTGAAATAACCTAACTGTCCATCCACAATAAAATACATAAATAAAATGTGGGACATACACACAGTAGAACACAATAGAGCAACAAGAACCCCATCTAAATGCACCGACATGAATGCATCTCACTCCTTCTTCATTCCTTTTGTGCCCTGCCCTCCCAGGGTATAGGTACCAGAGGGACCCTCTTAAAAGCCTCTCCTCTGCTCACCATTACAGAGGTCCCGACCTTACTTAGGGTAAAAGGCAAAGTCCTTTAAATCATCCACCAGTTTCCACACAAGCTAAGCTCCCAGCGGCACCTCTAACTTCAATGCCTTTTACTTTCCCCTCAGACACTCCCCTCCGGCCCCACCTCTCCTTGCTGTTCCCCGAGTATGCCAAGCATGCTTTCACCTGGGGGCCTCTGTACTGGCTATTCCCTCTGCCTGGAAAGTTTTCCAACCCTGCCCCCTCCTAGGCCACGGGAGCACAGCTCACTCTCACCTCCTTCAGGTCTCCAGCAACAGGAGAGCGCCTCTCATCACTCTATTAAATAGCCCCTCATTCCTTGTATTCTTTATATGTTTCCTGGTTTCCCTTTTTTACTCTAACACTTACCTGCATGTGACATATGATTTATTTACCTGTTTTTTTCCATCTCCCTGAGCTAGAATAAATCTTCATGAGAGTGGGAATTTTGTCTATTTTTTTTCATTGCTCTACCCCCAGCATCCAGAACATTTCCTGGCACACAGGAAGTGCTCAATAAAATCCTATTTAAGAGTGACCACATGAAAGGCACTAAAATGTTAACTGAAACTCTCTATGCTTAGCAGGAGCTTGTCTACCAGTGGGCCTCACTAATGGGTTCCTCTACCTCTCCAGACCTGGGATTTTCTTCTCCCCTTGGACAGTGGATTTCTGTGGAAAGGAATCCTTGTGCTTCAGCCTGAGGATAGTTGAGACTAGCAGTCAATGCTCCGGGAGTTGCAAAGAGGGAGTCTGAGATGGTAGGTGGAGGCATAGCCTCACCCTTCTCCCCCAGACTCTCACTTAATCCTATAGGATAGAGATAGTTTGTGTCCCTAGAACATCCATGTGTGCTGCAGGAGCTCCAGCCTCCCTCACAGATGGAATGGGTCATGTGGCCAAGTCCGGAGCAGCAGGGTTGTATCACATCTAGTCTGAGGCACTCAACAGTCAGGGGATCCCCCCACCCGGCTTTTTTCCCCCTAGGCAGCTATGTGGGGATCACGGATAAGATGGTACAGACACAAACCAAAGCAATCTCAATACCTCTGCAACTGTACAGAAGAAAACTGCCCTGAGGAGTTGCCCACCTCATAGGAGACATTTTGTGAGCAAGAAATAAATTTTGCTATGTTGAGCCAATGAAATTTCAAGGCCTTTGTTTGTCTGTTTTGTTACTGCAGTATAGACTAGCTCATCCTAACTCGTTCCCATAAGGCACTGCACTCCTGTCTTAGCTGTACCTGTCATCTCTCCAGCTTCCCCTAATGCTAAACCTATGTACCCTAGAATTTCACTTCTGGGTAGTGCACAAAAAGATACTTAAGTGAATATTCATAGCATTATTTGCATAATGCTGGTTCAACCTCTGTCTACTTTTGGAGAGGGACAATTTCACAGCTATATAGTCTCAGCATGGGACTTGGGGGTAGGGTGGGGGTGGGTCTTAACTGCTTGTCAGACAGATTAAACCAAACCTCTAGTTTTTACCCCATCCACATCCCTGCCATCAGGAACATCTAATGCCTCTAATTCCTGAGACTTTTCAAGGCCATAAGGTACAAATCAGCTTGTTTCTTCCTGGCTCTACTCTGCACCCCTAGCACTCAGCAGAGTGGAGAAATGCAGAAGCCAGTCATCATGCAATGATATGTTTTTCATCCTTGCAAAACTCTGCTGGCATTTCCCATCTGCCCCTTTTCTTCTTTGTGAGTTTGAATCTTTTAAATTTTTTTAAATTCCTTTCCTTTTTTTTTAAGATTTTATTTTGTTGAGAGAGAGAGAGCATAAGCAGGGAGGGGAGTGGCTGGGGAGGGAGAGAAGAAGACCCCCACTGAGCTGGGAGCCCAATGTGGGCCTTGATCCCAGGACCCTGGAATCATAACCTGAGCTGAAGGCAGACATTTAACTGACTGAGTCACCCAGGCACCCCAGTTCCTTCATTTTCATTTTATTGGTATTTCAGGAGAACTGCTGATAAACAATGCTTATTGAATATTTAAATATCTATTGTAGTCATCGTTAATAAATAATAACAAAACACTTAGATTCATATAGAGTTTTTTTCTTCCCAGAAGTACAAAGTTCATTTAAAATGTCAGCTAAAAGAACAGAAGGAAATGTTACCATTATCTTTTGAAAACTAGACAGAGTGCAGCCCCAAGGTCTTGGGAACTGTCTACCACCTCAACACTGGGACACAATCTAAGCTCCTGTCTCATAGCTTTCTGATTTTTCTACTACTAGACATTACCTTGAGTGCTATCATTTATATTCCACTTTCCCCACCTTCAATAAAAAGCTCATCTGTATCACTCAAAGAATACCTGGCTGAGGCCTGACTGTAATTTTACCGGTACTCTGAGGACCTTAAGTTGTTTTGCCAATATATGAATACCAACCGTCACAGGCTTTGATTCCTAATTTCACAGATGACTTTTAACATGATTATGTTCCAAAACACAGAAATATACAATAACATAATGGAAAGATATATTTGGGGATTGGAAAACGCAGAGGTTCACCACTGTGTTGCTGGACATTTTGGTTTAAAAAGAAACAGAGCGAGGGAGGATAATGCTTCTTTCATTTCTCACTTCTTTTCCACTCTTATGTATTCTCTCAAATAATATGATTATAAAAAGTGCCAAACACAGGTCAAACACATTCGCCATGGAAAACAAGATAAAAAGCAAAGTTTCCTGCTTTTCAAAACTACTTTGTATTAAAGCACAATGATGATGCTTTCTCTACTACTGTGATGCACACAGATAGAATCTGTCTGAGAGACCAGGCATCAATGATGCTGTCACAAAAACACACCAGCAGGCTGAATCTGTATGATTTGCAGCACAACCACCATTGCTTATCGTGATGCTTTTTCTCGATTAAGATTCTCATGGGGGGCAAACATTACTGAAGAGGACAGAAAACGGAGGTGGACGTATGTATTAGGTAGGTAGGCCTTTGGGCTATAAGTGATAGCAACCCATCTCTCTGTCCTTGGCTTTACTCTCCCCTGGAACATGGCTTTCATCACACATTGGGAAGCACAAAAGTGGGCCATGCTGAGCAGCACATTTCAAACTCTGCCAATGGGGACAGACTGCCTGTGGGACCCCCTGAGCTAAGTCTGGGTATCCTTAGGAGTGGGATTATCCAGTCTACCCGGGACTAGTTGCCACGTTCAAATCAATATAGTCATGCTGTCTGGACAAGGAGATCTTGCAGTAACTGCAGGATGGGAAGGAGATGCTGGGCGGGTGATCTCGCAGGTCCTCACTGCCCGGCCTCCACTCCCTGCCCCCTTCATATGGTCACTAGGGAGCCGTGCAGCCTGAGGCAGACAGCAAAAAGCCTCTGACCCCTAGCCCAGGTGCCTGAGCCAAAGAGGATGTCCTGAATCACAGTGGAATGAGAGCCTTCTGGTGGGATAGTCAATGCTAGAAGATCAGAGCTCAGAGCCTCAGGAGCGAGGAGTAGGGACCAGGAAAGAAGACACAGGTGGAAGCAGGAAGGGCAAAGCAAGACTGGTGAATCCTGGAAGCAGGTTATTGCCAGGGTTCTGGAAGTTCAAAGAACATGTGGGATGTGGAGGCAGGCCCAAACATTTAGTGACAGAGCCAAGAAGGAACCCTGCCTTCAACCACAGCACACACCCTGCTAATAAAGGGCAAGTCCACTGAGCTGAGGGGTAGGTGAGGAAGCCCAGGCACATAACTGTACTTGTCCTGGTGCGGCTACAGGTCAGCGGTGGGGAAGGAACCTGCCCTGGGCACCCACGGTGGGGAAATAAGAAGAACACGCATCTCTTTTGATTTGAGGACTAAGTTCAGAGTCCTTCCGAGGTTTGGCTGAGAAATAAGGAGACCTCCACAAAACGTTTCCTAGATGCAAATCCTGTCACTGTTATTTGTTACCCAGGAAACTGAACAACCACATATAAACAATAAGGGCCAGATCTCAGACATAAAAGTTCCTTAAGTACAAAATTATATTAAAATACTGGGACTTTTTGAAAGGGGTTCCAACAAAGTGATTCATGGAAAACATTATGCTTTTTTTTTCCCCCCAAAAAAGAGATTGAATGTCTTATTTACAATTACTCAGGAAATGGCAAACATGGCAGGGCCTTCCTATTTTTGGGGCACAGTTCAGAGCGGGCTGAGGGATGATTTCTCATCTGTGGGAGAGGAAGTCCTTAGCAATGAGGCAGCCAGCCTTCCTGCAGCTCTGGGACCTGTGAGGGAACCAGAGAGCTTCCAGCAGCACGCTCCAGGGCCTACTACTCTCCCTCTGCTAAATGTGGAGGAATGCACAGTGCCTGCAAAGTTAGAGCAGGTGAAACATCAGCCCTGAGGTGCTGAGAGGAGGTTGCTAGAGCTAGACCCCCAGAAGGGAAAAGAGGTGGACAAGACGGCAAGGCCAGTATGTGAAGATCCTCCGACTTAGATTTCATTCCCAAACCAATGAAAAACCAACAAGAGCCCAGCCTCTATCTATCTCACCAGAAAAATCAGATGGCTCAGAGTGTTAAGCTGTTATCTCACAAGGACAATGGGGAGCAGCTGGTGCTGGGATGGGACAGGGAAAGTGGCAGGGCCTCATGGAAGCTGCATTACCCAAGACTGGGAAGATGTCAGAGAGGTGAGGTCCCAAAGTGAGATGCCTACAACCCTCTCCCACCTGGCATCCTTGGAAGGAGCTGAGTACAAAGGTCAAGAATTGGACTATGAGGGGCTACAGCTTTGAGAGAGGGACAGTCACAAGGGGGGCATCACAAGGGGCAAACACAAGAGGCTGCCGGCAGTCCCCCAAAGGCCTGTAGGCAGCAGTGGTACACCTCCCAACCACAGCATTCCCTCATGGGAGAAACAAAGGCTGATGGTGAGGTCCATCGTGCAGGGGGAAGAGTCAGAGTCAGAAATAATTTGAATTTAGAAAAATGTAAGGGGCGCCTGGGTGGCTCAGTTGGTTAAGCAACTGCCTTGGGCTCAGGTCATGATCTTGGAGTCCCAGGATCAAGTCCTGCATCAGGCTCCTAGCTCCACAGAAAGTCTGCTTCTCCTTCTGACCTTCTCCCCTCTCATGCTCTCTCTCACTGACTCTCTCTCAGATAAATAAATAAAATCTTAAAAAAAAATTTTAAAAATTTTTTAAAAATTTTAAAATGTAAGAAAAGGTGTATATCTAGGGGTGCCTGGCTCAGTTGGTTAAGCATCTGCCTTCGGCTCAGGTGATGATCCCAGGGTCCTGGAATCAAGTCCTGAGTCAGGCTCCTTGCTCAGTGGAAAGTCTGTTTCTCCCTCTCCCTCTGCCTACCATTCCCCCTGCTTGTGCTCTCTATCTGTCAAATAAATAAAATCTAAAAATAGAAAACGTATATATCCAAAGGAAACAAAGTCACGATCTTGAAAAGATACCTGTACTCCCGTGTTCACTGCAGTTTTACTCTAAATGTGAACAACCTAAGGGTCCATTGAGGAATGAATGGATAAAGAAATTGCATATGTATGTATCTATGTGTCTATGTATATGTATATATAATATACATATGCATCTGTAATGGAATATTATTGAGGCATATGAAAGAAGGAAACTCCACCACTTAGAACAACATGGATAAACCTTCAGGGCATTATGCTAAGTGAAATACTTCAGAAAAAGACACTCACTTATCTAAAAAAACCAAATTCATACCTACAGAGAACATGTTGATGGTTATCAGAGGTGGGAGGGAGGTGTGCAAAATGGGTGAAGATGGCCAAAAGGACACAATTCCAATTACGAGAGAAGTCAGTCTCAGGGATATAATGTACAGCAAGGTGACTCTAGTTAACAACACTGTGATGTATATGTGAAAGATGTTAAGAAAGTAAATCTTAAAAGTTCTCATCATAATAAAAAAAAACCCTTTTTAACTGTGTGAGGTGATGGATGTTAACTTGTGGTGATCATCTCACAGTATATCAAATCATGTTTGTACATCTACAACCAACAGTGTTATACGTCACTTATACCTCAATAAAATTGGGGGAATTTTTTTAGAATTAAGAACCGCACTGTTTGAAGAGGGCACTATTGCATGGAGCACTGGGTGTGGTGCATGAACAATAAATCATGTAACACTGAAAAAATAAAATAAACATATTTGGGGGGAAAAAAAAGAAATGCACTATTTCTTTAAGATGATTTTCATGGTCCAATATGTACTCAAGTCAAAAGGTTTTTGCATAAGGAAATATCATGAGAAGACTCTATATGTCTCATATATAAAGGCGCTTATCCTACTGTTTATCCTACAGGAACAAATGAGCAAGCAATAGGTCTAAAGCTAGAGCTCATTCTGGGTTTTTTGCAACAGAAATCTGGTTTTATTTAAAATTTGTGGCTATAATGTGTGTAATTACATTTAGTCAGAAAACAAAACAAAAAGCAAATACATATTGTTTGTTCCAGGTTGTAGATAATCATTTTTCTACATGATATCATGATTCATATTCTCCAATTTTCTTGACTCGATCACCATGCTAAGAAATCATTACTTTCTTAAAAGTAACTCAATATCCAAAACAAAATTTACCTCCTATCTGTGCTCCATCCAGTGATCCCAGCCTCTGCTCTGCCCATTCTCGCTTTGCAGTTTTATGGTTAACTCACATTTTTTTTCTAAAAAGGCTAGTTCATTTCCTTTTTAAAAATTAATTCTAATTTTATTAATATGACACTTTTTTAAAAACTATGTTCATTTAGACATATTTTCTTAATTTAAGAATGCCCAGGATTCACCTGAAAAAACTCTCCAAGGCTCTAGAGTCAAAATAAAAATCTGATTTGATTGTACATTAAGCACTTCCATGCATTTGACTGCATTGACTAAAAAAAGAACAAAAACAAACATACCCCAACAAAACCAAAAGCCATAACCTGTTCAGAATATATAATACACACCTAAAAATTAAAATAACTACACACAATTATGAACTGAATGAGGGGAAATACTATTAAAAATATTGTAACATTAAAAAAATGGACCCTTTCTGTCTCCTTTTCAGTGGCTTCCTCTGAGACTGAGAAGGAAATATCAGGTGCCAAAGGTCAGGTGCCATATTCCAAGGGGTGGGCAAGACAGTGCAGCTTCTGGGAAGAGGGCTGGGTGGGCTCAGGAGTCTTTCAGAGCTTTAGGGTGGAGTGGGAGCACGATGGGTCTAGGTAAAAGCAAGTCCTCCCTTCTCCCTTGGTCCCGCCAAGCCTAGTCAGACCAGTCTCCTCCTCCCCAGGATAACCCAGCTGGGGTCACTGGGATCAGTCTCAGTTTATAAAACAAATCCAGGATCCTCAGCAGGCAGTTGCATGTCATAAAAAGGAACTCCTAATGTGATGCCAGACTTCATAATTGTGGAATTTTGAAATAAATGTTCTGTAATTGACTTGGAAGATAAATGATATGTAAACAAATAAACATAAAAACATTCCAAGACAGAATGTTCCAGAATTGACAAGACTTAACAAGTTGCTCAAAGATTCCAAAACCTTTCTTCTTTCTCATAGGAAAGACCCAATTTGCACTAACTCCCTTTTCCTATTTCCTGTGAAAGGCGTTAAAATGGTTGGCAGGGGAAAAAAATGGGACATGATTATTTTTGGCAAGCAGGATAAGGTTATAAATATGTCCATTCTGAAGCTATTGTAAGAGCTCTTCATTAATTTTTCATTCATTTGAAAATCTAATATAAAGTAGTCTGGCTGCCGATGGACTTAAACTTTATCAAGTTCCAGTGGAATTAATTCCTATTTGCCTTGAGTGCAAGCGAGCTGCACAGACCCATTAGAAACTAGGGTCCGAACTTCTCCAAGCCAGCATCACCATACTTAAAAAAGAGTCGGTGAGTGGGGACTTTATATATCATATTCTAAGATGAAAAGATAGATGAAATGCTCATCATGATAAATGAAATGTGTGTGTGTGTGTGTGTGTCTTGGTCATCAAATGCATTTCTTAAAATGGCTTTCCTCAATTCTAAAACAAAACAAAAACAAACAAAACGAAAAAAAAACAATTTTTGTCTTTTCATTTCTCCTCTTGGGATTTTCCTGGAAAAGAAGCCTCCAGCAAACAATGTATTATATCAGATACATGCAGTGTGAGGATGAAGAGTGAGAACATGCACAAACTGAGCCAACATCAAAAGTGAAAAAGCACAGAGAAAATGGACATATAGGCTTATAACTTAACTACACAAAGCTGGACCAAGATCTCAGGTCTTCAAAAGTCCTGGTCTCCTGGAGAAACCCAGGGAGCTATAGTTTAATTGCTAACCATGGCATCATTAAGTCAAGGTCAACATCTGGAGCTACAGACTCAGACATAAAACTTCGTGTAAAATGTTTAAAACTTTGACCATTTGCTAAGGGCCAGTCAATCTACTGTGAATTTGAGTAACATTACAGGAAAGCAGACAGCATAGGAACAAAATGCTCTGATGATCTGAAATTTTTGTTGATGAAAACCTTAAGGACATAAGTAAAAGTCTTCTGTTTAGCAAACAGGAAACCCTCAATGCCATCTAATCTTTCTTTGATGCACCAAGACCTCACCGTACTGCAAAGAAATCCCTAAAGATTAGCAACGCTTTTCATGAATTTTGTTAAATGAAATCACTTTTGTTTTTTTATTTTTATAGCAATTCTTTATTATTTTAGCAATGCTCACTGCAAAGAAAAACTCCTTCACCACCAAGAAAACCCCTGTGATGTTCTGAAGTGAACATATGAATAGAATGGTTAGGAAATCCAAACTCTGCAGAAAAATACTAAATGAGAAGGTAAGAGCTCCATTGTTACCTATGTTCCAGTCCCTCTTCCCTAACACTTCCATTAGGAACAGTACTTTTTTACTTCTTCCAGAAAACTCTGATGATTGTATGTCTATACATATTCATCTATCCAGAAATTATTTTTTAAATGGGCAAAAACAGGGCCTACTGGACTTTGTTCTGTATGTTGCTTCTTTCTCATAGTAAGTCTGGATAATTGTTCACAATAAAATATGAAAGTTTTAACTTATTCTTCCTCTTCCCAACAGTCAC